>RCWM02000693.1:0-488000 GCA_003667255.2 Euschistus heros | reverse complement strand
TCAGTGATACATTGACCAAACAGAACTATGTTGACTTCATAAAGAAATAAGATCAATTATGTTTTTTCATTTGATAGAATACCAGTAAGCTCTTTAGATCTGAAAAATTTCTCGATATCACTCAAAAAAATAAATTAAATGGCACAGGACTTAAGGATTCCCCTTGCAATATACCTTCTATAATAATAATAGCTATGTCATTGGATAATGTACCATGGTCACCATTTATTATTATTTAACAGACCTATATTCTCTTATAATTTGTCTCAAATTTTATAAAAAAAAGTGTTGTTGCTTCGCTCCTAGCGCCTCCTTAGTAAATACAACAATATCCATAGCTTCATCTTCCATTTCTCTAGAATCTGTTTGTTTTGGCATATCTTAAAACAGGTTTCAAATACCATCAGTTTACAAAAGTACTGCACTACAATACAAGTCATTAGACTGAAACCTGATTCTCATTTAAAATTTAACCATCCCTCACCTAGTTAAGTTTGCTTGGCCTAGTAGTAAAGTGATAGACGTACCCAGCACTTGGTTGGTATAAACTGGTCTTTATTGTTGTAACACCAAAGAAATGCAGTATATATTCTTTTATTACATTATAAATAATATTATGTAAACAACAACTGAGGCATAGGCTTCCAAAATCATCTTAATCCAGTTTGGGGAATTTTTCACAACTGGTCGATAAAAGTTATTGAATAGAGTTATCAATGCACAACATATTTTTATAGGCACAAGTTTAATTTGATTAAACTAATTTTGGAAAAAAAATTCTCTAACTTCATAATAATTTAGTACAAAAAACTGTTTAAATAAAAAATGAATTTGGCTGGTTTTAGAATTCTACACCATATCACCATCTGTATCAGAATAACTCAAAAATTCAATTAGTAATATCAATTAGTAATAAAATTATATAAATTAAAATTACCATTCTTCATGAATTCCATATCTTGCAACTGTCGAACTGTCGGTCTTTTCGATGGATCGGGTTGCAACATTTTATTAAGCATATAAGCTGCAGCTGTGTTTAAGGTTGAAGGGAGTGTATATTCGCAACGAGTGATTTTCGCGTAAGTTTCTCGAAGAGAACTGGTTTCAAAAGGTGGTTTACCAACCAAAAGTGTATACCTATAAAACAATATTTATACAATATAGTCAAAAGGCTAATACAAATTAAAATTCATAAAACCTTAATCGTAGACATTTATAATTAAAAATTAAAACTGATATAAAGCATGAATAAATATCCTTACATTATACATCCTATAGACCAAACATCAACTTCATAACTGTGCCCTTGTTTAGTTAAAATTTCAGGAGCAATATAATTTGGAGTTCCACATAATGTTCTGAGAAAAAAAAAATACAACAAATATAAGTAAAACAAATAACATAGCCTAAAATACTAAACAGTAAAAAAATTATTGATAAGGGTGAAATGAAATACATTTCAGGAATAGCTTCACTGTTTATAAATCTTCATCATTAGCAGGAATTGTAATATAAATAAATCTTTGAAATAGTGTTTATTTAAATTGGTATGTTCCGTACAAAAAGTATACTATATATCTCAATATAAATGTTTACAAAATATTGAATTCAATAATGATGAAATTAAAATCTCCTTTTGCAATTTAAACATATACATTTTTCAACGAATAAAAATAAACAATATTAAATGAAAAAATTAAATAAAAATGAAGAATTATTTCAGTCGCTCATATCATATCAGACATATTAATATGGTCCACTCCAATAATAGAAATTCGAAACAAAAAACTACTCTGTTTCTTTCCATTGAACATTAAAGCGCACGAGATGAAAAATGAAATTTATCGAATGCAAAATTTTATATGGAATTTCTAATATTCATCATTAATGAGTTTATAGAAACTGCTTAAGTGGTCGTAGGATCGCCTGACTTATTAATGTGAGAATATTGAGCGACGCCTAATGTTTAATGGGATTTGCTTGTAATTACATTGGTACCTACTGAATGTGATAGTTATAAAGAGAGGTTAAAATTTTTCCAAGGTCAATTTTGATCATTAATTTATTCCCTCACTTCCATGATTACAATCATGTATCTTTTTATTTAATGACAAACATATGAAATAATTCTTTGTGAGAATCATCAGGAGGCTATGTTGAAGAGATTCGCAGAAAGAGATATTAAAAAATTAACTTTTTTGTTTTCCATAGAAATATAAATTACAAATTTGTATCAAATGGGAGAATGACCCATGTTATTATAAAAATGTTAAAAATGAAAAGCATAATGCTGATCAAAACGAATGAGATTATTACCTCACAAATAGAATCAGGAGATTAAAAGAGCTATGAATACATAATAATTATACAAGATAAATTATCAAACTAACTTAATTTTATGATACATTTACTTATTAAAAATGAGAACCATAATTGAAGAATATAACCACAACAATCAAGAATATATTGAAAAACTAAAAAAAAAACTAAAAAATAAATTACATGCTATAAAAATTAATTAAAATATAATATGCATTTGTTTATGTGAATCACTAACATAATTTCAAGAACCACTTACTTTTTCCTCTGGCCGTTATATTCAATTCTAGCAGCTAATCCAAAATCTCCTATTTTTACTTCAATCTCATCATTTAAAAATAGGTTACCAAGTTTAAGATCTCGGTGAATTATTTTAAGTCCATGAAGGTACTCAACTCCTTCCAATATTTGTTTCATATAATATCTAACTTCAGGTTCTGAAAGAGCTTTTCTTCTCCTGAAAAGGTTATAATAACTTCAGAGTAGAATCAAATTGGCAGACTTATAACTCATACCATTAACACACTTTTAACAAAAAACTTTTAGGAGAGAGGAATTTATTAAAACCAATTCTGTAAGATATGAATAAAAGAATTTTTTTTTTTTTTAACTATAGAAAATGAAAATTTAAATTTAAGCTTAACATGAACTGTGTATTAAAGAAATAATTTAAAAAAATGAAGTGTTTGCTGCAAAATACGAGATATGTAGCTCCAGTTGGAGATTGGAGCTTATATAAAATCTTGTGAAAAAACAAATATATATATATATAAATATATAACTTCGTTTTGTAAGATGGTAGCTCCAAAAGTTAAGTTATCATGTGAATCAAAAGATGGGACTGCCCCTCATGTTTCTTCAATTTTAAATTATTTAAATCTAACTAGTTTAAATTATTTCCCAAAAATTGATAAGTGGAGCTACCACCTTTTTGCAGTAAACCCTTCAATTGTTAGTTTTAAGGCATCGTTTTTAGTTTTTCAAATGAGGAAATGTTATTTAAAAGAAAACAAAAAAAAAAACATTTACACAATTTTTTTTTTTTTTTAAATAAAAATTGGAATCTCCTGAGATACTAAACCAAGTTTGAGGTTCTCAATCACTCTGAGTATCTCAGTGATTATGAAGTATTGGTAAGGAACCTACAAATACTTAAGAAAATGCCTGAAATTTGAGAAAAATACTTACAAAGGGATTGTATCTCATGGAATATCATGCCAAGAGAAGGGTCGAAACCATTTTCACAAAAAACAACTTAAATGGCTCAACCCAAAAATTACAGAATTCCATAACTTTATTTATTGTATTTTAAAATAGAAATTTTTTTTTTTAATCAACATTCTTCTTTGTAAATTTTTGTGACCGTGCAATTAACAATAATTCAACAATATTAATCCAGATATTAACCATAAGATATCCAACCCAATATAAGTTCAAATTTATCATTACATTATTATTAACTTTTCTGAACCTTATCGCTGAATGTAATCATATTAGTTTCTTTTCTTCACAACAAATGCATTTTATCAGTTATAATGAAAATATGGAAGTAGTTATTACATAAAACAACTATAACATATTATCTACATAGAAAATTAGACATTTAATTTACTTGTGCAATTCCATCATAGATCTTTTACGGCATAATTCTAGAATTATGTATACAAAGTTGGGATCATCAAAATAGCTATGAATTGCCACAATATTTTTATGCCTCAATGATTTGTGTATTTGAATTTCTTGAGACATTTTCTCCTTCTCCTTTTGGTTGGAAAGAAGTCTCTTTGATACAATCTTTCCAGCGAAAATTCCATTGGTGGTTACTTCTCTTAACTCATAGCATTTAGCAAAACCTCCCTAAGAACAGAAATATGGAATTAAAAACGTAAACATTGATAAAGAATCTCACTTATAAACGATCACAATTTTTAGATTATGTATGTAATATTAACCTTTCCTAAAAAATGTCCTCTTTTATATGTTGTCTTAGTATTGGAATCATAAACAATGTCAGGAATCGGTCTATCATCTTCTGTGTTACGCTTAGACATAGTGAATCAAAATTTGTTGCTACTATCACTATTAACGAAATAAACTAAATACGGATAAGTCTATGAAACATAAAAAATATCTAATTTTTCACGAAAACTTAATAGAACACCAGTATTAGGATTTATCACTACCCGCCTGGCACCGAGTCTCACTGAAACCAGCGTCAATAGGCGTTTGTATAACGGACCAATTTGAATCGGCCAATCGCCTAAAAGAAAAAGCCCGCCTAAAGGCATAGAGGTAAAATATTACTTGCCTATTCCACCAAAAACATTCACACTTATATTTCTAATCTCATAACCAATATAATAGTAGCCCACTAATATATTTCCAAATATACATGTGCATTATTAATGCATTTATACATATTACACATATTTTTATTCATTTATCATTTTTAACAAGTTCTAAAAAGGAGATTAGCATTGATAAATTTAAGCGAACGCCATGCAAAAAAATTGTATGTTTAGTCCAATGTTATTGTACATTTAACATTATTATTTTTATTATTTTTTTTTTGGAGTAAAGGTTATACATTTAAATTAAAACAAAAAGTAAAGTTTTTAAGTATATCTAAATAATACATAATACCTATAATAAATGGCAAGTACTTATTTGGATGAATCAGTCAAGGTTTTAATTAAATCATTAGTGAGGATTCTATAGTTGACTGTAGGATGTAATGTAAGTAGAGAAATGAGCAGGGGTGCAGTCAAGTAAATAAACATGTCCAAGTTTTTAAATAAAAAAAATTTATATTTGGCGTGCCGACGCACATAGGGGTATATTACGAATCTAGGCGGCCAAAATTATTTAATCCCAGTTTACTGTTAAAAATATATTTTCTAATCATATTAAGCCTAGAAAAAGTGATTTTCAGGATTTTTATTAAGAAAAAAAAATGTTAATGTTTATTCATATACTTAAACATTCCTTCATGGAAATTTTCGCGTAAAATTTTGCCTGTATAGCTTGAAATGTTTGTTGTCTGCCTCATCGGCTTCTTTAGAGAGGAACCCTTTTGGCAACATTGCTTTTTCTATCAAAGTTGCACTGTGAATAAGAAATTTATGCATTGGAAGTGGATAATGAAATCTATATAATTTTAATATTTGATATCAGTCTTCAACCGTTTGTAAATGAACCTTGTGGCCACTTGATTTTACTTCAATGATAACTACAAATTGGTATAGCAAATTATAATCAACACCAGTGATATCTGCATCTAAAAAATATTCTACCGACATTACCATCGATAGTGTTGCCCAAATTTAGCTTTAGGTATATCCACAATCAATTCTGTTTTGTGTACGAATTTGAGCTAATATGATATTTGCAATATGCTTCCGAACAGACAAATCCAGGCGTGAAATTTAGATAAACGAGACAAAAGAGCATCTACATCTACATAATTTTTATTTTTTTATTAAATCATTGAATTCTCTGAAAGTTACGCCACAAATGTAGGACCTCATGGTTGACATTACACACATGTACGTCAATCATAGTAAGTGAGTGGATATGTTTCACCATATAACAATTGTCTTCCAGTGTGAAAAGGTGCTTTTTGATGACTTTAATTAATTAAAATAAATATCTCAAATATTGTCAGCAGCCAATCGTCTTTTTTCAAGGTTTTTTTTTTTTAGCCATCCTCCTTTCATCTCTGTTTAAATTTAGATTTTAAATAGGAAAATTGGTACTTCATGTCCTTTAACTGGTCACTAGGATAGTTCTCACTAGTCAAAACATGTCTTCAAATATTCTAATGTTACTTAAAATTTGTGAAGTTTTGCTCCTGCATTTTATTGTTCAGTGATTTCCGGGTTACTTCTCTTACTCCTCAACCAATGAACACACATAAAAAAAATTGAAGATACCTTAACTGAATTTTAATAGTTTATTTCATATTTTTTAAATTTCTCATTGTCATCATTGGTGCCGCTTAAATCGAAAAGGTGCGGATAAGTACGGCTGATTTGGTCATTATTATTTCCATGGAGTTATAGAGCTATGGAGAGGCCCTTCCCGTATATTGTTCCGTGAGGGGCGAGACCAAATCACTAATGGCACACGAACACTATATGGTTCCCGTATATTGTTCCGTGAGGGGCGAGACCAAATCACTAACTGGCCACGCCCACTATGCCCAACTGGCGACTTGCATTCTATATAGCATAGGGCAATTGAAAGGGTTCGTAATAAATAAAATAGGTAAATCACTAAAGTAAATAAATCACTAAAATAAAATAACAGCAGTGTAAAGATGGCTGCCTGCCCTGGCTATTGAGAGGTAAGCCCTCTCCACTTGTCTATAACTCCATGATTATTTCACAAAAAGTCTAACCTTTCAAATACATTGGAAATAACAGGCGGGGCGCCCCCTGTAGTACAACAAAAACACTAAAATGTGGTTGAAAATAAATAAATGGTACTGATACATTATTTCATAAAATAATAACCACTTCAAAAGCATGTGCCCTCACCTTCAGTTTCCAGATCAATAACTCTATTTATGAAGAATGTGCGACGTTTCGACCTGCCTTGCAGGTTATCTTCAGGGCTAAAATAACAAAAATTGGATATGACCAAGATGATACAAAGAAATGTTTTTAATAAATAAATAAAAATAATTTTAAAAATGAATAAGAAAATACAAGTTAGTTAGTTTCGTTAACTAATTTACTTTTTTTGTATAAAGTTTTTTAAATTTAAAATCTTGGATGGGTTTATTTACTTTACTGCGCCCCTGACCATTTCTATATTTACAAAATAAAATTAATATGTTGCTTAAACAAATCATTTTCTATTTGAGCTAGTGAGTACCGTATTTACTTTATTCATTACTTTAATGGTTCCTCCAAATTCAAGAACAGCACTTATTCGGCAGTCAAATACCATCTCTTTAATTTTATAACTGTAATAAAATAAAATATGAAACCCACACGTAAGGAATTACCCTGCAAGCTTGTTCTGGAACAAATCTGTTATGGGTCATTCTCAAAAAAATTGCCGTTTTGGGTTTAGAGATAAAGTAAAAAAATCGAAAAATGAACTCCAGTTTTTTGAACGAGTATATTTGTATCACTTCTTAAGTATGTTAATTTTTTTTTAAAAACTTTTTTTTTTTTAATTTTTATTAATTTTTTTGTCAACAGAAGTAATTTTTATGTCATGAGTGTAAACTAAATTAAATAATAACTAAACTAAAGGACTGCAATAAAGTTATATCATGGGACACCAAATTCGGCTTAGAATTGGTTAATAGATTAATAATTAAATTATTTCTGAGGTTATTAAAATATAACTTTTAGTCAGGAGTTTTACCAACTTTTCTATAATTTAGTATCCATTTTCAAATATGTAGTCTTATTTCACTCATAAGAAAAAAGTTTCTGTATTTAACATCAAAATCTTCACCTCACTGTTGAATGACAACTGTGAGGTAACACTCCTGACCAGAAACGCTGCTGACGTCTTCCTCATTTTTCAATGCTGATGAACTTTTAGATATTATTTTACCAATAAAAAACTAAACAAACTAAAGTAGACTCTTTGAGAATATAATTGAATGGATCCGCAGAAAAACGTTCTAGGTGACAAATATAAAATTTTGAGTAATTAGTGAAAGAAAATCACAATCTAAAGTTTTTGTTAGTTTTGTAGGTTAGATTTTTTTTCACCTCTATTTTGTTATATTTTTATGTATAATGATATAATGGAGTACTATATCATACTATGACGTACTATTATACATTTTAAAACCTTTCATAACTTTTTTCAGGAGGAAAAACGTTTTAACGATTGGCGTTAGAGACATTTTTCCACTGAAATCTCCTACGTTACTAAATAAAAATATTCAGGAAAGTGGAAATGCAAAAACAATTGAGTATAAAACGTTATTATTGGTAAATCTAACACTTTCTGTATTGTGTTGACATGGAGTATACTTATACTGTATTTACAGTAGCGTACAAAATATAATGCTATTTTTATAAAAACAGCTTCAAAACATTTTTTTTTTTTTCTAGAAATATTTTTTTTTAAAACAAACTGAAATAACGTTTTAGAGACGTGTTAAAATTCTGTCAGTAAAAACGTAATACTTTATGAATAATATTTAGTCAATAACTTAGGCTCAATAACAGTAGGCTCACTTCCACCTTCCAACGTGAAAGAAAGAGACAATAAAAATCCCGAAACCAAAAGTTAAAAAAATAAACATTAATATAACAGCAATAGTACTATATTTTATACTTATAACAACCAAGATTTCACGTTTATCAAAAATGAATTTAAAGAAAGAAACTACGGATTTCACTGGTACACCCCGAAAAACGAGATAAAACCTAAAGTAGTAAAAAGGATGCCCTTTACAATTCCAACAGGAGAAATTACAGCTGACTTACGTAATCAAGGTTTAGAGACGATTAAATATAACAAAGGGAAAATAAAACAGAAAAGGGGTTGATTAAACTACCCTTATCAGTAGTAATTTTTGAGAACAATAACCAGTTAACGAAATTAAATTCCAGTAACCCTTATTCTCGCACGGTATCATGTGTGATGCCTAATATTAATCGATTTAAGTGGGATCTGGTAAAGCATGTGGTAAGGTGTTAAAATAGTTTATTGGTGTCATGTTGGTGTCCCTGGGTCTTATCAGAACCCACTTAAATAGTACTGCGTACATTCAAAAATCTATTAATATTAGGTATAACACCTGATACTGTGCAAGTATGAGGGTTAAATATTGTAATATAAGGGTTAAACATTGTAATAACAAGGTAATGAATATAAATCCAATAATGTTGTAACACAATGTTACATCGGCCAAGAATTTAATCAGGAAATTGCTAAGAGAAACCAAAATGCCTGAAGTGCACAGAAAATGATCTGTCAAAGGACAGCCCAAATGTATTAATCGAGAGTTTTATTCCAAAATGCAATAATTGCTCCCAAGAACACCTCTCAAACTATCCTCAATGTTCAAAATACAGAAGAAATATCAAAATACAACCAAGAAAAATATATTAATTTTAAAAAAATATACCTTTTAAAATCATAAGAATTTAAAGATGATAAGAATATTAAGATCTTTGCGGAAAATTTTTTTTTTTACAAAGCAAGGAGCACTGAGGATTTTGGATTGTAAGGATTGGATATAAGATGCATTGGATGGCTTAGTGGAGCTCCAAAGCTCTACTCCATATGTCCAAATAGGTCTAATTATTGTTACGTTTTCTAAAAAACAGAAATAAATACTTTAAGCTTGCCAGCAACTTCAGAAAAAATACCTGTATTTGCAAAGATTTTATTTTTGGGTAAATCATTAAAAAACAGTTTTTTAATTCTTTTTATTTAATTTTTCATATTGGAAGATTTAGCACCATAATCAATCCACACAATCAATATCAGATAAACATTTACTAACTTAACCTGAATCATACCATCAGCTAATGATGATATTTACAAATATAAGGTACTAAAGAAAATACTACACTGATAAAAAAAACTTGTGGGCTGGATGTCAGAAAATATTGGTATTTTGTTGAATAAGGTACAATTCAAAAGCAAGAATAAACATAAATTTCTTGTCCTACATCAACATGTTGTATCCTGATAGAACCTTCGACAATTACTACACAATATATCAATCACACTCTACAAGCATATTTTTATAAACTCAAAATTACTTTAAGTACAAATTACATGGAATATACATTACTTAAAAATCAATACTACAATAGAATTTTAAAACCTTTCATTATATAACAAAAACTGAAATAAAGACAATTACCTATCAGCAAAATTGAAATAAATAAATAAATAATTTACTACATTTAGGAACAATAACTACAAATTTAAAGGTTTTTTTTTTTTTTTTTTTACATATTAATCTCCTATCAAGGCAAATAATTTTCATTCCTGAAATACTGTAAAATATAATTAATGTATTCATCAAACAACTTTTGATAGATAAATAAAAATGCCAATATTCAACAGTTTCTAAAATTCTTAAGCTACTATCAGAAAATATTTAGTTAAATCATAAAGAAAATTTGCTTGTTGGTAATTTTAAAAATTATATTTAAATAATTCATAAGTACTAATTTATTGGACTCTATGGATGTTAAAATATTAAATCTACTCTTGATATAACTAAAAATAAATAAATAAATAAAGCAATACATCATACTATTATTCCAATCCATTCTCTTATTACAGATCTTTATAAAAAATATAAAATATTTCATATTTATTGGTATAAAACTCATTTTTGACTAGAATCCTTTTACATAGATGGATAAATGTTATATACAGGTATATATATATATATATACACATTAGATGTATTTAGTGCAGAATTTCAGAATCTTAATACTCATAACCTAAGGTAGTTTTGTCTTTGTAAATTTCAACTTATGAGAACATCATGGAAATGTGTATGAGAAGGGCAGAAATGTCAGCTCCTATTTTTTAAAGATATCAAGGAGGTTGTTTACTTAAAAGTGATTAATGCTTTTCTTGACTGAAGAGACCAAGTTCAAATTCTTGATTTAATATTCCCATCTTCGCAGTAAATAATTAAGTTTTGTCAAATTAAGATCTGTTGTTTGACAGACATTATCTGGGCACATTTAACCCTTAAAAAAAATTAGTACCTTATATTAGTCATGGGATAAAGAAAGTGGACAACTGAAAATTGTAAGATCATGAATAAAGATCAAGTATTAATAAAACAAAATCCAGCGAGTTTCCTCTTTTATGTATATAATTCTAGAAATCAGAAAAGCTCAGTATATGTATAGTAATAGCAGGAGTCATCTCTTGATCCTGCACCGTTCGTTTTATATTGAACCACATTAGTAAAAACTTTGATGGGAAGGGGTCTTTAGTCTTGAAAAACTATCTCCAACTTCCCATAGAATGTGTTAACAATGGCGGAATATCCTTCTGCCATCTTAAAATCCTAGAATCTTGGAATATTTCAAAAGTATCCTTAAGGACAACAATGGGGGAATATCCTTCCACCATTTTAAAAACCGTTGAATCCTAAAATATTTCAAAATAGTACCCTTAGAAAAGAAACTTAAAACTGTTAAATCCTCGAATATTTCAAAATAGTATCCTTTTGGGCATAATAGCAGTGTGTATAGTAGTAGCTCAGTATAACTTGTAAAATATCTACTATAGTCTATAAGTATTTTAAGCCTAAGTCTATTAAAAATAGAGTTAATTTTTATTGAAAATTTGACTTTTCTCAGTTTTATTTTTGATGAATCATATTTTAGTAAACAAAGCAAGACATATAGGCCCTTTTCATATACACATTTGTCACATAAGTCTTGAGAAATAACGATAAAAATATATAGCTGTAGTTTAATATAGATTACAACATTAAGTTCATAATTATTTTGAATGTTTTAGCTTTGCAATATTTCATTAAGCAAGAAGAAAAAGAATGATAAAAAAATAAAATAAAATAAAATAAAAAATAATTTTTCTAAGTAAAATTAATAAAATGAAATGATTCTGAGGTAAATCGTTACTAAAAAACAGTTATAATAGAAGCCAGTACTATAAGTTTGATTTTACTACCAACTCATTATATTAATAAAATGATATCAATTTAATTTATACATTATAAATAATTCTAAAGAGGTATATTCTAAATAACAAGCAAGTTCGAGAACTCAGTTATCCCTATAATTATATTATATGTCTTACAACTAATGACAAAAATAATATGTGTTAAAAGAATACAGGCACATTATTATATAAAACAATATTGACATGACATTGATTGGTGTTTTATGGAAGAGATCAGTTCCTGCAATGGCTAGTATTCATATACAGTAGAGCATCGAAAATCCGAACGCCTCCTGAGTATTTTTTATATATTTAATTAGCACGGAAACAAAGGAAGTTTTATAATTTTCTGGGAAAAACTGTCATCGGGGGTATTAAAGTACCGAATTAAAATTAAAGAGATGCTGGAAGATAACGATATTGCAACCTCAGTTCAAGAGTATGAAAATACAAATGAAGGCAATGACAGTAAAGAAGAACCAGCAAACGACGACTTTACGGCATTAGAGACTGATAAATAGGAATGAAACACAGCCAGAATGTAGTCAAGTTCAGCTCAGCAAGAGTAGCAAACTCAAGCAAATGAAGGACTTGGCTGGCAGAAAACAAGTATCGAAGCAAACGCAACCAAAAATTAGCGATCTTTTAAATGTAAAATAGATACATACAAGTAAGTGATTTTGTACAGTTAGGTTTATTTTGTTTCTTTTTGTGTACTGTAACTATTTAGTGCTCTGTTTGTTTCCATTGTATCTATTCTACCTATTTCTTCAAGAAACCAACTACAGTAATGTAAATAATAAACGTATGTAAGTACATAAAAACTATTGTTTTTATTTTCTGTACTGTATTTCAGAACTGCATTTTTAATTATGGGTCTAAGCGGCATTTCCAGGTTCTGTAATCTGTGTAAATCTGTAATCCGAACTACCTATGATCCCAATTGGTTCGGATTTTCGATGCTCTACTGTAATTACAATTTATTTTTTTTATTTTTTTTTTAATATGCTGGTAAAATGAACGGTTATAAAACTGATCCAGATTTTCAAAACTAACATGCTAATCATAAGCTAACAGAACTAAGGCATTTCAATAAAAAGTTTCATAATACAGAGTTAATAATCATATGATTAACATAATATCACCTTTCATTATCATAAATATGTAATGGTGCTCAAGTAGAGTATATTCAAAGGGCAAAGAAATAATAAAGCATGCAGACTCTAATATATCAATCATAACTGAAATAAGATTAATATACTTAGTGTATTGAACATTAAGAAAAAAAAATAAAAATATATATGGCATGGATTAATAATCATTACCAAAAATCCTCAGATCCAACATTTTGCATCAAACATTGGCACAATTTTCTAAATCAGTTACTAGCTTGGCACAGTTACTAATTTCTTGATTAACATAATCAAAACACTGAAAAATTCAAATAAATAATTGAAGTCTATTATGTTTTGTGAATGATTCTTCTATCATTATTAGAAATGATATGTTCAAATAATGTGTTATTCGAAGAGCCTAATATTTTCCCTTCACTGAACCTCAATATAGATGAAACAAGTTCTCCAACATTCCACTGTCTATCAAGAAGAACTCTGCAAACTGTATCAAGCTGAAAAAAAAAAAAAAAAAAAAAAAAAAAAAAAAAAAATGAAATCTTGCAATTGATTTCACAAGTAGTTTTAGAATCATTTCAATGAATTATGCTACCATACCCCATGAAACTTAGTTATTGATGAGGTAAAAATAATTTTTCACTTTTTTACTTCTTATTTTCAGCCTTACTTTTCTAGGCTCCAGAACCCATGAGGTTGCTTCTTGCAACATAGTACACCATTCATTCTTCTATACAGGTTATAATAATCCTGTAATGAATTTCTCACATTGCTTTCTACTTTATTTATTACTCATCATCATCATCATAATCTTCCCCTCTCTACTGCTGTGCAGTGTGTGGATTCCCTCTATATAGCTTGACCCAAGTGAAGTGTACCTTTCTTGAACCAATTCTCTCCTCCTGCTCCAGTCCAGCCCACGCTTCCTGAACGCCTCCCGCACGCCTTCCTCCCAGCTGATGCGTGGTCTTCCTCTTGGTCTTCTTCCTTCTACTCTCATCTCATAAGTTATCCTGGCATGTCATCCTCAGGAGGTGCCTAAGCCATTTCAGTTTATTTTCTTCAAGAGTGGTTTCTACCGCCTGTACCTCGAGGTTCGATCTTATTGTAGAGTTACAAATCCTATCTCTCCTGAACCTTCCTTGAACCTTTCTTAGGTATCTCATTTCCATTGTCTGGATCTGCCCTTTGTGTTTTGAGGTAAGGGTCCACGATTCAGAGGAGTAAGATAGGATGGGCAAGAATGTAGACTTGTAGAGGCATATTTTGGTCTTAGGATTGATGAATAAATTGCCACTTCTATTGAGATTATTTTATTAGAAAACTAGTTTCGAATGCTAAACATTCATCTTCAGTTCTAAAACATACAAAAGTTTTTCAACACATCAGTACTATGTTACATAGATTATATATACATAGTATATATAATCTAGTACATACATAGTACATATAATCATACATACATAGTATATAGGGAAGGAACACCGAATTATAAACCAATAATGGTGAGTCACAAAACGACAAACCTTACGGTGCAGGGGAGGGATACCCCAGTACCGGCGTCTGCAGAGAGGGAGAAAGAGGGCTCCCAGGCGTCGTCATCATACGACCGCAGTGCCGCAGCGGTGGTCAACTTGGCCGCTGAGGTATCTAATATTTCAAGTTTGAAACACTGTCAGAAAGAGTGGTTGGCGCTTTCCAATACTATTGGTAAGATGCAGGAATACATGCAGGACAAGAAGAATGTACATGGAGAAATAAAAACGCTGATCTACGACGCTCAACTTGGTCTTGATGCTGTTCTTGCTAAACTGACTGAGCATCAGGAGAGTGTAGAAGTAGTCTTGGAAAGACATTCACAAGGCGTTCAAACATCATGGGACACGATGGTACCAAGGAAGAACAAGGTTGACCTATCATCAACGTCAACTCGTAATAAAAATCGGACAGAAGCGGTCGCGCCTAGACAACAGGCGAAAGAACTCCGGAAAGAAATGGAACAGGAAGGATTGCAACAGGAAGAAACCAGAAATGTACTTACTGGGGATAAATGGCAAACGGTAGCTAAGAAGAAAAGGACCAATGCTAGGAAATCGCGTACTAGACCACCGAAGCCAGATGCCCTAATAATAAAAGTTTTGGGAACGAGCACCTATGCAAACATTCTTCGTAGGGTCCGAGATGACCCATTGTTGAAAGACATGGGTCAAAACATAGTAAAAGTTCGGAAAAATGAGACTGGGAACCTACTGCTCCAAATGGACCGCAAGTCGGGAGGAGTTCTCAATGATATGAAGCGCACCCTTGAAGGAGCACTAGGAGCAGAAGCAGAAATCAGGGCATGGACAGAAGAGTCATTAATTGAAATCAGGGATCTAGACGCCCTTACAACACCAGAAGAAGTAGCGGAGGCTCTTACTACTTTATTGGAAGAAACAGAAGTTGCGACCACTGCTATTCGGTCGATCCGTCCAGCATATGGTGGAACCCAGACGGCGGTTATTTCCCTGCCAGTTAAGCTGGCTCGGAAGGCTATCGCCAAGGAGAAAATTCGAGTAGGGTTGGTAGTTAGCCGTATTCGAGAAAAAATAAGACTCCAGCGCTGCTATCATTGCTGGGAGTTTGGCCATATAGCGCGGAGGTGCGTGGGTGTGGACAGATTCAAACTCTGCCGGAAATGTGGTGAAGATGGTCACTTAGCATCCGCCTGTACACAGCCTCTTAGCTGTGCTTTGTGCATAGGAAAAGGTGACACTGATCATTCTTGCGGAGGTAACAAATGCCAGGCGCTACAGTACGCTCTACAATTACAACGAAGGCCAAAAAATCCTTCATGAGGGTTTTCCAGCTTAACATTAATCACTGTGCAGCCGCGCAGGATCTTATCTGGCAGACTGTGCGGGACCTAAGGGTTGATGTGGCTATTTTGAGTGAGCAGTATAGAAATCTTAACAATGGTTCTTGGGTATCTGATGCCTCTGGAAAAGCTGCGATTTGGGCTTGTAATCAAAGTTTCATAGAAGAAATACCACAATGCCCTACATCTGGTTTTGTTTGGGCTAAGATAGAGCATGTATATATCTATAGCTGTTATGCCCAACCCAATACATCAATAGAAGAATATGCTGGCCTCTTAGATAGAATAATACAAGATGCTAGAGTCAGAAGACCTTTAATAATTGCTGGTGATTTTAATGCTTGGGCAGTGGAATGGGGGAGTCGCCTGACAAACAGACGAAGAGAAATTCGGTTGGAAGCTTTCACCCAATTGGATGAACTGGTTCTAGCTAATACAGGAACGGAGCCTACATTTCTGAAAGGAACGCGGTCATCCATCATTGATCTGACATTCATAAGTTATAATCTACGACCTACTACCACTTGGAAAGTTTGCGACTTACACACCCACAGTGACCACCAGGCAATTTTAATTACAATAGGTGAGAGGAAATTAAACAATCCTTTGAAGCTTCAGAAGGGTACAGTCCGATGGAAAACTAAGACATTTGATCGAGAAACGTTCGAATTCATAATGGAAGAGTATTACGATCTGTCAGGCACAGCAGAGGATAAGGCCCAACAGGTTACGAAACTTGTCACGAAGGCGTGCGATGCAGCCATGGTTCGCACTAATCATCACACAAATAGTAAGTGGAAACCAGTATACTGGTGGAATCAACAAATTGCTGATGGTCGTAAAAGGTGCCATGCAGCGAGGAGACGGAGCCAGCGAGCAAGAGGCCGCCCAGAATTCGAGGTGTTATTGGAAACATATAGGAATGAGAAACGTGGACTCCGAAAGGCAATTAACGAGAGTAAACGCCAGTGCTGGAAGGAACTTTGTGAAGATGTTGATAAAGATCCATGGGGAAGGCCCTACAAGATCGTTATGAAAAAGTTGTTGAGTAGTAACAAGCAGTCCCCCACCTGTCCAGTTACTGTGCAAAGGATTGTTGCCACTTTGTTCCCAGAGCAGGCGGATTTACAGCGGGATATGGAACTGTTGATGCCATCTGAAGTACCACCAGTGTCTAGTGAGGAGCTAAGCTAGGTCTGCATGAGCATCAAGGGAGGCAAAGCCCCAGGCCTGGATGGTATCCCGAATATAGCACACAAAGTGGCGATGGCAACAAGACCAGACTTATTCCTAGAGCTATTTGATTCCTGTCTACACGAAGGTTCCTTCCCTCGGAAATGGAAAAGGCAGCGCTTGGTCCTGATTCCAAAGGGCAAGGGAACACCATCGGACCCCTCGGCCTATAGACCACTGTGCCTTTTGGATTCGATGGGAAAGGCTTTAGAAAAGATAATCGGAACAAGGTTGCAAGAGACTACCGAAGGTTTAGGAGGCCTTTCTAACCAATACGGCTTCAGGGAAGGGAGATCTACAGTGGAAGCAATCAACCTCGTTGTAGACACGGCACGCGATGCAATTGCTGGAAAGAGATGGAGGAGAGGTGCGAAGAGGTACTGTGCCATCATTACGCTGGATGTGAAAAATGCCTTTAACTCAGCGAGATGGTGCTGTATTCTTGATGCTCTAAGAAATATGGGAATTCCTATGTACCTCAGGAAGATAATCACGGATTATTTCAAAGACAGGGTCCTGGTATTTACAACTGATGATGGGCAGAAGAATTATGGAATAACTGGGGGAGTGCCCCAGGGATCAGTGCTGGGACCCTTGCTGTGGAATATAATGTACGATGGAGTTCTCAGACTGAGCTTTCCAGGAGACGTCAAAATAGTAGGATATGCTGATGACATCGCAGTGGTGGTAGTTGCGAAATATTTAGAGGAGGTAACTTTAAGAGCCAACCGGAGTGTTTCCCTAATCCGCAACTGGCTGGCATCAGTGGGTCTGCAACTAGCTGATAGTAAGACTGAGGTGCTCCTAATTAGCAGCAGGAAAAAATTTGAACAAATCAGAGTAACAGTTGGTAGACAGGCGATTCTGTCCAAATCCTCCTTGACTTACCTAGGAGTGAAAATTGATGAACGCCTAACCTTCAAAGAGCACATAATGAAGGTGTCAGAGAAAGCAGCTGGAGTGAACACTGCACTGTCTCGACTGATGCCTAACATAGGAGGTCCCCGGCAGACCCGAAGACTACTGCTGTCAAGTGTCGTAACATCCATTGTCTACGCTGCGGTGATATGGAGGGATGCTTTAGACATACATGTGTATGGAAGGCCTATGATCTCTGTGTACCGCCGAAGCGTCCTTAGAGTTATTAGTGCATTTAGAACTGTATCCTATGAGGCAGCATGCGTGGTAGCCAGGATGCCACCTATCGAACTAATAGCTTAAGAAAGGAAGAGGTCATATCAAAGAAGTGAATGCATTCCCAGAGCCAATGAGAGGAAAGAAACTATTGTAGCTTGGCAGCAGCGTTGTGACATTGCTTTAAGTGAGAGATGGACACACAGGCTGGTCCCTCGTATTCAACACTGGGTGGACCGGAAGCACGGAGAGGTAGACTACTACTTAACTCAGTTGCTCACTGGACATGGAGCCTTCCGAGCCTATCAGTATAGGTTCAAACTAGATGTGACAGGGAAATGCCCAGCCTGCCCGGCGGTGGATGAGAGTGCAGAGCACGTGTTTTTCATATGCCCTTGCTTTCAGCAAGAAAGAGAAGAGTTCCGAGACAGGTCTGTGGAGTTTTTCCGACTGTTGATGGTCTGGTGCAATTGATGTTGGCTTCTGAGGAGTACTGGATGGCGGGCCAGAGGTTAGCGGTTGTGACTATCAAGCGGCTCAGGCAAGAAGAGAGAGATAGGCGCAGCAGGATGTAGCCTACTACCATGAGGCGGCACCCAGCCATTCCTCTCCATGATGTAATGCCTAACGGCGGTTCCGTGGGGAGGGAAAACAGGTGTAGGGAGGTGGTTTTAGTGGGTAGGAATCCCACACATGGTTAGGTACGGGCCTAACAATGTCTTTTGAAGATTTCCCCTACCCTCGTCAAAAAACAAAAAACATAGTATATATAATCTATGTAACATAGTACTGATGTGTTGAAAAATTTTTGTATGTTTTAGAACTGAAGATGAATGTTTAGCATTCGAAACTAGTTTTCTAATAAAATAATCTCAATAGAAGTGGCAATTAATTCATCAATCCTAATTGTATTGATCCTTCTATACCATCATGCGTACCTCAAGTGAGTATTTTGGTCTTCTTCGTCACCTCTCTTCTGTTGAGAAAACCTTTCCGGACTGCGTTGAACAATCTACCAGCTGAAACCAGCCTTTGAAATACCTCTCCTTCGATATAACCGTTTTCATTGATCCAGACACCTAGATATTTGAAGTCCTGCACCTGCTCCAGAACAGATCCCTTCAGTCGCAATATTCTCATAATATGGTGAGGACGTCTTCCTATTCTCATACATTCGGTCTTATCTGGATTTATATCCATATTAATGCACGACAACTCTTCTTGTATGACATTTACGTTGTGTTGTAGGTCCCGATCATCTGCAGCGAACACGACAAGGTCATCAGCAAAAGCGAGAACTGTAAACAAAGTAGGCTGAAGGTTCCTATGCCCTAGCTGAAAACGCCGCAATCTGAGTTTGGCTCTCTTCAGCACCTTATCCAGCACCAATATGAAAATCAGAGGGCTTAGGCAGCACCCCTGACATATTCCTTTGCGTTGTCTTAAATTCCTGGAAGGTGTGTTTGCCAGTCCTTATAATATTTCTTGTTTTCCGGTAGAGATTCCTAACTACAAGAATTGTGCTAATATCCACTTGCTTTTCAGACAGAGCTTGCTCTATATCCTCCTTTTTGACTCTGCTGAATGCCTTTTCTAAATCCACCAAGCAGACAGAAAGTTCTTTACCTTTCTCGATGGACTTTTCCATGACCTGCCTCAAAGTGAAAACCAGGTCCTACATACTCCTTGAGTTTCTGAATCCATACTGCTCCTCTCTGATCTGGCAGTCGACAACTCTTCTTACCCTTGCTTCTAGGATTCTTGAATAAAGCTTGCTTGGCACACTGAGTAGAGATATGCCTCGATGGTTATTGCATGCTCTATTGTCTCCCTTCTTGTAGATAGGCACCACCACAGCGATCTCCCAGTCCTTTGGTATCCTTTTCTTTTTCCGTACTAAATTTAAGAGATGGAGAAACATTTCTTCACCTTTGCTGCCCATATACTGGATCATTTCATCCAGCCATGCAGACCTGCCCAGCTTCATTCATCTAGATTCATCTATCTAGAGATAGCCTTTTCCAGTTTATCCTCGCTGATGAAATCGTCTTCTGCATTTTCTACCTCCGCATTATGAGTCTCATCTGGACTAACGTCTCTCCCCTCAAGCAGCTTCTTGAAGTGCTCTCTCCATCCCTCCATTATATCTTTTTCCTGCTATAAAATCCTTCCTTCCTTGTCCTCATTTATCACTCTTCTGGTCATATATGTCCTTTCACCCAGGGTTTTAAGAAATATTAAATCTGATGCTCCAGCCACATGGCACAATAAATTATGTGAAATTCAAATTTCAGCTGAGTTCCACCATTTAATTTAACCTCCATCCAGTTGTCATAATCACATACATTACATTCCAATTATTTCATATATGGTTATTACAATGGTAGGTATGGTTATTACTTTTTTATTGTTATATTCAGTTTATCCCTCATGACTAATCCCTTTCCAGTGATGAAACGTAGCCATCGTCCAACTCTGGCAAAGACCAGAGCTTTTTATTTTCCCTGCATTTTTTGCAACTAAATTCTACTGTTTTTTTTTCTATAATCATTCTTTTGAAGCTAAGTTTCTCATTAAATTATTATTGTATTACATATTACTATTTTGATTAAAAACTACTTATATTCATTATAAAACATCTCAGTGGTTAAAATCAATATTTTTCTTTAATCTTGGTTTTTTCATAAATTTAGTGAAGAAAATATTTAAAAGAAAGTGTTGATTTTAAAAACCAAAATTTTTAGATACTTCAGATATATTATAGAAAACAATCATTTACTCCATTTTTCTATTATAAGATATGATGGATTGCCATCAATCGCATGAGAGATGGTTTAGCTTAAATGAGGTGGGTGATGACTCCGTGTTCTCATTCGGTTTTTTAATAAGAAAACACTAAAATATTGTGAAGTTATCTATCGTAAGTGTAAAAAAGTGCCAAAGTAAAAAAAAATTCAGCACAGATAAAGGACCGTGGTCCAAAGATTTAGCAGTCAACGTTTTAAAAATTAATCAATTATGGAAGTGCCAGAAAGACTATCGGTAAATATCACTGTATTTCTAAATAATTAGACTTAAATTAATAAATACATAAACTAATTAAATAATAAATAAACCTTCTGATAAGATAAGAAGTACTAAAGTTTAGTCTAAAATGTAAAGTCCTTCTACTATGGAGCAGAAAATCTTCTTCTTCTTCCAATTGCTCAACAGCCCATTGGTCCCTGACATCCTCCAATAACTTCCACCAGTCTGCTCGTCGTTGGGCAGCTCTCCTCCAATCCCCGACTCCCAGGACCCTCCTAGCATCCTCCGCTATGCCGCCCATCCATCTAAGGCAGGGTCTTCCTCTGCTCCTGGTCCTGTGTATAACTTCCATCACTAATCTTTTAGGGATCTCATCCTCCGTTATACGAACAACATGGCCGGCCTACCTTAGTCTTCCCAGTCTCATGTGTCTCACTATATCCGACTCTCCTAGGAGGTTATATACTTCTTCATTATTTCTTCTGAGATATTCCTGTCCGACTCTCTTAGGTCCATAAATACACCACAGAATTCTTATTCATTTATTTGTTTTCATTATCTGCACTAACCAGTGACCCCAAGTAGATGAACTCTTTCACTTGCTTGAAAGAATATCATCCAAATTAATCAAAATCTGCCGAGGGACTAAGTGTGTTGGTCATATATTTTGTTTTTGTTTCATTTACACAAAGTCCCAGTCGTCCGGCTGATTCCTCAAGAGCCAGGAAGGCATCACAAACAGCATTCTGGGACCGTCCCGCAATGTCTAGATCAGCATATCTGAGGATCTGAACCATTCTGTTGAAAACCCTGCCTGTTATCTGAATTTTATGGAGCAGAAAATAATTTAATAAAATAAACTAATTTTTTTTAAAAACAATCCAGTAATAAGAAAATATATGAAACATTATGAGTAAAAAACTAATTATAAAAGACAAACCTTATTCAAATTTGGATCCGCTGCAGTAAAATAAATTATATGAGGTAGTATTGCAGCGCTAGCGGCTAACCATTGAATCAATAATTTTAATTGTGTTTCACCTTTTCTTGAAGAACAGCCACAATTGAATGTCGCCACTGGTAGAAGACCATCATTTTGATGAAGAACAACAGAAACCTAAGAAGGAAGAGAATGAAAATGGAAATTATACATTAACTTAAATATGAAGGAAATATCGGTTTGATTCACCAATAGCACCATAAAACATTAATTATCCTTCATACTCATTTAATGGCTAGTCCCTTAATAGTATATTAAGTTGCTATTTATCTACTAAATAGAAACATATTTAAGTCTCTTCAACTTAAAATTTAGCTGTACAAAGCCATCATCCGTCCCACCCTACTTCATGGTGCCCCACTTCTTCAGTATATGTATACAACAACACTAAAAGCACTTCAGAGCTTTCAGAACTCAGTCCTCCGACGAATAGTCCGAGGAACAAGCCTCGAGAGGGCCAGAAACACCGTCATAACTGAAAATTTACAAATAAAATTCTTCGACGGCCTAAAGTACTGTGCCAACCCTCTTTTCAGGGACATAGCCCCACCTCCCAGGCCTGGTAGGTGGCAAGGTTTGACCCCCTTAGGGAAGGGGTTCAGGCTTTTTAGACTGACCCATTTTCACACCATCGCCAGCAGAGTGATTCATCCTCACTCGATCAAGACAACAGGAAGACAATAGTCAACTGAAGCGCCAGGATCTACGATAGCAACAAATCTTAAAATGCTGAGAAGGCAACATAAGATCATTCTATTCCAATTGCTATTATTTGTTGTTTGTTTAAATTAATAAATGGAGGATAAGAAAAAAAAAAAAAAATAAATAAATAGGAAAGTGATGAGAACCAAAGATAAAGATGAAAAGCATTAACACATTTTTTTTTTTTTTTTTTAATAAAAGAGACTGAAGCAATTGACATGCTGGTATTCAGTGAAATTGAGGCATATTCATACCTAATAATTTTTTGTTGTTTTTTCAGATTGTTTTTTAATCAAAAGACACCAATATCAGTGTATGGTAAAAAGTTCATGGTTGTCATGAGAACCATGCCTCATAAAAATATGTATGAGAAAACGTGAAACCCTAGAGATGGCTCCAAAACGTTAATGGAATATTTACTTACTCATATCCAGCAAAAGCATTAAGTTTGTAAATAATTTTAGATTCTAAAAGATAGCATAGGATATAGCATTAAATTCTTTCGTAAGCTAATAATGAAACTCAAGCAAAAAATAAATTGCTAAAGCCTGATAATGGCATTTTTATTCTTTTAATTTTATTCTGCATCTCTAATAGCGAGATTATCAATCAATGATTATTTGAAATAAACAAATTGAGAGAAATTAAGCGGTTTCTAACACGACTTTTTTCATTCAAACCAATATACATACATCAGAAACAGTAGGTCCTAGTGACAAATGTTATAGAACAAAAAACATTTTCCATTAAATTTCTGTTAAGGAAACTATTGGCAAATTTTGGAGTGTAAAAAAAAAAAATTACAACAAAAAGGTATAGAACCCCAGGCAAAAGACATCAATATTCAAAAATATATAATATTCAAAAATATACAATATTCAAAAATATATAATATTCAAAAATATAAACAATACTCACCAATTGTGCAGCTAATTTGCTCTTATGCCTGGCTAGTTCTAAACTAAGACTTCTCACAGCAGTTTTTATATTTCGATTCGGTAACAAATCTACATGGATACCATCTCCTACTGGAACTCCGACAAAACTTTCTGAGAGCGTTCTTTTCAAAAGGTTCCCAGCAAACTGTATTACTGCACGCTCCCTCATCGCCTTTGTGCTGTCTAATTCGTACAGAAGAGAATCGTCCTCGTCAAGCCATCCACTTAATTGCTCATAAACAACTCCCAATTCTAAAAAAAAATAAAATTAACCTAACAGTTTTTTAACAATAAACAATATATAGAATAATTCATTAAAACAAGGTGTGGGGTATTATATAATAATTAGTAGCAATAATTAAGTGATTAATAATATAATAATAACCTGAGCTGTAATCAGTAGTAAAACTGTATTTTGAAGAGGCAGAAGTTTCATGTTTCATTTTGGCAAGACACTTAGTATCAAAATTTCTCTCAGATTGTTCATCTAATACAAATCCACATGATCCATCACGTCCCAATAACCTAGAACAGTTTTTATAAATAATTATATTGAAATACCTATACTTAATAAAACCCAGTACAATATAATTTATTAGTACAATTGATAAACGAATACAATCTTATAGTAAACAAAGTTAATAACTCAATGGGATTCTTTTATGAGTAAGTAATAATAAAAAGAAGTAAATAACAGCCACTGAATACGCTTTATATTTTTACTTATAACTTTAAAATAATCAGGAAAAAAACTTATAACATTGGATTATTCAGTTAAAAGTAAAAATCCTCTTAGCATCAAATATACACAAATATATCAAATACTACAGATTTATATGTTTAAAAAGGAGTCAGAATTACAAAACATCGATTAGTAAATATATATTATTGGCTCTTCGAACTAACCAAATTCATAATAAGAAGCACAGAACCTTTTTTATGACTATGTGCTTGCCAAATCTGTGAACTTATATGGTTAAAAGCTAACAGTGTAAAAGTGTGAGGTGTCGGATGGGAATAAGGTAAAGATTAAGTAATATTATTGAAATTAAACTAGGAAAAATTAACATACTTTCATAAAATGTTGGCCATATTAGTAAAAAAAAATAATGTAACAATACTAGATCGAATACAAACAATTTAGAAGGCTGTGAAACTCCATAAAGTAATCAGCTTAAATGATTTAATTACAAAAATAAAAAAAGTGGATATACAATATATCACCAATTCAAAATTACATGTCGAAGAGTTTATACACTTCCACAAAATCATCAAAAAGGAAAGATGAAAATATTTAACTTGTGAGTGTCAAAAAACTCATCAAGTTAAAATTAATAGGCATCAAAACTGAAGAATGTTCCGAAGAAAAAATTAAGAGACACCAAGAGTAAGTTATAGCTGTCATGATTGATAACAGAAACACAAATGTATACACTTGGGTCATTCTCATAGCCTCAGCTAAAATTAAAAAAAAAAATTGAATTTTTAAAGTTGATTAAATTTTTATTATTTTTGAGTTTTCTATTATAATATACCTTCTATTTATTAAATTCCCAGGTGGGGCCAATTTTTTTTTCTATTTACCACTGTTTTGAAGTATTTTATAGAGCTTTTCATAAAAATGCTCTTAACCGTTACTCTTTCCTTAAACATTTTTTTTTTCGTATTAAAAAATTATTAATGTCCTCAGATGAATAAAACTAAATAAATAAAATAATAAAATTTATTATTGATACATAAAAAATTAAAGTAATAAAAAAATTGTGATCAATTCTGGAAGAATTTTACAAAAAAACAGTTTAGTTGTTCAACTATTTTATTGAATGAGATTTAATTTTTAATATTTCTTTTTAAGGCATAACTTTATGTGCATGTCCATACCGATCCTCAACTGAGGGTCGGTATAGACATGCACTTGTTACTATGTGAGGGAAATCAGTTATCCTGAAGATGGAGCAATTTACTCCGAAACTTTTTTTTTCTTTTTTTTTCCCTTCCCCCCCCCTACCTTGCCTTTTCAGGCATACGGAGTTTTGACGGCAGTGGGTTCAACATATGGGTTTCAACATGTACTCTGAAACATGTTGAAGAAAATAAAAGATAAATAGGAGTTATGCCTTAAAAAGAAATATTAAGGTTTAGTTGTTTTTAAATCTGACCCCTCCCCAAAAAAAATGAAAACCAAAAGACATAATTGCAAAAACCTATATAATACCGATCAGAAACTAAAACATTGAGCCCCAACAAACAACAATCTATAGTCATCAGTGTAGCCAGGTATGCAAAGTATTACACTGCCCATAGTTAAAACTAATTTTGGGATGGAATAGAAAATTAAGATTAAAAAAATTGCAGTAATTCAAAGCAAAATCAAGCTACAAAAAAAAAAAAAAAAAAAAAAAAAAAAAAGAAAAGAAAAAAAAAGTTAAATCTTTTCTGGAATGAATTTTTTGAGTGAATTAACAACATATTCAACTATGAATTCAATAAACTTGGCAAAAGTAGATTGCTTCGTCAACCTAAATGAACCTCAAGCTTCTAAAAATAAAATTTAATACGAGGGTGGTTTGAAAAGTTCTCGGAATGTACTAGAAAGAAGTGTCATATCTCGGTAGAACTGCTCTTATTTTTCAAAATAGTCTCCCAGTAGTTTAATGCATTTGGTCCAACGACGTTTCAATGACTTGATCCCATCTCCAAAATGAGATTCCTCCAGGCCTGCAAAATATCTCTCCAATTAGGCTGTCAGTTCTTCCCTTGATAAAAATCTCCGTCCACCGAGAAAAATTTTCAACTCGGGAAAGAGATGGAAGTCAGGTGAATAAGGTGGATGTGGCAACAATTCGTATCTCAGTTCATCTTGTGGATAATTTTTTCACTCCCAATTCTTCACTTAAAATATGATATACCCGTTCAGATGACATCCCTACAGCTTCAGCAATCTCTCGCACTATTAGTCGACGATCCTACATGCACATTTGCAATATATTCTGGGGTAGTTCGAATAAATTCTGGGCATCTAAGCTCTCCCGACCAAATTTAAATTTGTTGGTCCACATGGCAACAGTTGAATATGAAGGAGCAGTCCCCCAGTGTGTTCTGAAAGTCAGCATGAATTTCTATTGCTTTCATGCCTTTCTTTACAAAGTACTTAATCACTGCTCGAATCTCAGTTTTTTTGTCACAAATCACTATACAAAAAACAACAACAAAGAGTCGTCACTAACACTTATGCCAAGTGTTCACTCACAAAGGATGTGTGATTATTGCGCCGGAGCCTCGTTGCTCTAGCACTGACATCTAGCGGTGATTCCGAGAACTTTTCGAACCACAATCATATTTCAGGATTTATTGAATATCTAGGGAAAATGCATTCTTCCTTGACTAATATATTTGGAATTCTCTTTAACTAGCATAAATTATTTAAAAAGTAACCCTAACATTAACATCGAACCTGAGAAATAAATGTTAATCTGCACTGAAAGAGTTCAAGAAAGGATTTATAAGATTTAGAGAGTTGTAAAAAAGAAAGACCTATGACATTAGTTTGTCAAGAATATGACACACTCATGGATTTATAAAACATATGTAGAGGTCCTTTCCGTATTTTCTTCATTGAGGGGTGAGGCAAAAACACCAACCGGCCATGCCCACTTTGCCACAACTGGCAACTTGCATTGCATTTGGCCTAGGGTATTTCCCCATTATTAAATGGAAAAATAATGCATTAAATACAATAAAATCCCAGAAAAACGCCTAAGAAAGCGAAATTTGAACTGAAAAATGGCTAATATGCTGACTATACAGTGCAAATCAAAATGGCTGTCTCTAGTCAGTTACTGCCTCAGTGATTGAGAGGTAAGCCCCCTCCACTTGTTTATAACTCCATGGACACACTAAAACCTTTACAACTCAGCAGCAGGTAGAACCAGCAATGCTGGCCCACACCTCTCCAAAACCCAGTGGCCATTCCTAATCTCACGAACTATAAATTCAAATAATGGATACAAAAATTATCTTAAAAAAACAATAAGTTCTTACAGTAACTGACCAGAAAAATTATATTAAATTATTTAGCGTGACAAAGATTAAATAATGAAATAAAATTCTTTCTTTAAAAAAAAATTATTTGCAACAGATAATTCAAGCTTACACAATGAACAATATATACAAAAATTTTTAGGGTAAAGGCACCAGTAGTAGACACTTGAAACTTCAACTTAAAAAAAATAAGAGTTAAAACCATCAGAACAATTTGAATTTGGTCCCATTTTAAACTTTAGCTTCTACTGTGCTGCCACTATAAAGCAGCAGCAGATTATACCAGAAGTGGAAATGTTAGGTCAGTTTTTAATTAGCAGTGTCATAAAAGGCTCTTCCCTTAATCACACTAGCGAACTCCCCCAAAAAAGTATTTTTTATAGTAAATTTTGTTTGAATGAGCCCAAAAACGAACTGTCTACTACTGGGACAATGATTTTCTTGCTTGTTCCAGTAGTAGACAGAGGTGTATACTGGTGGATCACGAACATTTCTAACTACTGAAACAATAAATTCTTCTGTCTCCCAAAGGTATATACCATGTGTAGTCTCTTCAGATGCTTATCGTCAATGTCAAAATACAGCAATAAGAAAACTTACAAGGAGGAAAGGCGGTCTATGATGTTTTGGGGATTGACAAAAATATTTTAGCTGGTGTCATGCTTTTGGGAGTTTGTAATAGATTAAGAACAGTTTTTGAGTTTGCGGAATCCAAGAAGATGATGGTAGGAAATAAAGACATTTTTACAAAACTACCAAATCCTCTAATATTTGGGGGAGGGGGGTAAGGAAGAGAAGGAGTAAATAGAGAGCTAATAATAAAATTAATTATAAATCTGAATGTTATAAAAAAATTCTTCTGTACAGACATAAATCAGAAATAGCTAAAACTAACAAAAATTATGTAAAACAACAAAAATTTAAAAACAGTCGATCAGCTTTCATTCACAAACACAAACCAACACAGAAACCCGAGGAATCAAATTTTACAATTACCAACACCATTAGTAACCATCACCACTTTTGATTGACTAGCCATCGATTGACTATTCTACGTGAAGTGATCAATATTGAGCAACTTTAAAAAGTTATCTTCTCTATAAATATCAACAGAATTATATTTTAAAAACATACGCCTTGCAAACAGGTGCTGCATTGATCAATTTGACATGATGATTCGACGGACATATTGAACCTGTAAAGCCAGTCAATCATTTTCTTGGATAAGTCTCTTCCGATAGCAACGTTGTAGAATCAAATCCATCACACCCTATGGGACCACATTGTAATTCAGTAACTAAGACTTATTAGCAATGTTTCAAAAATAAATCAACAATTTAATTGATCTGAAATATAAATATCTTTTAAAAACATAACAAAAAAAAAACTGATAAATCAATAATAATAATAATTAAAAAAAATGAACATGAAATACTCAAAAAATGAATAGGGTGTACTTTTAACTCTATTCAATCTAAAATTAAGTTAAAATTTATTCAATCTATATTTCCATAATGTACCCGGCCTTAATATAAAGGATCTTCTCTTGATCTTCCGTTAGTCGTGTGCCCAATATGTTTTTACCTTTCTTCGATATAAACAACTCAAAATGTATTTTATTTCTTGTTTTAAGGGTATAAAAAATATATATATTGATTCTCCAATGAATATTAATTCTCCAGTGAAGCCATGCTGAATTCTATAACTTAAATAATACTGTAGTAGTCGCGTGCACCTCACAGGTGTTTGTGAATTTATGAAGATTATTTACAATACATTTCATTAAAAAAGATTTACGAAACTCTGTATCTGAGTATTAAAAAACATAAAAAGACAATGAAACAATAACAAACAAAAAAAAAAAGAAAAATTTTATGTGTTCAGTCACCTTGCACCTCTAAGGTGTTTTGATATGCTGTGGACCAGAAAAGTTCGGGGCGGAATCGGATCAGGTGCTAAAACTTGATGGGAATGCTGGTTAAGACATACCTGGAGTCTTGCCCCCCCACTAGCTCGCGAAGGTCAAGATACGGCCAAAACAAAGTCATCATACACCTTACAGGATCATGCGACTAATGGAAGGTTAAGCAAACACCTCTGGTTTACAATAATTTGTCTGCTTATTACAAGTGTCAACTTATAATTTTTTTTTTAAATATGAAGCTGACTAAAATCTAAAACAGATTCAAAAATATGTTCCTGGTAATATGGTTGTTTGATAACTGAATATATTTTGTAAAACTAAAAAATGTACCAGATTGGAGGTGGAGAGAAAATGGTTCTATGAAATATTAATGATTTGTTTTTTTGGAGCAGGAAACCCTCTCTTTGATTCTCTTCTAAATAATATTCTAAGAAAGTACTTATAACAGGCAATATCAGCTATAAACATTTATCATCTGAAGAAACTAAGTTTTCCCTCCCTGAGGTTCCTTCATGAGTATTTCTGTGTGGGAAAATAAGGACACCCATCATCATTCTGCATGTGATGGAGAAATTTATCAGTCTATGACCATCATCGTAGGACTTTTCATGGAGACTATGTTCTCTAATTGTGGGTTTCAAATATTCCTTTTAGCTCACTGAGGGATTAGTTTTCCCTCCTATAATTTTAAAATCATACTTCTGAAACAGTAATATCGATCTTTAAAGTGTTTTATAAAATGCACTTTTCTCCATCAAGAGAATATTCTGTTGGTGCATGGACGGATTTCTGAACCTTCCACTGAGTTTGATGATACATAATCAAGGGCTCTGGATTTTTGGAGACTGAGGAAATGCCAGTCCAAGGCCAAAATTTAGGTCATTGCGTATGCTGTGAAATTTCAGTGCTGATCGCAGCCTTGTGTATCTAGTCGGGGTACTAAGTGGATACAATTATTCAATTCCATTTAGTTCCATCAATGCATTTAACAAAGCTGATAAATACTTTACACTGAGTTTGTAGGTGGATAAGGGTTCGTGACACCCATGAATCCACCAGCAAGCCTTGGCCCCCATCTGTTAACTGATTTTTGAATTAAGGGCATCCACAACAAGAACAGTGTTAAATACAATGAGACTAAATTAGATATATAGATTTATGTAATATAGTATATAAACATATGATATAATTTTGAAATCAATATGTAGATCTTTAAAGCACAACCCTTTTCATTTTTTGAGAAGTTTTTTATCATCAAAATCTATTGACTTAATCAATTCTTTAAAGTTCTTGTCAAATCTGACTAAGCCAAAGAATTATTGATAGTAAACTTTAATTTAGTATAAAACTGGAAGAGAACAACTAAAGTGTTTAATGTTTTGGACAGTATTGTGATTTTTATAAAAATAAAAAAAAATGCAGACTCTGATGGGTATCAAGATCAAAAATATACAAACGTGCCAAAGTAGTAATATATAATACCTTAAATCTTCTGAATCTGCTTCCGATTCAGCAATTTCTGGCTGATCCATTGCTTCTTTCAAACGTTCAGCAAATATGATTCTTTGATCATCTTTATCTAATTGGCAGCTATATTTTCGAAATACAGCATCTTCTTCTGGTTCTTATGAAAATAAATTAATTTGATCATCACATTTACTATTGATAATAGGATTATAAAATCAATCACATAAAATAATAATTATAGTGAACTTGAAATATATATATACCTTCATCAGTAAAACTAGTTCTGGCAGAATGGAATTCAGTATCTGATGACGCAGAATTACAGCTTGAATAGCTTGTACGATGCCTCATAACTGGTAAACATTCACCCGACGATCCTAAAACTATGAATCTCTGGTCAGCAGAGAGGTGATCCTGAGAATGTTTGCTCTGTAAAAGTGAAAAAAATAAATGAAATATCATTGGCTCCTCATCACCTAAGTGCCTTGGTGGGTTATGATAAAATTAAAAAATTGTATTATATGAAGTAATCAGCATGGAGGTGTGTTTAACCAGTTAAAGTAGTTGCCTCTGTCAATAGTTAAATTCCTCATTTTTATTAGAGTTCTGATGTTAGTCAAACTAGGAATCTGGATTTCTGTATTAGACAGGTTTGTTAGAAGTTCTTATATAAAAAATATGATATCATATTTACCTATAGTGCATGAGATTTGAGAAGGCATTTGGCTCAAAGTAGCAGGGGTTGCCGCTCCTCCAACCTGTGTTGGAAGTGATGTATGGGCAACACTGAGTGTTGAAGGTCATGGGTTATTAACCGGCATGCTAACCAAAGAGGCTAAGTTTAATTTACAACTGCCTTATGCGCTCGCAATCGCTGTAAAAGTGACGAAGAGGAAGATGGGTTTTTTTTTGGAGTTGACGGTGTTTTTCCATTACTGGAGGAGGAAAAATAATTTTCATTTAAAAATGTAATGATTACTATGTTAACAAAAATAATTAAATTGGTTTCATATTTTGTAATGTTGCTTTAAAAAACCTGCAACTGAAATAAGCCAATAAGTGTGAAATATGCAATAATAAATAAGTCAATTTCATTTATATACGTGTTTTTATATATTGTAACATTTAATGGTTCAGTATAATAAAAACAGTTTAATTTAACAAGTATAGATGCACACAAGTAAGGTTAATTAATTATAACATCACTCACTTCTCTAACTCATCCTCTAGAATACCACCTAGCAACGAAATTTCCAAATTTCATCACAACATTATATAAAATATTATCATAAAATTTATAATTTCAATATATTTTATAAGTAATTTTAAAGTGAAGTGAAAATTGAACTACTTTAGTGTTGTTGACAAACACCTCAGTATTATTTATGTATGCGTTGTCAGAAAACATTTTGTGCCAATAAAAAGGCAATAATCCTTTACTTGAAAAATATCTGTTAATCTACACTGAAGGAGGAAGGGATTTCTAAGATTTATTGAGATTTATTTTCTAAGTTAGTTGTACAAATAAAAATTAGGAAATAGGAAAGACATTCCTATGTCAAATATGTGACACACTATAACCCTTACCCGTCAGCACCAGGTAGAACCAACAACGTCGGACTATGCCTTCCCTAAATCCAGTTGCCTTCAATAATCTTACACACTATAGTTTGCTTTTAATTTTTTTTTACCAGAAGAGTTCTTTTAAAAGACAAGTAATAAATTATATCAATCCCATAATTTGTCTTGGATACATATAAATTAAATGTTATTAACTTCACTATAATAATTATAGTTAACTCACTAACAGTTTTTTTTAGAGATTCTTTTTCAGGCGTTGAACTAAATGATTCACCGATAGGAGACAGTCTTTTAGGAAGGATTCCATTGGAAGGACACTTTTGCCTAAATCCAAGAAGAGTTTTATTTAATTCACGTAGAATACTATCCTGTTGATATTGGAGCAGAGGTACTTCGCTGTAGTCGTCAGGGTCCAAGCAGCAGAAGGTCAACTAAAAATAATTAATAAATGAATGATGATAAAGAAAAGAATATAAAACTGTTATATTACAAAAAAAAAAAAATATATTTGGGTCATTTAAAAATATTTTGGTCAAATCATAATTGAAAACAGTTATATAATTTTATCTCAAGATATCCTTGCTGATGCATACCCATAAATAGTTATTTAGTAAATATTTTAATTATATAAACCCCCCCTGGGTATGTATATGTATATGTAGTGGTTATCATAGCAGCCTACTAAACCCAAGATCGCGGGTTCGCAGCCCGGCAGATGACCTCAGGATTTTTTAAAGGGAGTAAAAAATCCTTAGCTATGCCGTCCTTCGGAAGGGACGTAAAATGGGGGTCCCGAGCCTGTGCGATGTCAGGTACTCGTTAAAGATCCCTATCCTAATTAAACCTGGATAGGCAAAATTTAGGACTCCCACAGTAGCATCGTCCGATTAGCCAAAGCAGCATAAAGTGACGTTAAACGAAAAAAACAAACAATAGAGTTTTCAGCTTTCCATTCGCAAAAGATTCAGTCAATATTTAGTTGGACAATATATTTTTCTTAGGGTTTTTTCTTTACCACACGTTTAATACATTTTCCTCGTATGATTTTAGGGTCCATGTCTCACTCCCGTACATAACCGGTTGAAGGATCGTTACTCAAATTTAGTAATATTGATTCAATTTAGTCCAGCTATTCACAAAGATCACAAAAATTGATGCTACATGACAATAGTATGAAACAAATTGATATTGTTCATCTATGGCATAATTATGGAGATCTAATTACTACGATTATCATTTGATCTCAGAGAAGCCTAGCCAGAACTGGAGATTAGCATTTGTTTTGTGATTTTGCCTTGACAAATAAATCAATACTCACAAACTGGAAATGATATAACAAACAATTCTAGCTTGAGTATGCCAGAGATTTGCATCAATGCTACACCCAGCAATTTGTGTTTAATATTAATAATGCATAAATAAACAAATGAGAATTGAATTTATTAAATTTAATAAATCCTGATGTATAAGGATTATCACCAAATCAAATTGTCGATCCTTTGCTTTTTGATATTGTGTGAAAAAATATCCGTGAGCCTTTAGTTGTAAGCACTGATAATGCATTCCATTATATGCAAGAGTTTCTTAATAGTCTCTATCCGTCTGGATTACCAACTCATACATTAAAATTAACAATTGGATGTCCAATTATGCTTTTATGACCATCTAATCGGTGCAATTTCAACTAGGTTTAAAATTACTCCTATTCGTAAAAATATCATCGAAAAAATAATTATCAATTGCATACTTCAATACAAGATTTTAATCAATAAAAAAATAAAATTATAATTGGTTAAAATTATCATAAAGTTCTTCACTTATGAGAGCAGGCGAAGCCGCAACGTTATAATACAAATCTCAATAGCCAATAACTATTTTAAGCCTAACCATAAACAATAGAAATTAGTTCTATTTACTGAAGGAAAAGCGGAGGTCTTCCTGGGACAAAGTTTTGATATTAATATTTATGAAATAAATTTCTGGTAAGAACATCAAGACCTGAGTAAAGTGGTTTCTATGACAATTTTCTGGAAGGTCTTGCCACCCTCATAATGAAACCAGTTCTTAATGTGTCGTTGGATGACGTAATTGGTAAGCAGATGTATTTTCCTGTTAATTTGAAATTATTTTTTATCCTTCTCATCTTTGATTGCTTGGCTTTCTATTTTTGCCACCACCAAAGTACGGTTCATGATGTCTCTTAGCAAGTTTGTATACATATAAATACCAAATGAATTTGGGTCTTTGATGACCAAAAATAAAGTTTTAATGATTGATTATATCATTTTTAAAGCTAAATTACTACTGACATTAAAAATAATATGATGTCTAAGTATTATTAAAACAGATAATAGTAAGAAATTTTGTTTTAAAAAATCATAGAAGATTTGTTAGTGAAGGATCAGAAAGAGGATTAGTGAAAGTTGAATTCTTAAAAAAGACAGTAGAAGAAAGTGATACAACATTCAAATTACGTGCAGGACTTAACACTAAGTAATAAATTCTAAATAAAACCAAAATAAACAAAACAGTTGGGATAAGCTAATATAACATATTACAACGAACTTCTGGGACAATATGCTTTATAGACATTACTTACACTACATTGCTATCTGACTGATGGTTGAGTTATGCGACTCCCTCCTCAATGAAGTCAGATCCAAGATACTAAAAATAGTATTGGAAGCTATTTTGGGATTGATTATATTAAATTTAAAAGAAAAAGATAAATTAAATACATTGTAGTACCAGCTGAGGTTGTGATATTCTTTCAATGGAAGAATCTCCTTTAGGATTAATTAATTTAGAAACTTGTAAAACTCCTTCAGCAATAAAGATTTCATTATCTTCCAGAGCTTCGACGTACAACAGTATCATGAGCATCTCTGGGCATGTTATTAACTGGATAGATTCCTGCAAAATCAAATCAATGTAAGCTTATTTAAAATTACAGCTCAGTAAAGCTTGTAACCTGAAAGTCAGAATTTACAGAACTATAATGCTTCTTAATAATCTCTGGCAAAAAAGGAAGGATCACAGACAAGAACAATAGCAAAAGAAAATGTCAAAGTTTATATTAAAAAAATTATCATTCAATATCAGCCATTAAACATCAAACATTAAAACATCAATTATTAGAAACTTATTTTAAGTTCTTTAATTATGAGAGCAGGCGAAGCCATGACAGAGGATGTTTGTCAAATATAAATAAATATTCAGCTAAAAAAAAAAAAAAATAGTAATATGTTTTAAAAAAATCACACGTGATCTACAGGCACCAATTGAATACTCCTTGTATAGAACATGCATTAAAAAAATCTATTTGATCTCTTCTTGCAGGATTTCTGTGCAGAAATAAATGTATGGGTGTATAAATTAACACATAAAACACAATGACTGAATAGGAATCAGAAAGTAAATATGCAATCACATTACCACTGAGTTACCATCAGATAAAACAGAACTTCCAATCTTGTTTCTTGTTGAACATACAACGATATGATCTGTTCCAATGCTGTTAATATCGCCCTGTCTTTTAATTAACAATGGGCAAAGAGGCAATTTACAATTCAACCAGTCGTCTAATGTTAGCCACTGGGAACCATTCATTACCTGAAAAGAGTAGGTTAAAACTTAACAAAATAATTTATAAAAACAATATTCCTAATATGGCGAGCGAGTTGAGTTTACCTGCCTAGAAAAGATGATCTTTTTTTCAATGTTTGACCGCTCTAATAAGTTGAAATAATGAAACAGACTTAGTAATTTACATTTCTGATGTTTCCTATATTAATATGCAAAACATTATAAAATAGAAAAGAGGAAAATATTAAAGTAATGATTATAAGAAATAAGTAGTAACTTACATAGAAAGGTGTCGAAAAAAATTAGTAAAATTAAAGTCCTGTAGAGTAGGGTGGGTTTTATCAGTTCTTTTAGAAAAAGTTGAAAAAAAACCATGTGCCAACAATGAAGCAACAAAATCCCTGTCAAATTCTTCTTTATCACCTGAATCAAACAAAAAAGAATTTGTTCATAAAAAAAAAAATTATTACCTATAGAGTTAATAATACTATGGTTTACACTGTATATATGATACAGCACAAGGACAACTGACTGAGAATTTTTGATAACAAATAATTATAAACACAGGTTTTCAAAATCAGGTTTTTTAAATCCTATCTGAGTACAACTTAATTTCAGATTTACACTAGAATATAGGAACAACAACTCTGCCGCATAGTAGAGACAGATATAGAAGAGGAGCAAGCTGTGTTTAGACCTGGTAGACAGAGTAAGGACCACATTTTCTCCCTCCGTATGATAATTGAAAAAGCATGGGATCGTGGCAAGGAAGTCTACATGGCATTTATTGATTTGATGGCAGCTTTTGATTTCGTCATGAGGCAGGAGATATGGGATACACTAATAAAAAGATGGGTGCCAGCAAACCTGATGAGTGACATTAAATCCATACACTGAAATCCAAAGAGGATAGTATGACTCAACGGTCAAACATCGGAACCATTCCACTATTATGAAGAGTTAAAGAATGGGGATAGCCTTAGCCCTCTTCTTTTTATTATTCTTATGGATGAAATTGGGAAGGTATGTAAAAGGAGAAGAGCTGTGGTAGGATATTGGAACTTGACCTCAGTGCTCGCCCAAGCCATGATTTATGCAGATATATATAGTCCTGATAGCTGACTCCTAGGAGACACTCCGGTCATCATTGGTCGAATGGCAGGAAGAATTGTAGCTTAGAGGATTGAACATTAATCCAAACAAAAGCGCAAAGTCATGTGTGTTAGAAGGAACAATGTGGAGTCTAGAATCATATGTAATGGAAAACCCCTGGAGATAGCTAATACATACACGTATCTGGGGACCATCATAAGCAAGGTTGTTAGAATAGAACAGGAGGTTCTAGAGCGGGTGATGAAGGCCAATGGAAAATTTTATCAAATATCAAGAACCATCATAGACAAGCAGGAAGTAAGTAGAGAGGCCAAATTTAATCTCTTTAAAGCGGTGCTCCTTACAGTTCTCCTGTATGAATTGGAAAGCTAGACAACCCCTCGATAAACATATTAATAAAGTTAAAACGGCTGAAATGAGGTTCCTCAGAAGAATAGTTGGAAAGACCAAGAGGGACTGTGTCAGAAACGACAGAATACATGCCGATCAGGGAATGAAGTTTATAAGCAGCATCATGGAAGAATGGAAATTAAAATGGTTTGGCCACTTTTGCAGAGTGGCAGATACCCGAAAGGCCAAGTGGTTCTTTGAAGCTAGACGGAAGGTAGTCGTCCTCGTGGCAGACCTGGGGGTATGTATACTGACTACACTGGGAAACTGGGGACAGCAAAAGAATGCACCATACAGGGGGTTGGAAGACTAGCAAGAGATATGTAACAATGAGCTAGATAGACCAAAACTTCAATGCCACGCTTAACAGCACATAGGAGTTAGAGAAAGAAGCAGTAAATTCACTTACATGTTCATCATTTTTTAAACAAAATTACACTAACTAAAAAAAGATTTATAAATAACAAACAATTATTAATTTTATTTCAATATAAAACAAAACAAAACTCGTGACTGTTTAAACAAATAATCAAATCAATGGGTCCTTATAAATATAATACAGAGTAATTGATAATAATAGTAATAGTGTATCCAATAAATATTATTATTACCAATATTAATTAATAATAAACATAATGAAATGAAAAATACTTACATATTTGCTGTAAACTAAATTTTAATCCAGACGGTGGCCTAAGTCTTTTAAGATCTAATGCTCGCTGTGCTATACATGGTAAAGTGAAATTAAAAAACCCTGACCTTTCCTCATCTGATAAATCATTATTTAAAAAGCACTTGAAACCAGAAAATACATCCTCCACCGATGTTTCGACTTCGTCAGGCTCTAATCCTACACTGAAAAATAAATTTTAAACATTAATAATAAATACTAATTTAATATATATATATATATATATTATATATATATATATATATATATATATATGTGTGTGTGTGGCATAGAACACTTATTTTTTATTTTTTTAAACAATTCTTTTATTAACAGAACACAGCAATGGCAATGATATGACAGAACAAATTAGAACAGCACTATACAACTTATTTCTTAATTATTGATTTTCATATTAATGTTCAGTCTCCTTTTACATATTTATACATAAATAAAACAAAATCAATACCTCCATGACTGGGAAAAAAAATAGATCGTGTAAATGTCTATCTATAACCTACTGCTTTTCCTAATTTACTTTTTAGAATTAAAAGGATCAAATTACTTAAACTATAATTAATTTATTGACCCCACTACCTATCTCCCCCAAACGTGATCCTACTCCTTCCCTAATCACTAAATTCAACCAACACATTAAATCCCTTTTAGAATCTAAACAGATAAACTATCCTACTTACAGAAACCTTATCTCCTATAATTCCGTAGCTCCTCGTTTTTATGGTCTTCCAAAAATCCACAAAACCAATACCCCTCTTCGTCCTATTACTTCCAATATCAATTCACCCTCCCTTAAGCTTAGCAAATTCCTCCTTCCATCTCTTCAAATCCTTAGCCATGATAACCCATACGATATCCACAGTTCCTTCCACCTACGAGAACTACTACTATCCTTTAACATTCCCGACGATTTCATTCTAGTATCCTTTGACATTGAAAGTTTATTTACCAATATTCCCATTGACAATGCTCTCCTTATTGTAAACAATAATTGGACATCCATACAACCTCACACCCCACTTAACCGTTCCTCATACCTAAAATCTCTAGAACTCTGTTGCAAATCAGGTTACCTTTCCTTTCATAATAAGTTTTATCACCAAATCTCCGGGCTTGCCATGGGCAATCCACTTGCACCAGACCTATCCAACATCGTCCTTAATGATCTACTGAACTCCATTCTACCATCATTTTCTAAAGACATTCTTTTTATTAAAAAGTATGTCGATGACCTTTTTCTTGTCCTTAATCCCGAAAATATTCCTTCTATCCTTTCAGCCTTTAACTCTTACCACCCTCGACTCCGTTTTACTGTCGAACGTGAAGTTAATAATTCCCTTCCTTTCCTTGATCTCCTAATCACTAGAAATCCTGACCACACTGTATCCACTAATTGGTACACAAAACCTACCTACTCTGGCAGATTGTTAAATTTTCATTCTCAACACCCATATCATCAAAAAATCAATGTCGCCAAGAACCTCATCCATCGCTGCCTCTCCCTATCTGATCCCCAATACCACACGACTAACATATTACGTATTAAACAAATTCTCCAATCTAACAGTTTCCCACTTAAGACCATCGATAAACTACTTTCAAATTACCTCAATCATCCTACCCCCAACCTTCCTTCTTCTAATTCCCCCGCACCTCCACCCTCTGTATTCTTATACAGATCCCTACCTTATATCCCCTTCCTCTCTGATAACATTCAAAAGTCTCTTCGCTCAACCTTCCCTAACCTACGTCTAGGCCTTAAATCACAGAATAAACTTCGAAACATCTACACCAACCTAAAAGATCCTATTCCTCTCCAACTTAAATCAAATGTTGTTTACCGTATCCCATGTTCCTCCCCTAATTGCCATTCATCATATATTGGTGAAACCAAAAATCACCTTAAAGCCCGCATCTCCCAACAAAAACTTTCCATCTCTTCCAAAAATCCCTCCGCCTCCAAACTTTCAGAACATTCCTTATCATTAAATCATACCTTTGATTTCGAAAAAGCATCTATCCTTGCCACTGTCCCCAACCATAGTAAACGTCTATTATCAGAATCCATTTACATCCATTTAGAACCTAATCCTGTAAACCATAAAATTGATAAACAATACATTTCCCTCACTTATTCCCAAGTATTAAATCTTATTAAAAAACTATAACCTTTCCATCACTATTAATTATTTTTTTATTTATTTATTTTTTTTTTTTTTTTTTTTTTTTTTTTTTTTTTTTTTTTTTTTTTTTTTTTTTTTTTTTTTTTTTTTTTTTTTTTTTTTTATTTTTTTTTTTTTTTTTTTTTTTTTTTTTTGCTGACGGTGATAGCGAAATGTTTAAATTCATATTTAACATCTTCCACGCCTTTTAAATAAAATTTAAAAAAATGTAGTTCGGTTTTTATCCACCATGCGCCCCCTTTCATATGTTATATTAGCCACTGCCACCCTTAATTACTTTCTGCAAGTCATTATCTCCCACCCCCCTTTTCCCTGATTTTATTTTTTAACAGTCATTGTTAGTCAAGCCTTCATCTAGACTACTTCAGTAAGTCCATTTATTTTAATTTCTCATATTTTCTCAACCTCTTCCTTCGTTTATTGTTATGCCAACTTTATTATTTTGCTTACCTTTCTATTTTATCATTTTCCTTTTCATATAGATCCCTTATACCTTTTTTAATTCCTAATAAAAAACATCTGTTAATAAAATTGTAACATTAGTTTGTATTGTTATATTAGTTTACAAAATTTTTAAATTTATATTATTCAATTTAAATTATTTAATTACTCTATTACAACTGTATCTTCGACTAAACTTCACTACTATTTTGTATTCAATTATCTAGTTAACTACAAATTTTTTTTTTTTTTTCTTGTTTCTTTTTCATTTTTAAATTATGTTTATTATTTATTTTTTTATTTTTTTTTAATGTTAGTATCATCTTGGTCACATCCAATTTTTTGTTATTTTAGCCCTGGTGAAGACCTGCAAGGCAGGTCGAAACGTTGGCACGCCAAAATATAAGTTTTTCATTTAAAAACTGGCTGTGTTTTTTCAACCTTGACTGCACCCCTGACAAATTCATCTCCTTAGTTATAATTAATTTAATTAACAATCAATGACTATAAGAAATAAACAAAGAAGAGAGAAAATAGCAGTTTTAAACATGACTTTTTAAAACAATATAGTTCTTAAACGGAAGGTCCTAGCGACAAATATTAAAAAAAATATTCTCTATTAAATTTCTGACAAGAGAACAGTCATCAGTTTTTCTACCCGAATAACACCAACAGAGCTAGAACATGTCAAAATGTTACATTTTTCAGGTTGAAAAATCGTTATGGCAACTTTTGCATTCAAATCAATATAGCTCCTAAAAGGTAGGTCCTAGTGACAAATGTTATATTAAAAAAGTATTCTCCATTAAATGTCTGTCAAAGAAATTCTTGGCAAATTTTCGATCTGAGCAATACTAACAAAGTTAAAGCAGGTCAAAATTTTGCATTTTTAAATGTGAAAAAAAATGTTACACCAAAAAAGTAGAGAAATATCCATGTCAAAATTAAGATAAATTAAATTTATTTAAGATAAATAAATTTACCAGCAAAGAACAAGAATAAAATAACGCACATAAAGAACAAAATTCACTAACAATATGGACTGATAATCACATACATTAAATTACACCAACACACCACAACAAACCACAACCACATTACTCCTTTTCCATAGCGTTACTGTGTCCTATGGAACTGTCACCTAGCAACGAGTTAACACTTCTCAGTGAGTCTATGTTGCCTAGCAATGGTGGTAATTCTCTTAATTTCATTACAATACAAATACATAAAGATAATGAGTACAAAATTACTTTAAAATGCTAACAAAATTGATATTTACTTAATAAAAGGTTCCAATGGTCTCTTATGATTCCTCAGTCGAAGTAATTATCATGAAGTTCTTCAGCATGTCTTACACAGTGAGCTCAGTCTTACCCAATTACCATCTCCATTTCTTCCTAGACCAATCTTTCTACTTTAAAAGTTTTCTTCTTTTCAGTTACTCATTGCTTCACTTGTGATAACATCGCGTTGATGAGGTTGTATTGACAATGATAGGGAATTGATCATAGCACTTCACACCCATTCAATCCTCCCAACTTATCAAGCTGATAACTTTTTTAAGATTAAAAAAGAGTATTTCAATTATTATTTTCAAGTATTTCAATCTTTATTTAGTATATTTCAAAATTCACAGTTCTATTTTGTGTAAAATTGCTTATACCATCTTTCCTCCTATTATTGCAATAAACTTTTTCAAGTTACACAGAATGATACGATGCATTGTCCATTATTATTACTGAGGGTTTTCTGCAGAGTTTTAATAATTTTTCAGCATAGTTTGACATCATTCATTCAAAGAGATGATTTCCACCAACCACCATAGTTTATGGATATACCACTGCAGGCAAGTCAAAATTTGTTTACGGACCCTGCATAACACACTATAAGTCTTGCTTCTTTACCTCTAGGAACATTCAAAACTCTTCTTCTATCAGAATCTTGACAAATATTATTTTTAAAATGAATTTGGTTGATCCAGAGAGAACTAAATAAATTAAGGCCACAGTGGTCTCATTTTTTTCAATAGATTCATTTTTCAAAGAAATTTTACTCAGAGGATAGCTTTCACCTCATCGTTTCTTTTTCTGTTACTGAAACCAAGGCTTCTGAGAAGCGGAAAGAAAGAACTTTCTGAACCATCTTATTGAATTTTTTCTTTAAATACTGCATCAAATAATTTCTTACTTATAGTAACAAAACTAAAAAATAGTTCATATTTATCAGAAGTGTTTGCTTCCATTTCGTACTTTTCACATTTATATATTTTCTTGGCAACCTGAATGTTGGGGGATTTGCTTTTTAAGTATCTATTTGCTTTAGTAGCTCTGTCCCTGCTCCTGTGAATAATATCTTCAAATGAAGTTCTAACATTCCATTGAATGTTTTCAGATCAAATCATTAACACTGATACAGCAATTACCTATATTATCAAATATTTATAAAATGGAGAATTATAAGAACATGAATAGTAACTACTACAGTATTTATCCATGTCCTAATTATGTATATCATGAGTGAAACAACAGAGCATTAGAATGATCTAAATGGGACTGTGGTGTAAATAACACTTAATTTGCAATTAAAGAATATAAAATAACTCCCAGTCTGTCTCCCTATGAGACAGTGAAGTAAAATTTTACTATACAATTATAAGAAATAGGAATTTCCAGTCTGATTGAACAAAGTTATGTTCTTGTGGTCAAAGGCATGAAATCGGCTAAGTATAGAAGGTTTACGTTATTATAGGAGCTGGAAAAATAAAAGGATATCACTTTCTTTTAAACATTTTACTATTATATTACTTATACCAGCCATTAAAGAAACTATCTTTTGAGTGTGTTTAAAATTTACATATTTCCAAAATACATTCTTTGTCAATTCTTTCATGAATATATATATTGTTAATACAATTCTGTATTAACAATAGTTTGGCTTCCCAAAAGACTTCCTTGACAACTCTCACTTTTTTAGAAAATGTTTTTTCTGAGATGTTGTCACTGGCTTCTCCAGAGTAAAAAACCCTCCCTGAATAAGTGAATACAATTAAAAATACTGAAATATAAAATTAATGCTAACAGTTAAATCCAAAGCGAATGAATACAAAAACACCAAATGAGATTAGAACTGATGTAGTTAGTGGATACTGAAGAACTGGTCAAAGAAGATGAGCATTGCAGAAATAACAATAGGAGTTTTGAAAATAATAGCACCCATCCCTCCAGAAATTTAAGAGCATCATCCATGTAATGAGGGTCTCAAAATCCCATTTTCATGACAGTTACTAATAATTCTACATTTTGTATTAATTCTCAAAATTAAATAGCACGTACTTGCACATATTATGTATCTTCAGCATAGAATCAATCAGTTCATCCGCATCTGCTGACTTAGCTGCTTGAGTAAGATGCCGCTGAATAGAGGGCCACCATGGTAAATCACAAGGTAGCATTACCAAAGCCATTATACTTCAGTTTTACACTAAAATTTCAAAAATAAAACAAACAAAATAGTAAGTAAATAAAAATCTATAGCTTTAATCATGACAACATAATCAAATTTGTTATCCCTACATTATTTTTCTTAGACAAAGCAAATTTAAAGTGGAACATTAACAAAGGCAATAATTTTTTCTTCAATCGACAAGAATATATATCCTGAAGTTCAGCATTTTCTTCAAAACTCATAGAACTGTGATAGAAGATTAAATAAAATATTAACAAAAATGGTAATAAAAACAAAATAAACAGACTAGGGAAGGTTATACTGACAGTAACCAGAGAGTAAAAGATAACCATGCCAAACTCAAGCCAAAGAGCTATTTCAAAATACTAAGAAAAAAAAATAGTTAACTAACAGTTGGGAAGTCTTTAGTAAAATATCTTCAGTTGAATATTTATAAATAAATTGAAATTTTTGGTTATAAATTTATTTATGTTCAACCAAAAGGTTTTTAAATCTTGCATTTAATATTTAGTATATAATGGTTTGCATTAGGGTTCAATTTTCTTCAAACATTATTGTTGTGTAAATTGTTGGTCGTATGAACTGGATTAACATTTTTGTTAGTATTGCTAGTTCTATTCTTAAATAATCTGATAGTGGCTGTTAAGATTGCCATTATATTAAGTTTCGGAGTTAAGAAGAAGGCATGTAGAAAATCACCCTTACCAAGGGATAATTGAGATCAATCTTAGTGTATAAAACCATGCTAATTTGCTTATCAATGAAACATAAGCATGTCATACTCCCTGCATTCATGCCTAATTCTGATTTTAATCAAGGGATTGGAGGAATTTAATTAGCATTATAGACACTAACTTTAATTTATAATACTGATGTTTTTTGATAGCATAACTTGTATTCAGAGATAAAAACTCCTCAAGGAACGACGTAAATATATACATAGATCTTTTTCACTGTTTGGAATACTTCTTTTTTTTTTCACACAATTAAAAATGTAGATGCGTCAAAATTTTATTTTTAAAATGCAAACTAATTTTTTTTATAAACAAAAATAATCTTTGTTATACACAGTTTCATCTGTAGTAAAAACATTAGTTTTTTTTTCCCTTGTATTTTTACATAAAATTAGGATATTTTATTAACATTATATTCTTTTAAGCTTAAAAAAAAAAAAAAAAAATCATGGATACACGAAGAGAAGACTAGTAAAGAGCAGCAAAGTAAAACTAAATTTTTTGCATTCATAATTTTTTATTTTGAGGGGAAATCACTATCTCTTGTACCTTCATGTTATTTTATTTTATTAATCATTTATCCCATTGACTATTAGACATATTGCTATGTACAACAAAAGCGAATGAACTAAATTAAAAATTAGATTAAAAAAAAAGAAGTTTTTCAAAATAAATTTTACTGTGGAACACAAACGCTATGAAGCAAATAAATTTCATTTTAAGATTGGTTAAAGTAATTTAACTAATTATAAGGAAATTCAACAATACTTCTGCTAATATATCCTTTATTTCATGAATCATGCATAAAACAGAATCTGAGTACATATATTGCAACATTGAATTATATCCAAATGAACATCAATTAGGTAAGCACATGTTATAGGAATATATAGTTGTTGTTTTTTCTTCTTTGAGCCCATATTTTTCAGCAAGATGATAATGAAGTACAGAATTAGAACAAAGGAACCTCAGGTTTTACAGTAGATTAAAATTATACTGCCATTACCATTCAGTATAGTTGGAGGTGAAATCTTAACTTTTTGGGGATAGCTAGTGAATCCAACGGTTAACCATTTAGCTATTATGAGAAGATAGTTGCCAATGGGGATCAACACAAAAGACAAGACAGAGAATTTACATAATCAGTAAATGATTTTCTTCATGGATTGTAAAGTGACAATTACTTCCTGAAACGGAGTACCAATCAGATTCATAAGCTTTTGTTAAATGAATACAATATAATTCAGGTAATTCTTGTTCACATAGGAGCACTCTCAATTGAACAATGTACATGAATGGGGAAAAAAAAGTCATAACATGGCGACAGGCTAGAAACTTTTCTTGGGTTTAACATCAATTCAAGATGACATATGGTTCTAGAAAATTTTAAGAATTCTTCTAGAGAAGTGTTAATAGTCCAATAAATTAGTTTCAAATCTCATCTTCCACAGCTCGCTTATGCCACATTTTGTTTTTATGCAGACCTATGCACATATAATAATTTGAAGATATTTACTCAAAATCAGACAGTTCCTAAATTTGTTTATGGCAGGTGCTCAGGTCTGTTAAAAAACAAAAAGTGTGACACAAGTGAAATGTAGAGGATGAGATTTTAAGCTAATTTTTAAGACTTCATATTTCATAAAAACTAGTTGTTTATGAAAATTAACTTAACATTTTGTCATGAAAATATTACAGAACAAAGATTTTTGCGTTATGTTACTTTAGAAATAAATGTCAATTTGTTTTTATTAAAATTTTGCACCAATTAGTCAATAACACTACAGAAAATAAATTTTGTAAATAAATGGAGAAAATGAAGTTCTATGTTGTAAGAAAAAAAATTGGGAACCCAAGACTGTAATATAAAATGGAAACAAATGTTTTTTTAAGTTGGTGGTAAAGATGTCTTCAATACAGCTAAAAATGGGCATAGAATTTTTAAAATACGAAGTTTTTTTTTGAAAATGTATACAATTATTTCATATTACCATCCATGAATACCATTGGATGTTTATAAGATTAATAATAATGAAATTAAAAAATAAAAACTAGGCTTGTAAGAAAAAAAAAAATATATAATGAAATGAACATAAAGTAATCGTGCCTATTGTCAGGGCTACTGCACTCTGGAAAAAACAAAAAAATAAAAAATACCTGGCATTAAAAATGCTCGACTTATCACTGTACATAAATACATAAAGACCATTACAATACTCCAAAAACAAATCACTTTTAACTTCAACAGCATGAAATGGAGTAGGTTAAACTATAAATAAAGCCAAAATAATTGGAAGAAACCCAAAAATATGGGGAATGGTCAATATGTAAATCAGTCAGGTTCCTTCCTGTTCATTATAAAGCTATGTATACAACTTTTTAAGGCATGAAACAAAGTGGGAAAAAAAAGAAGTAGAAATTATAAAAACAATATATTAAAACATTATCAAAGTTAAAATATTTACAACGTTCACAGTATTTAATTAATGGTAAAAAAAAGAAGTTTTTCAAAAATATAATTATTCTGTTCACATTACACTAAACTCACTTACCTAAGAGTATACAATAAATTAAATAATGTAGTTAAACTTTTTTAACTCATAAAAATTTATACATATATCAATTTTATTTCACAAAAAATTATATCAATTTGATATATGCAAATGAAGTACAATGCCTAGCAAATAATGTAACAAAAATTTTGAATGGTGTATGCTTTATAAATAAATATTCCGTATTAAATATTTTTAATCCTAAATTATAATAGGATAAACTTAAAAATTAAAATAAATTCCAGTTTTATTCTTTAATTAGTAATAAATTAAGTTTATTATTGCACTTATTATAAATTATTTCACAGAAATTTTGAAATTAGTAGAAGTTGATAAGAAATGATTTTCAAGGTTGTCTCTAAATCTATTATTCATGTTCATAAACAATTATAAAAATTAGCAACAAGTGAACAATTTTCTTTTCTTTACACCTTAAAATAAAAAAAAAATAATACAAATCTGACCTCTACTATTAATATAAAAATTCTGTTTAATTACATTAATGTGATTTCTATATTACAACAAATATATATTTCAAAGTAGATACATCAGGTTTGTAACAAGAATGATAATAAATTACAATTTGACAAAATGAGAATCACAAGATATTTGTACTTTATAGCACCTAGCCTTTGGCTTTAAAGCCAATAGAAAATTAAAATCTAAAAATACTGATACTTGTTCAATAAAACAACACAAGAAACCAATTTTTAATATATTTACAAACAGCGATTAAGGTACACCCATTGTTAAAGAGAAAAGTGTAGTTAATCTTTCACTCTTATGGGTATATATATACACCATTATAAACCAATGGTTTTAACCCATAAAATGCTTAATTAATTAATTACTGACAATTACAACAGATTCAGAGAAAAAATAAAACTTCAATGTTGACATCACTAAAACATTAACTAACACATGTGAATATGTTATTTGACCTTCTTCGTTCATTAAAATAATTTCTGTTGTCTATGAGCCACTTAATTTGCTTAATCTTTTTGAGATTAGTTAAAATGGATTGTTATAAGTGAAAAATGTTTGTCAGACCTAAATAGTGTACCGAAAACTAACTTTAAATTTTGAACAGATAGAAATGAATTTACTCACTAATGTTTTAAATATTTCAATGCAAAATGTCCAGTTCTAAGTCGTTTTTATCCATTAAAATATTGTTATGATGCACATATTGTATGATTTGCTTAAACTGCTTCAGGAAAAATTTCACACGCAAAGATTTTCATATTCATTAATGAGAAAAAAGTGTAAACTGAACAAACATTTAATAAGATTTACAGATTTAAAAAAGAATATATAACTGACAATAAAAAATAAAACAAAACTAACAAACGACAAAAAAAAACTAAGTAAAGTTTGAAAATTTATTCTAGCTAAGTAGGTAGCTAAGTCTAATAATTAGACATTATTAGAAAAGTTAATTAAAATGATTAGTATTTAAGAGATCTTTATCATTTATATTTTAAATAAAATGAAACCTTTTTGAAATGTTCATCAGAATTAGTTTTCATATTTAAAGAGATTATAAAATAAGCCATTTTAGAAAAAAACATTAGTTGAGATAAGGAATTGAAATAAAAACAAAAATATGTATATTGTTTGATTCATTTAAATGAACTACTTAAAAGTTATCAACATTGGGATAAAACAATCTGAAGTCCATTTTATTTACACTGGCAGAAATTAAAATATGTAAAGTACACAACTATAATGTCTTGAAGATTATTAATTGTAAAGAATATAAAATATGTTTTAATCAATAAAATTTTTGAATAAAATGATTTCATCGTATCTTTTAAACATGAATTACACTTAATTGCTTTAATAATTTAAAATGGAGATCTAGTTTTTGTTAAATATTTAGAATAATTACATATACAGTAGAGCGTCAATTATCCGAACTAATGTTGTCAGGGGGTATTCGTATAGTTGAAATTCATTTAAAAAAATTATTATGTGTAAACATCTTCCAACAGTTCACTTTTTTCAAAGTTTTACGACTCAAAATGCCCATCTAATTGTGAAGATTATAGGTTAGCTGATGATTGATTTAGAATTATTTTTGATTCCCATTATTGATGATTTACCAACATTGAAATCGATAGCTAATGTCTGACCCGATTCACTTTTTTTTAGCCACGTAATGATTTCCATTTTGCTTATAAATAAAAAGAGCTGTCATTTCTTTTTTGTTAGCATGGATGATGACATGTAGTTTTTAAAACAAAAAGTGATCACAAAGGCGATGTATACCTCACAAAGGTGAGATCTATTACCAACCAAATGATTAGGAAGATATTGAGAGAAACAAATGAAATGGTCTAATTGAACCTTGAACGGGCGGGGTGGGGATTTTTTAATACATTTTTTTTTTCTTTCTTTTCTTTGAATGGCTATAGCCACGCTAACCCCTACTTGTGTATTATGAAATTCAAGGTTAAATAAAGTATATTAGACGATAATGAGTAGGATAATGCGTTGGACATTACGTCATTTATTGAGCAAAAGGCATTAAATATGTGTATCCTCTGGGATACATCGCCTGTTAAAGGGTTAAGTATACAGTTCTCAGTAAACAAAATAGTAGATATGTATAGAAGTTCATTTTTTGAAGTTTCTGTGAAATAAATTGAGTTTCCCTTATAGGCTTTCATGGAAAAAATAATTTTGTTTTTCATTTAATTTAATTTTTAAATAAAAGTAATTTTAATAATACAAATAAGTAATTAGAAGACCAATTTAATTAAAATAACCATTAAAAAAAAAAAAAAAAAGATACGCAGTTATCATAAAGCTATTTCATAGCATTACAAATTAAGTATATAAATATAAAAATGTTGGTTAATTTTCAGGGTATTTAAGAATATCAACTAAAAATTCCTCCCCCACCCCTCCAAAAAAACAAACACAAGTTTCCTTAAAATAATACAATAAAATTTATACTTAAAAATACATCTAATAAAACAATATATTGACCATTTAAGATAAAACATTCGGATAAAAATTAAGTAGCTCGTGTTTAAATATTGAACTGATTCCTTAAGCAGGATAAAGTCATAAGATTTTTTTTTTGTAATTAGAAAAAATATTTCATCTTGAAGAAGGCTTACTTAAGTGATAACTTAAATCTATAACATAGAACTGCCCAAAACATAAAACATGAATCACCTGTGGCTTATCGTAACCAAACATTAAAACTTAATATAAATTATTAACAAAAAAAAAAAAAAAAAGAATAAGAAAAAAAAAAAGAATAACAGCTCTAAACAACATTAACAACAAACATATACATATACTCTTTGTTAGACAGTTAAACATTCTAGGAATAAAGTAAACTTTGGCATAAATTTATACTGGAAAAATATATTTACTTAAAATTAAAATAATTAATTCTAATTATAAATAATTTACTAAGAAATAGAGTTTCAGAAAGCTGTTCCTCACAATACTTATTTTATAACTTCAAAGTTAAACACATCTCATAAGGAAGATATTAAATTGAAAAACTTCATAAATTATATTAACAGTTTTAGTAATAAATTGTTTATCTATGTGATGATAATGAAATTGAATTTTTATATTTCGTACATAAAAGAATATGTTTTATAATTAATAATTTTTAGCATATAAGCAAGAGATCTGTATCTAAATATAGACCTGATCTTTGCCTATAAATATCAGAACTTCTGTGCCTAACATAAAAGAGAGATGTATAACTTTGAAATATACTTAAAATAAATAAATAACTATCCTAAGAATCAGATAAAAATATAGCAGGTACTTATGGACAAATTCCTTCTATAATTAGCTCGTCTTAATTGATGTATCTATTCTGTTAGCAAGTAATAAATAATTATCATCTCCAATCGGTGCTTGCCTGAAATAAAAACAAATTAAATAAATAAACTTCCTATCCTAGCAAAAAAAACAAAACAAACAATTAATTCCTATTTTACCTTCTCATATTTAAATGAGAAATAAGATAATGATTATATGGAAATAAGCAAATATCCAAATATAAAACACTAAATCCATGTAGAAACTAATGTGGTTAACACACTGTAACCAACCAAAAAGTTGTTTACATTTTTTAAACACCCACGTTAGCATGCTAAATATGTACATTTTGAGGAAATATGACAATTAATGATGTGGGTGTTTCACGGAATTTAATATAAATTACATATATATGATGTAAAAGAAAATTTAACCAGATTTGAGATGAAAAAATGAAATTTTGAATCGAACAAATAGTTTTGGAGTTATAGCGAATAATGTGCCAAAAAAACGTGGATTTCATAAAAGTACAGGATCTTTAGTGTTCTGGCATGTCTATTTCAAGGAATCCGATTAAAACTTCATATATAAAGTCTAATAGTAAATTCGACCAGATTTGAGATGAAAAAATGAAATTTTGAATCGAACAAATAGTTTTGGAGTTATAGCGAATAATGTGCCAAAAAAAACGTGGATTTCATAAAAGTACAGGATCTTTAGTGTTCTGGCATGTCTATTTCAAGGAATCCGATTAAAACTTCATATATAAAGTCTAATAGTAAATTCGACCAGATTTGAGATGAAAAAATGAAATTTTGAATCGAACAAATAGTTTTGGAGTTATAGCGAATAATGTGCCAAAAAAACGTGGATTTCATAAAAGTACAGGATCTTTAGCGTTCCAGCATGTATTTCAAGAGACCCCATTAAAACTTCATATGTAGAGTCGAATAGAAAATTTGACCAACTTTTAGATAAAAAAAAGAAATTTTAAGTCGGATGAAAAATTTCGGAGTGATAGTGACTAATGTGCAAAAAAATGTGGATTTTGCAACAGTACGGATTTTTTAGTGTGCTTTTAAGGGACATTATTATGCTTTTAAAACTTCATATTTAATAGTCTAATAGTACATTTAATCATCTTTAAGATGAAATTAAGTAATTTCTAATCGGACAATTAGATTCGGGGTCATTGACAAATAAGTACGACAAACATATTTTTGCGGAGTAGTGGGACTGGCCCCCAGTTGGCCAAATTCCTTTGTGGATACCTTACGTCTGACAAAAAAAAACATAAGGACATAAATTGTATGTCATTCTCTCCTCTTTATTCTAATATAGAAAAGTATTTTGTTTAAAATCATTACTTTGCAAGTTACAAGCAAAATAATGAAACAAATTAAAGATTTTTACTTTTTTCTAATTTTTCTCATATTTGCCGATGGAAATTTTGTTGGAAAATTTCAGCACCCCAAAAAATATAAAGTAAGCCATAAAAAACAATTACCCTTAAACTTTCCACTTCAAGCCTTATTTTAAAACCATTTGACTGGACTAATGATCAAGTCAGCAAACCGTAATAGTTATAATATATTATAATACAATCATCCATATCACTTCATCCAGTTTTGAAATTAAATATTTTTCACAAGACTAAAGCGACAAGAAACTGCTCGTCGTTACAGACTATTTTAACATTTACCAGACAAACGATCAAAGCTCCCAATTCAATACAAAAGACTTATTTACATAACTGTGATTAGAACTATTTGGACCATTCAATTCATCTCGTATCCAATCCTTGGAAAAATCCTAAATGCCCCTTACTTTGTCACCAATAAACTTATAACCATAGACCTTAATGTTCCATATGTTGCTAAGTTAGCCCAAACAAGATACCTATCCTTTCATTATAAGCTCCCTAACCACTCAAATCTATTAGTTTCTCAACTTGCTTCCAACTCCATTCCTGATAACCCTCCGAGGCGTCTGGCCTAGAGATCTTCTAGGGTAGAATTTTTATTGAAGTGCTACTGATGAGTAGTTCTTTTCAAGTTTTGACATGTTATTGTAAACATTAACAGCTCATTTACTTAATGTATATATTAGTACAGTTTTGAATTTCAATAAATTGATTTAAGAAAAAGAAAAAAAAAAAAAAAAAAAAAATATATATATATATATATATATATATATATATATATATATATATATATATATATTTCATGAAACTACATAAAAAGGACACTTCAAATGAACAGATGTTTGTACAGTGTTTGATATGGACAAATTCACTTATTGTACAAGTTGCAGTGAATTGAAGAAAGGCTGTTTCAGATGAAAAAAAAAAAAAAAAAAAAAAAAAAAAAAGAAGCTCGTCAGTGGGTTCTAGACTTTTTTTTTGTACCAGCCACTCACCAAATATTAATATTTTAAGTTGAAAGTTCTAAAGTGTGAACAAATTATTTATATAAACAATTATTCTATACTTTGAAGAAGGAAAAAGGAGAAAATATTGAAGAAAACTGAATTTATTGGATGTCGACATAAGGCTTATGGAATGGAATTATGGCAAAAATAATTGAATTTGAATATGGAACTCACTTGCTTCCATATTTAGTTTCTCTGGCTATTTTCCTTAGATAAATTCTAGTTTGTGTTTGAAGATCAACAGCAGCATCTCGTAAATCAAAGAGGGTTTTGCAACAGGATGCAGGATCTTCTATTATACAAGTTCCAACAAAATCCCCTTCGTTTACCCTAGTTCCAAGAACTGATCTCGATTCACAAAAATCTAAAGAAAAAAAAATTAACAACATAAATAGATCACAAAGGTAATACAAAACAGTTAAAATACTGAAAAAATAAAAAACAGATAAAATATAAATTAGATTCATAGAATAATTCTGTTGAGAAGTTATAACCAATATAATCAATCATCTTACCAATGGCTAATTAATTAAATTAAAACAAATAATTAACAGAAGAACCACTCTGAACCTTGGCCTGTTGAGGCCATTATCATACGTATATCTTTAGGTTCATATACTCCTCAATAAAATTATAGGCCACTTGTAAAAAAAACATGCAACTTAAGTTTTTTTTAACTATAAAATAGTTTGCACCGAACAGATGTTTCCTCTGTACATTTAATTTAAAGAGGTTGAATGCTGAAGCATCACAATGTTAACCAACCTAATATTAACCATAAAGGTGTTCTTTTCCATTAGAATAATGCTCAGCGATAAAATTTCAGTCTTAAAACAAAATTACAGGCCCACTTCTTTTTAATAATTTTGCAATAGTTAAGATTGCGATGCTTTAGTTTTTCAATGCCATTCCTAGGGGTGGTGCCAGTTTGGCATTTAACAACTAACTGAAAGAATACTTATATTGTAAAAGAAATAAACATATAAACTGTTTTTTGAAAAACAGCAATTTTTTTTTTTTTTTTAATGCACCCAATTTGTTCAAATATACATAATAAGGCACAAAATTTAGATGTTATAGGATTAACTTACTTATAATGCTTTGTACTCTGTCCATATGCTCAACTATAAGAGAGTGAATACGAGCTAATTCACGATCAGAATCTATGTTCATTTGAAGCTGGGTTTCGTTTGAAACATCACAACACCCTTCAGCGGATTCTGCTGCAGAAACACAACTAAAATAAAGAATACATATTTTAATTATATGTCAAAAACCAAGTTTTCACATTAAATCAATTGTAAGGCATAATAAAAGAAAGAAAAACACTAATATAATAAAATTAAAAGGGTTTATGAGGATAAAAGTATGGTTGACGGTTAAGATGGGATGCAGTCAAAGAGCAACAAAACATCAAGTAGAAATACTTTAACCCTTTGACTGCTACAGACTACTATATGAGTCCGGTGGTCGCAGTGCCCTGGGTGCTACAGACTACTATATGAGTTCGGTGGTTGCAGTGCCCTGGGTGCTACAGACCACTATATGAGTCCGGCTGGTTTTATGACAAACTCTTATCGTAATTATATTCCTATCGCCACCCATGGACTGTTTAAAGAAGCTGCAGTGCCTCTTTAAGCCAATAGATGGCATACAACTTCGATTTCATGGAGTTTTGTGTACCTGCTTCGACCCCTTTTTACTGTCGTGTACTATTTCTCTTTACCTGCATATCTTTCAGTATATTTTCTGCTTTTGTAGCAAATAGTTAAGCGCGTAACGTCTAAAAAAAACTATTATGATGAAGGTTTATTAGAACTTTTAGCGGGTGCAAGTGAAAGTGAAGGAGAATCTTCTTTAGATCATGACGAGGATTTTTTTTTATCAATCCGGTAATGTATCTATCGGAGAAATGCCGGGAACTAATAGAATATCAAAAATAAGAGATAAGGAGGATGGGAAACATGAATAGAAAATGTAGAATAAATAAAGAAAACGAAACCACTAAGTGTAAAAAGTATGGCGCACAAGGGGCACTGCAGGTGTCTAGACTATCCCGCACCACTGTATCCTTTCCCCACACGAGCATGCCGCAGCCAAAGGGTTAATTGTGTTCCAACGTTTCAACCTGCCTTGCAGTAAATAATCATCCAAATTATTGGTTTATGTTAATTATTTTTTAATTTTGCAAAGTCGACGTTTAGTTCATAGTTAATTGTACATTTCTTTATTTTTTTTGTTTAATATTTTCAATCATCTGTTCTTTTGATTGTTTTGTTTAATTTTGTAAATGGATAATTAAATTAGTTTGCTACATAACCTGGGAAGTTAAGTATTCTTTTTAAATATTTTTTGGTTTATTTTTCTTGATTTTTTTTTTTTTAATTATTTAATTATTTTAAGGACGACAAAGTGGAACCGGCTGACATCACAACAGAGGTAGATGGACAAAAGGCTCCTCTTCCCCCAACACTATGACTGGACTTGTTTCTTAGCATTAACCTAATCCATCACCATTTTACCATCACTATTCAAGGGGTCAGAAATGTAACAAATATTTGGCAAGTTTATATGTTAAATTACTTTTATTAGCAAGAGATAAAAAATACTAACTAGGAACTATTAGCAAAATAAACAAACCATTGCCAATGTCCATTGACATATGCAGAAGGATGATAAGTCTGTAATCGCTGATGATTCGTATAACACATCTTTCCTAAGAGATCCACCCATTCCTTTTCTTCAACACAATTACTAGCCTAAAAATAAAAAAATAAAAAATTATATAGTTACTTTGTTATAACACTTTTAAAAAATACCTCTACAATTGTAATAGTACTTTAACTGAGAAACCATAAAACTACCTAAAACGGACAAAATTTATTTTAAAACTTAGGCAAATTGAATAAATAGAGATGTAGATTGGAAGGGTAGGCAGCCATAGATACACAGCAAATCAAAATAATATTTTAATTTATAATGCCGACGTTTCGACTTGCACTGCAAGCCTTCATCAGGGCTAGAAGAAAAGAAGCAAAAAGGTATGACTAAATTGTAGAAAATATATATAAAACACAAAGAAAAGTATGAGAAAAAAATAAGTATAAGAAAAAATACAGTAACTAACTTTCTTTGCTCTTATACAATGATTCTTTTCATACTTTTGTTTGTGTTTTATATATATTTTCTACAATTTAGTCATACCTTTTTGCTTGTTTTCTTTTATTCTATCTAGCCCTGATGAAGAAACGTCGGCATTATAAATTAAAATATTATTTTGATTTGCTGTGTATTTATGACTGCCTACCCCAACAATTTACATCCCTAAATACTTCACAGTCAACTAATACTTTATGAAAATTAAATAAATGTATGTAAATGTAACTTTAGGTTCTTTATTTCTTTAAAATAAAGTGAAAGTAAAATAAATTAGAATACATTTTGTTTACTTTCAAAATTACAATATTTTTAAATCAGAAAATAAAAGTACATTCCAAATTTTTAATTATTAACAAGCTGTAAATCCTTATTATGATTATAATTATTATTTAAACTGGATTATCTAATTTATTGATATCTTAAAGAGGTTTCCTTTTCTATTTCGTTATTACAAGAAAGAAAGCCAAATTGCATTCAAAACTTCAGTAATACAGAACTTCTTAAACCTATTTATTTTAACGGTATTAATTTAAAAGATGACTTTTGTTTAAATATAACAAACCTGTATATACAAAACTCTAGTAGGCTGAACAATTTGAAACATGTTGCTTTTTCTGAATGAATCATGTTGTAATCTTTCCACAGCTAGTATATCTGACAGCGGAATGATACATAAAGGTTCCTTACCTGCAATTAAATAGGATTAATAAATAAAAATAACATGTAAACATTTTTTCAGAAAGCTATTCTAATATTATTAACACTAGATCTACTGACATTTCATGTATACTTATTTCTACCAAAATTTCTCAGTAAAAACAATAATAAAGAGAGGAGCAGATACTGAAAAAAACATTTTTAAATAAAAGTACTAAGTCAAAAAGCAAAGTAATGAATGTTTTTTCCAAGAACTTCAGCCAAAAAGGGCCATTCGACCCGCCATGGTAGGTTTAGTGTTAATACATATAAATGATATATTCAAAATATGAAATACAAAAATCTTATTACATAATGAATTGGATGTTTTGATTTACTTTAAAAAATTTAATTAAATTAAATTAATGGAGAAGATGATCAGGGATGCAGTCAAAGAGGAACACCACATCCAAGAAGAAATCTTTAATACGTGCTAACGTTTCGACCTGCCTTGCAGGTCCTTCAGCGCCTCCGAACCACACTTGTTAGGAGACGAACGATAACTAGTTGACCAAAGATTTCTTCTTGGACGTGGTGTTCCTCTTTGACTGCATCCCTGATCATCTTCTTCTCCATTCATCATAACAGCCAACTATACTTTTATCATTAAATTAAATTATCATAAATTCTATACATCATTTAAGGGGGAGCGAGGTATCATTTGGTGAAAACCTTGAACGTATTTGCTGACCACATCACCTCCTTTCACAACCGTTGACCCAGTATATCCTTATCTAAGTACTGAACCCAAGACCCTTCACAGGAGGTTGTGGCGGTACACGTTTTTTTTTTTAAATTAAATTTGAACTTAATACAAATATCAAGACCCGTGCTGAAGACTAAATAATTAATGGCCATAGAAATTTCTTATGTATTTTTCAATTCAAAATTTTTCAAATCCAATAGAATTAAAAAAAGAAGTTTCTCTTGGTGGTTGGTGGGCCATCAATACAACTCTACAATTCAAAAAGCGAAGACACAGATAAAGCTGAGAATAAGCCATTCATCACCTTTCCCAAATATTCACTCCTTATCCTAAACATTATCCAACCCAACCCACAACAGTTGAAGAATTCTTAACACCTGTTCCACTTCCCTCACCTCCTAGAGCAGGGGCCTCCAAACTACATCCCATGGGCCAAATTTGGCCCGCGACACAACCTTAAGGTACGTATATCATCATATGGTGAAAACCTTGAGCATATTTGCTGACCACATCAACTCCTTTCACAACCGTTGGCCCACTGATGAACTGTTTCATTAGATTAATCTTCAGGATCCCCAGGCGGTCACACGTTACTTGCCGATATTCTGAGCTTGGGTGGCTCTTTCCTAAATTCCGAAGGCAATACTTCCTGGGTACTTTCCTATTCCAATCTCTAAAAACTAAAAAAACCTTCCTATATTCTTCATCTATTAACTCTGTGTTCTTCTATCCACCTCCTAAACACTAGATCCCAACCTTTTAACCTGTATATCCCCTCACATAAAACCGCTTCCTTTGACAAATCCTTTATCATTCGAGTTACCTCCTTCAGGAATTCCCTACCCACTTCTATTTGTAAAGCAGCTTCCATAACTTCCTTTAAAAATAATTTATTTCTGTAACTTTTAGACTATCAATCTTCTGCAAATATGTCAATAATCAAATGAAAACTTAAAATTACTTTTTTTTTTCTCTTCCTTTCTTTGAAATTATGTTTATATATATACGATTGTATTTTATGTTATAATAATTATTTCATATATTTGTTTATTTTTATTTAATTGTTAATTTAATTTAATTTTTTTTCCTGTAAAAAATGTATGCTGTAATTACTGAAGCATCTAATTTGTAAATAATAGGCCAGACAATTGTACTTTTAACTTTGCATTATTTTTATTCTTAGGGGACAGTAAGTCCCATAATAAAGTTTATTCTTTCATTTCATTTCATTCATACACTTGAGCATTCACCCTGAATGAGCGCGCGTTCGCCTTTATTTTGTTCAGATGTGTACTTTCGAGCCGAATTACTGACATCTAGAAATGAATACACCAGAACTTTCTCAAACCAATGAGGTTCAAAGCGATTTCAGAGCTATCTGTTAGCTAAGGATAGAGAGGTCACATTACCTATATCCGCATGTAACCACCAGATGTCGTCAAGTTTCGTGGTCGTGAAATTACTGTACAACACAATATTGGTTGAACTAGCGAATTTAGAAAACTTATGCTCGCTCAGGGCACATGATCGGCGACTAGTCTAGAAATTATAGATACGGACAGGAAAATTAAAACAGTGTTGGCCCTTGGAACCTTTGGAAGTATGGTCTGAAGGCTGAAAAGTTTGGAGATCCCTGTCCTAGAGCACCCTCCCCCCCCATTCAAAGGTCAAATTCCTGACTGTAATCCTACTTCAAAAATTAAGTCCACATAATTACCTACTGCAACACAACTAAATTTATGATAAGGTATTTTATTATAATGCAAAAATGGCTGAAGGCTTTTTTGCTATATGCCATCTGTAAAATTAAAGAATGCCAATTTATAGATATAAAAATATAGATGAGGTATTTATTGACTGTTGCAATAATTAAGATGTAGGTAGTTTTGGATAAAAATGCAAGCCTTCATCAGGGTTTCAGCGAGGTGTCGCAACAAAACGTCAGTACAACAAGTTAAAGTTTATAATTTAATTTGTGTTCAATTCTATGACTGCACACCCTAATTATCTACATCTTCATATAAAAATATATAAATGAGACATATTATGGATTCAAATTTCTGACAAGTTTTATTAGTATAATTTTATTCTTGTAATTAACAGTTAAAAAAACAATTGAAGAGCCATGGGAAAGAATGATCTAAGTAATATTGTTCAAAAACTACAGAGCTTCAGATATAGCACTCTATATATGATTGCTCTCAGTTGATAAACTTTAAATTTAACTCCCTCCCCCCTCAACTTTGGAACTATATTCTAACTTAAACTAATAGTATAAACAAATAACCAAAATGTATTCTCACATTTTCAGCCAATAAACTAAAGTAAAAAAAAAAATCACCTTTTTGTTTGGAATATGAAAGATCTTGTGTTGTGAGAGTAAAGTATCTTTGCTTGAAGTTTTTTCTCCCGAATCTTTTCCTTCCTTGAGCTCTTTTAGTCATAACTCTAAAATAATTAATAATAAAAATCAACAAAACAGTAAATAAAATGTTGACATGAATAAGTAGTGATGAAGTAAATAAAATTGAATAAATTTATAACATATTTATATATATAAATTACAAATAGTTGTTATAAAAGTAACTGAAAATATTTTGATATAAATTATTAGTTTAAGTAGAATATTGTAACAATATACAAGAGAGCAGCTTCTATCCAGCTTCTGAAGTTTAAATGTTTGAAAAAATTCATCTCAAAGGTGAAAAACTAATATGTTAAATACTCAAATTAAAAAAGTAGGCAAAAGAGGTTAAAGTAAAAAATATGGTTTGTAAAAAAAATACCAATATTTTAGGATATAAACAAAGATATTTAAAATTAAATGAGGTTTAATCACAAAAACAAAATTTGTAATTGAAACTACTTTGATATAAGGAAAAAAAAAAAAAAAAAAGTACCACTACAACCCATAAAAGGTTTTTGGGTTCAGTACCTCGGTAAGGATGTACTGTTTCTAGGCTGGCAGTTATGAAATTAGGCCAAAATCATACTCAACTGCCAGTTTTTCCCCCAATTAAGGGTTCCAAAAGTTACTGAGGGCTGTGTCTGTGTCTGGTCCAGGAAGTCTCCCAACCCCGAGGTCGGAAGCCACAGTTGAAATAACAGAAAATAAATTTTCTACAGCCGGACACAGACCCAGGCCCGAGAGGTAGGAGCTTGTGTCTTACTCTCCTTGCACCTCCTTATTCCACTGCTTACCTGTTTACATTGATGACCAACTATTACGACAAACTGAGAAAGTGACATGCTTAGGACTTATGCTTGATAGAAGACTGACATGCAGCCCACATTTTAAGACAAAAAAACTGACATTACAGCTGACTGTGACCACTGTACTCGATACTTCAAATACACTCAAAACTACCTTTAACCCTTTGCTCAACAAGTGATGTATTGTCCGATGCATTATCCTACTCTTTGTCGTCTAATATCCTTTATTTAACCTTGAATTTCATGATACATGAGTGGAAGTTATTGTGGCTATAGCCATTCAAAGGAAAAAAAATGGAAAGAAGAAGAAATGTATTCTGAAATTCCCAGTCTGCCTGTTAAAGGGTTATAACAGGAACTTGACATTTACAGTTACTTGTTAAAACCCATCTGGACGAATGCATCCTAAATGTACGGACTGACCCAAAAAAAAATGCATATTCAAAAAATATAAACATTTCAATCTAAGACTGATAACAGACTCCCCTCCTAACGTGCCAAAAGATATGCTACATACAGACTTAAGTATTCCAACAGTTAAGAGCCATATTCATAAAAATTACAGACATTTTCATGACAAATTACATAGATACTCAAACAGATACATATATGGCAACAGTACAAATTCCTGACATAACTCAACAGAGGCTGAAAAAGAGGTGGATGAGGGATCTCCTAGTCTAATCCCTAATGATTTAGTATCAGGCCTACAGATTGTACCACTGGGTGCTGACTTCCCCATGCGTGATCATGTCTTTTGTTTTAATGTAACCTCACATTCACTGGTTATAAACAAATGAGTACAGTTGTGAATAATTTATTTTGTTTTATTTTTTTTGTTGACACGAAATGGCCTTATAGACCACACGAATATCATTTCCTCCCAACTCTCCCCATACATCCCTCCCTCTTCTTCTCCTCCCACCTCTCCCCATACATCCCTCCCTCTTCTTCTCCTCCCACCTCTCCCCATACATCCCTCCCTCTTCTTCTCCTCCCACCTCTTCTTCATTCTTTCAGACTGCATTCTTCTTTTTTCCTCACTCCATACTCTCCTCCCCCTCACCTAATTAGTACCCACAAGGACCTTTATTTTCCTTAGTTTTCCCGATATCTATCCCTATCGAAACAGTCTTGACTTGAAATCCCCAATTTCCCCGTTTCTTTCTTCATCTGTCCGATGTACCCCCCAACCCCTTTATACCCCCACATTTTCCCAAAGATCTTCCTATTTATTCTGCTCTGGTTCATCCTGACCATTTGACTGTAGAACCGTAGCCTCCTTAACCTAATGTCCGTTTCCAGGTCATTCATGTCTGTTTCTCTGTATGATTCTCTGTGAGGCCTCAGCCTATATCCTTCCGGTAATTTTATTGGCCCATAATTTTCCTCAAGATCCTCCTCTCTACTCCCAAAAGTTTCCTTAAGCTAGGAAGAGAAGCGGTCACCATTCCATACAGAATAAATGGCTTGACAATCGTGTTGTAGTATCTAATCTTCGCTCTTATTGAAAGACCCTTTTTACAGTATAGGCTACTGGTGGTAAAGCTGAGACTGAATAAAATTATGTTAAAAAAAAAATCATGATTAAGCCTCATTCAATTTTGGATATATTTGCTAATAATATCCTGAAAATTTTGTGGTTAATTTAATAACTATTAACAGTAAAATCCTCAAATAACTACTAAAAGCAGCTATTACTATAATTTAACAATTCTTGTTCAAGAGTTGAACTTTTTTACATAAAGCAGGCAACATTACAAGAAAACCCGTCTACATTGTATTTTTAATGGGATTGAGTTGAATAATTTCATGCTGATACCTTTGGGTGCTCATGGTGTTTGTTGGTTTCATTAAGGCCATTCAAATTTTCTTCAAGTAACTATAAAAGCTAAGATTAGCTATCACAACTACAAACAATAAGTGTTGGAAAACAGCGAATGGACATAAAATAAAAATGAATAAGCCAGTCATAGCAGAATGAAGTATAAAAGGCCTTTACTATCATTTAAAATAATGAAAATTAAGTAATCAAAGTTTTCTCAAGAAAGGGAGAAGATAATCAGACATGCAGTCAAAGAGAAACACCACGTCTAAGTAGAAATACTTTAATACGAGACGTTTCAGCCTGCCTTGAAGGTCTTCTTCAGTCATCGTTCGTCTCCTCTCTAGTGTGGTTCGTTGGTCCTAAAGAAGACCTGCAAGGCAGGTCGAAACGGCTCACATTAAAGTATTTCTACTTAGACATGGTATTTCTCTTTAACTGCATCCCTGGTTACCTTCTTCTCCATTCTTATACAGTCAACTATACTTTTATCATTACTCAAGAAAATATTATTTCCACAAAAAAACAAATTCACAACATGCTCTCTATATTCAGAACGAAAGGGACAAAATTGTGATCTAATTAAAACTAATATTAGACTCATAGATAGAAGTAAAGTCCTACTGGGTAATAGGTTGCAGCACCTGTTCCTATATTATCTCGAGTTTCAATAATTTTAGCTTACTATTTCAGAATTGTTTACTGGAATGATAAGGGATCAAAGTTACAAGTTGCATTCCAATAATCATGGATACCTCAACAGACCTATTTTGAAAGTAATCCTTTCCATTTTTAAATCATTTATCTAACCTACCATTTAAGAAATATTAACATTCATATACCATCTAAAGTAGTCCAAGGATTTTTTTAATTTTTTTAAAGTTAAGGTTCAAAAAAATGAAAAATCTTTTAAAATAAGTTTACTAGAAATGATTGATTAATATTTCAATGATACATGAGAAATATAAAGGGGAAAACAAAACAGAATATCTATACTAATTTCCAACTTTTTCAAAATATTGTTACAAACCAAATAAATAATAATAAAAAATAGCAATGTTTCTAATTCTAAAAATCCAAGAACTACTATTAATTACCAGATCAGTTCTTCCTAAAAATCAATTAGTTTCTTTACCCTTTTATTAATAATATCCTTCATGAAAGCATAAAAAAAAATATTTAAATTAATATTTATGTAACTTTTAAATAACAAAAATATTTGTAAATTTTAAATAAGTTGAAAAGGAAACTATGAATTACTACTTACCCTTCTTTAAGAATGACTCTGCTGTTATTTTTATCATGTGAAAGGCTAGACGATGCAGAAATAATTTCAAGAAACTAAAAAATATAAGAAATTAGAAAGATATATATTTTAAAAATATCAAAAATGTTAACGTAGATCATTATTGTACTGCAGCGCTGAGCACAAAAGGGGTCACAGACATTTTTTGTGGAATTGAGATATTCACGAATTGTGATTCATTAAGGTTTAATATAATATTACTACTGAAATAACCCCACATAAAATACTTTAATAACCTTTATTTTGATATTTGTACTTCTTACAAACAAAACCTAGCTGTAAGTAACAAATATAACCTAATCAAATATGTCAGTAACTCCTTTTGTGATTAGCACGACAGTATATATCAATACGATATAAAAATTAACAACGGAACAAACCTGTCTAATTGCTGTAATATGCATATCTGTATAAAATGTTTGGTACATCGAGCACATGTATTGCTCTTTACATGCAGTAGTCCTTGATGTAACCAAATTACATAGGGACTGTATGGTTTTAGATATCAGAGTCAACGTTCGATTGATTTGAGTATCCTGGAATAAAGATATTAGATTAGTTTATTGATAAATGTTTACGATTACAGTTAGATTAAATAACAACGTATCGAGCAAAAATAACCTGTAAACAAAATCTTAAACACACAACATTGAATACATATCACATTAGGATACTACCTATACTACTAACTAAAATCTTCTTAAATACAGCGGAACCCCGTTATATCAACCCCTGATAAAGCAACTCCTCGCATAAACCGACCCGTTTTGGCGCTAAAACCCCTCTCAATAATCTTTTGAAACATCTCTCCTCGCATAAAACGACTATTTCTGAGAAGATAAAGATCCATTGTTTCCGGAACTGAACCTCGTGTTTCCAATAAGGAATTTGTAAATATTTTCCTAGAAAGATTGACTTTTTCTCCAGGTTGTTTGAAAAAAACAGTTTGATCTTAACTTCCACAATGTTAACATCAGACAAAGTGTTACAGTATCTAAAAAAAGGAAATCTTGTACTATTGCGGAAAAAATAGAAAAGGGTGAGCGACTTGTCAAAGTAGCTAGAGATTTAAGAGTAGGCGTTACTACTATAAAGGACCGGAAAAAATCGCTATCAATTAATTTCTTTTAGTGAGTTTTCAGATGACGCAACAAAAATAAAAAAAGACGAAGAAAACTTGCATCGGCAGTATTGGATGAAGCGGTTTGGTTATGGTTTTGGCAAGAAATCAAATCAATTATGTACTAGTTATCATAAATGTTTGTGTTTTATCATTATACATATGTATGTATTTAAAAATTTAGTTTTTCTGTTTCATTTATACTAAATAAATTAACGTTTTGTATTCTAATTTTTATTCACCAGTTTAATTCAGCAGTGTGACAGACTCTGTTTAATCCGACCTTTTTATGGGACTATCGTCATCCCAAGTCCCAAACAGATCGATATAACGGGGTTCCACTATACTGTAATTTATTAAAACTTTATTTTCCCAATAGGATAACCAGTAATGGAGGCAGCTCTACACAAAGTATGAAGCTAGAATATCTCATTAACAACTAAATCAGTAGCTTATCAATAACCAATCCATGAAACATCAAATAGACGGATTGAAGCATTCGTAGAACTATTAAGGTAGACGCACGCCTTTCGCCGGACGGACGGCTTGCATCGGACAGATCGGATTTTTAGATTCAACCTATTATTTTAATAGGAAATGCGCACACCTTTCAGCACATACGTATCAGCATTCTAAATCAGTAACACCTAAAATCCGAATCCGTCCGATGCGAGCTGTCTGTCCAATGACTAAAGGTGTGCGCCTACCTTAATAGTTCTACAAATAGGAAATAAAAACAAAAGAACACAAAATTCTGTTCAAAACAAGTTCAAAACCTGATCTAACAGTTTTGACATGAATGAGTGTTTTGGCGTTGTTTTTTTTAATGAAAAAAATTAAGTTGGGCTACATTTTATAAGTGTCTTGGCTTTTAAAACACGCTTTAGCACTGTTGGTGTTACTCGTATCGAAAATATCTAACACTTTCCTTATTTTATTATTTTTTTTTTGTATCTTTTTTTCACCCTTAAAAATGTAACACTACATCTATTGGTGTTGCTCAGTTTTAAGAAATTTGTCGACAGTTTCCTCTTCAGAAATTTAATGATGAATATTTTATGTTATTAATTGGGGGTATATACAATTTTTTGTTCCTTTTTTTTCACCCTCAGAAAATTAATGCTTCAGCTCTGCTCAGGTGTTGTTCAGGTCAAAATTTCGCGACATCAGAAATTAAATGAAGAATATACTTTGTTATATAAAATTTGTCACTAGGACCTATCGTTTAGGAGCTTTATTGGTTTGAATGAAAAAAATTAAGTTGGGCTACATTTTATAAGTGTCTTGGCTCTTATGACACGCTCTAGCACTGTTGTGTTACTCACATCAAAAATATCCAACAATTTCCTTATTAGAAATTTAATGGAAGATGTTTTTTGTTATACAAAATTTGTCACTACGACCTACCGACCCCCCCTAATAGACCCTAAGGACTATATTGGTTTGAATGAAAAAAGACACATTTTGCTTACATTTTTAAACATGTTTATCACCCTCAAAAATGTAACATTTTGACACACTCTAGCTCTGATGGTGTTACTTGGATAAAAATTTGACGACAGTTTTGTGATTAGAAATTTAATGAAGAATATTCTGTGTAATATAACATTTGCCGCTAGGACCTACCATTTTGGATCTATATTGATTTGAATGAATTAAAAGTCACGTTTAAAATCCCTGTTAAGTAAATTACAGATCAACATATCCATCATTTATAGTTATTCCCTAGTCAGGGAGAAATTTCCTTTGCTTTTTATTGAGTTTTTTTCAGAGATTTAAGAGATCAGATGGCCATCTTTAGAAAAATATATTTAATTATCAGTGCTTTAATTTAGGACGAGGCAATGGATAATTTTGTGAAATGATAAAGTAAATAAATAAATAAAGCTTAGAGTTCACTGTATTGAAAACATGTCATCTAATAAGTTAATTTTAAGCAAAGAGTTTAAACCCTTTCCATGAAAGTAATAGGGCGTATCAAAAATGTTGGTTTGAAAAATTTAGAAGTGGAGATACTACGTTGCTGTTGAGTCAAATCCGTCCACAAGTACTCGCGAACTTGCCAGGGAGTGTGGTGTGTCGAAAGATACTGTTAGTCGCCATCTTCTCTCCATAGGGAAGGTGAAAAAGACCTGTAGACTGGTCCCTCATGAACTTACTCCTCAACAATCAGCAGAAAAGTTTACAGAACTTCATGGGTTTGAACTCCTGCCTCATCCACCATATAGTCCAGACCTCCCACCTTCGAATTACTACTTGTTTCGATCCATGGCCCATTTTCTTCAAGGGAAAAAATTTGATAATTTTGCGGAAGTTGAAAATGCTGTCCAAGAGTTCTTTGACAGCCATCCCAAGGAATGGTATTTGCGTGGCATCGAGCAATTGGCTAGCAGATAGGTAATGATGGTAGATAACAATGGACTATACTTTGAGTATTAATTGTATATTATCAAAGAAATAATAATACAAATATTTGTTTAAGAAACGGTCATTTTTTTTTATACACCCCATTAATATTATTTCTAATCACGACAGGTACTACAAACCGAAAACATGTTAGAACAGTTAGGGAAGAGTAATAACTTAACAAAACATGTACTTATATACTTACAATATGTTTATTAGTAAGATCGAAAAGTCTAGGTCCTAGGATAGCAGGTGCAAAAAAGCGAAGGAAGATGAAGCCTGATATGACTGAGTAACGCACTTCCTTATTATCTGGAAAAAAAAATAAATTAATAAAAATAAATCTTACTAACATATTTAGAATAATTTCCTATTAAAGCAGCTAAATTAAACTCTGTTATGGGGACTCAATGGCCAAGTGAGTTGGGGAGAGGATCTCACCGCACTCCATACTAAATGTCGTGGATTCGTATCTTACCTGGGTGGGTTAAAATATAATTCGTGGTGGATCCACGTAATGAATATTGGCCTTCCCATGCTGGTTCAAATAGATCAGTAACCTGTAGGTAACTCATCCTTCCTGCCCTAGTTAGAGTACATAAGGTCGTTGAGCACAAACAAACTCTGTTACGCATGAGGATTCAGCTAAAATGGATCGAGAGGGAATCGTATTTCCTTTCTTTCACTCCTCTCAAAGATATAGATCATATGATTATTAAAGTATTTTATCTATCCCTAAAATAGCTTTAAGGTTAGTGAAATTGTGTTTCCACATACTAAAGGAATTAAATGGTGTATTATTTGAAATACAAACTGAAAATACTTACAATTATAATTATAATTCAAGTTTAGAGAATAAAAACCTGGAAAGTAAATTAATCATTTCAGGTTTGTATGGTCAAGAAGGCAGTCAAAATGAAAACATACATTGGTCAGATAATACATGGTAAAAATGTATTATAACATTTTACTCGGTACTTGTATAGTATACGGGTCCCGGTTATTAGATACCAGATAACAGTGATTCTTTGAATTTCTTTTAGTAAACATATGACTTAATCTTTAAATATAATAACCTTACCTCTCAGATACAAAAACAATATAGATTATAAATATTGTTTAATATGTACAATTTTAAGTGGCTTTTCAGAACAATTAATAATGAAGAAAGTGCAGTTAGCTTCTTTCAGGAAAAGGACATTATTTCAAAAGAAAAGATATGCAGTAATGGACATTCTCTGAAGTAATATTATTCAGATTGTGTTAGATAGAGAAGTAATGTTAAAAACTGTGAACCGTGTGAAGGACTCAATTAAAACAAGAGGATCCCTTTGAGGCAATTTTTGAAAGATATACGATATCTTTGATTAGAACAAAATATTTAATTTCCAATAAACATATGTTTAAAGTTCTCTTTATATAATCACTGTTACCTGGTCTCAAATTTAGGAGGCCTCTATTTGCTTTTATAAGATTTCATTATCTGTCTGATTCATTATCTTTAGAATTTTTATCAGATGTAAATCCTAAATATTCTCATCTCTATAAATATTTTGTATTCATTTTAGCCCTGATTTGCCTTTAATAAGGGCCAAAACATTGGCTAATATACAATATTTTGTTTTATTGTATCTGAGTCTCTTCTGACCATCTCTGACGTGAATCAACTTGTTTTTCTTTATGTTCAATAAATGTAAACTTATTTCTCCTATAAAACTATGAACGATTTAGGTTGGTGAAAAAGAACAAAAGAAAAAAAAACAAATGTGGAACCATTACAAACAATGAAAGGTCTTGTGCTAATTGGTTTGGTATGGATGTACCATCACCCGTCCAACGATTATGCAAGCAGGACATTTGGCCAATCATATAATTATATAATTATGCTCAACCACCAGTTTTCTCCACAATTAAGGGTGTCTACTTAATGGAGGCTGGGTGTGCTCCAGGAGGGTCCCACAACCTTAAAGTCGAAACATATAAAATACAATAGAAGTGTTTTGTGGATGAAGGAGTAATGCAACAAAATACAATTTTGAGTAATTTATGTTTAAAAGTTTTTTTTATATAACATATTCCTTTGGCAGGAAAGTGTTACATAGCCACTTTATCTTCTTCATATCTGTTTCTACTTATTTTGAAATATTTAGACTTTGCTTCCTAACACTTCTGCACATAACTCCTTCATCCACTAAACTAGATTGTATTAAAAAAAAAAAAAAAGTGACATAACCCCTTCATCTACCAAACCCTTCGATTAATTTTTTCATTTTCCGTTACAAAAGCGCTTTTAGTGAAAGTGCCATCCTATGAAAATTATCGTCTACATGTCAGCAATCAAGTGATAATAAGGAAGCATGATTGTAATGAAAATAAACTTCAGACTATAATACTAAAGAGACTAGGAATAAATTAGATCAACAAAATGAAATCTTCATTGATTTGACTATATTTATAGATTTACTTAAAAAACAAAACAAAATTCTTTAGTGTAATACTATACAGCAGTTTGGAAACGGCTAAACAAGAGTTGAACATAAACAAATCTTATACCTTAAACTTAGGGATAGCACTTTTGCTTAAATCTCTTGTTTAATAGAAAAAGAAAATTGGAGATAGACAAAACTTAATATATATTTTTTTACAAATTATCACGAACCAACAACCAGCAAAATGTAATAAAAAAATTCAAAATACCTGGGAATCTAGAAGAAGCTATCTGCCTCAATTCATGAAAAAGCTCGCACAAAACTGGGGGACATCTAAGTGCAGAATTAATTATCGCTTGAAAAATGATCTCAACATATTCCTGGAACATAAAATTAAAACATTACAGATGTTTATCCTATAAATAATTTTATTTATATGTTACTTGGTAATATAATTACCTAAATTTTATTTAGATATATATTTCTATGTTATTGCTTTCTTTTTTCAAATCCCATTAAGGTTGATATTACTTCATCCTTTAGATTAAATCATAAGAATTTATAAAGATGTAGGTGGTTGGCGATTGCAGTCGTAGATACACAACAATTAAAAATAAATTTTATAAATTTACAGTAGCGATGTTTTGGCCTACCATGTAAGCCTTTATCAGAGCTAACAGAAAGACAAACAAAAGAGATATGACATAAAGAGAGGAATAAATGAAGAAGATAAGAAACAAACGATAGTATGAATGAAAATAAATTTAAAAATTTAAGAATAATAAATAAACAGAATAGAAATAAATTAAATATTTTGTTTAGCAAGGATAAAAAAGAAAAAGAAAAAAGATAAATATTCTGGATATAGTTAATGAACAAGTATAAAGATACCTGTGCGAGTATAAGTATAACAATAGTTGGATGAACAATATAATTGTAAATAAATACATATAGTGTAAACATTGCCAATCTTAATCATTCCATTATTACAATGTACTCTATTGTTAAACTATCTATAGTTATTTACAACTTCATAACTTTATTCTTCATTCACCTACACTTATACTATATTTATATTCACTGTCTCTTTATTTAATTTTTATTTTCATTTATACTATTTTTGGTTTCTTAATTTTTCATTTATTCCCTCTCTTTGTTACCTCTTTTTTTCTTTGCCTTTCTTCTATCCCTGAAGAAGGCTTACATTGTAGGCCGAAACATTGGCACTATAAATTAAATTTTAATTAATTAAAAATTTAAAAGCAATTTTAATTGTTGTGTATCTATGACTGGATAACAAAACCAACCTACATCTTCATTATCTTCCCAGTCGACAAATAGCCTGTCAATAAAATAATTTATAAAACAAAATTACCTGTCTCGCCTTTTGCTTTATCTTAGCATTCGGTTAAACGTGGCACTAAATTTTTAAATATTGGTAAGATTACACCATTAATTCCAAACAAAAATTTTTCACCACCAAAACAACTCAATAAATTTTTTAAGTTCAATGGTTTAAAGAAAAGGAGATTGTTTCTAAACACGCAACTGAAGACACAAAGCTGGCCTAAAGATGGCAACAAAACACAGAACACAGCAGGTTTATGTGTATTTTTGTATTTCAGTACGTACATATCATATTTTGAATATTAAAAATATACATTAAAAATCAGTATGATAAACGTTTATTCCTTATAACTTATTCTACTATGACCAAAGGGAATAAGTTTTAAAAAGTGAAATTCCCAATTACTACAGATATGAAAAAAAATATATATATATATATATATATATATATATATATATATATATATATATATATATCCAACAATACCTACTAAATAAAATTTACGAGATTTTCATCAAACTCAAGTGATTATCTTACTTTGAGGTTATTAAGATTGGCATGGATTGTGCTGGAATCAGAAACACGTGACGGATCTATTTCACACGATTTGCGTTCTGTCAATACTGTTTCCAGAGGTTTTTTAAGTGTTTCATGAAGGTACCCCAACCCAGCAAGCCGCATAGTTTCATCCATCATTTTTGAAACAAGTGTGTTTCCTCGAAATATTGTATTTGCATCCCTTAAAAGAATAATAATAAGTTATAGAAATGACAGTTCCTCAAAGTTGAGCAAATTATTTTTGAATCATATAAGAAATATCACTGAACTTTACTTACGTTATTTTCGATATTTCCCATACTGCCAATGCTTTCATCACAGGAACTATCATGCCATGATGAAGGAAAATTCTTGCAAGAGGCTGGGCTGCATCAAATTTGTTTGGAATTATCTCACCCAGTAAGTAGCAAGCGCTTGATGTTATAGGCTTCAAAAATATACACGTCGTTAATAATTAATCTAACTTAATTCACACTAAACTAACAAAATTCAACCACTAAAAAATATGCAGACTCGGCCTGCAAGGATTTGAACATTCATTTTGCGCCAGATCCAAATAATTAATCTCAACCCTCACACTGTAAGTAGAATGGATAACCAGTTTTTTAAAAGTAGAAGAAATTAAAGGGATTACATTCAATAAACAAAAGACTATTGTTTAAAGGTTGAAGTTAGAACAGAACCTTTACCAGCCACCTATATAATTAAAGATCAGTTATTCATTTCTTTTTTTTTTTTTTAAGAAAATATGGTATTAAATAGATTTATTACCGTCTCTATTACTTATTGCCTTCAAATGAGACAGATTGTAATATGTATTAAATAAAATTAATAAATTGAATATATTCTTGAAAAAATTATCAAGTTTAAAATTATTATTCTTTTTTGAAAGTTTGATTTAGGATATTTTTTCTTTCATGGTACGTGATGATTATATCTCCATATATTTTAGTTGTTGAATGGTATTCAATTTTAAGTTTGAGACTGGTATATTTTTTTGGTACATCATATTATAATTTTGTGAATAGTAGAAATTATGTAAGAAAAAAAAAGAAGTTTAAAATTATATAATAAAAACATTCTTTTCATAATTTAAAATAAAACAAATTTTACCTGTACTGAACAAGATTTCAATAAAAGCTCCCTCAATTTTCCATAAATATGTTTGTCAAACACATAATCCCTTGTGTAATGAATCTTTAATCGCAAGGAACCCATATCGGAACAAAGAGAGTCAGGTTTACTTTTTATATATGTCCTTTTACCTGGCTGCAAAAGGTACCTAATAACGTAAAAAGTCATTACTAATACTATAAAGGAAACAAATAATTAGTACAAAAAAATTAAATAAATACGAATAAATTTGATCCTTCTCTACTCAGAATTATTTTGTCCAAGAGCAGCAAGGACTTAGTCAAAATCTAGAGCTTATGACTATCAGGGGTAACTTGTGGTTTATAAAATCAATGTATCTATGACTGAAACTTCAAGGTAGTCATACAATATTTTTAAAGTTTACATATTGATAACTACTGATTAAAATTAGTAGACAAATACAATTAATAGCAGGCCCAAAAATAGATAAAATCGTGGAAAGGGGTAATTAATAAAAATCATCAACACATATATTGTTGAACTATGAGGAATTTAATACAATGAACTAAGCCAAGTAAATATTTTTTTCTTCAAAGTAGACCATTTTCTGTAAATTCTAATATCAGCTCTCAAATCGAACATAGGTCAATTCGTTTCATTTTGGTAAATAATAAAACTATTATTAAGTTTGAAAACTAGCTATTTTGAAGAAATAATTAATGAGATTAGCTTAGTTAAGTCCCTTCCAGTTATGTGAAATCTTTTCTTGAAACTTAAAACATTAGAATTAAGCATATTGTAAAATATTCAAAAATGTCATAATTTGATAGTAATTCCATAAAATATAATTCAACAAGGTTTAATTAATTTTAAGTCTTACCAAGCAGATTGCTGTATATTTTGACCCAATGGCACTCGGACTTCACCCAAGAAAAACTGTGAACTTCCACCATCGTGGTACAAAGTTACAACTAATTCACACCAATCACCAACATCAGCGACATTATAACGGCTATCACTATTTTTCCTCCAACTTCTAAGCTGTAAGAGGTGAAGAACACAATAATTTGTTTGCTATTACCGATATACATGCATGGCAATATAGTATATCAATAAACCAAAGAAACACAACAGGATTTCTTAAAAAGCCATTTATTTAATATTTTATATATATTACAGTTTAGTACACTCCACAACAGTTCCATTTTCATCAATTTTAAGTGGGTTACGTGTAATTAATTATCATATTGATATGAGTTATGAGTTAAAATATAATGTACACTGTTGCTTAACCATTCCAAATGTTTTTGGCATTGGTAAAAGAAAAGTTAATTTATACTAGTCTTTTGATATAGAAACTTCAACAAATAAGTTAGAAAAAAAAAAAAAAAAAAATTAGGCCCCCTTAAGCCAGTTCATTAAATAAAGAATAACATGGAACATGTTTTATGGGTTGCCTAAGTAACCGTCGATGCTCATGTTTTATTTATTTTTTTCGCTTACCTATGATACAGTTTTCGGTAGGAGATAAATTTTCAAATTAAATAGCTTAATCCTGCTTACCACCCACACACTTATGCTCTTTATTTTTTCCCGTTTACCTATACGATTTTAAATTGTTTAAATTAAATTACTATGTATAAATATTTAAAATAATTGAGGAAAAAGTAGGATAAAACGTGACTTTTTTCATTCAACCAATACAGCTCCTAAACAGTAGATTCCAGCGACAAATTTTATAAGACAAAATATATTCTTTTATTTCATTTCCGATAAAAAAACTGTTGGCAAATTTTCGATCTGAACAACACCAACAGAGCATGTCAAAAAAGCTCCTACACTTAAAAATAGAGGTTTCGAAAGTGACTTTTTTTTTTTTTTATTCAAAACAAAATTTTAAACAGCCAGGAGGGAACAAGCAAGATCGGTCAAAATCCAGGTTTAATTTTTTTATTTTGTATTAGGAGAAACAGAGTCAAAATCAAAAAGAGCTCACTCATTAGAACCTGCCTCCTAGTCAAGATGGTTATTTGAGCACTTAACAGCTCCCACTCTCCTAAGATCAAACTATGCATAACACCCTCGTCTTCCCCAAAAAAGTATCGCTTTTGAACAACTAGGTCACCGGTAAACCACATGTTTCATGTTAATAAGATTCAGGAAGATAACTATTATTATAAAAATTGTATCAATAATAATAAATGTGGGCTTACTTCAAAAGTAAATTTCTCATCAAACAGCGGAGAGTTTGTTTTTTTCCTAACCCTTGTTCTTCTTGTTTCGACTCTACCTGAAGTTAAACGGACTGAGATGGTTGCAAACGGATCACAGCATCCATGGCACAATGTCAGATCATTGCATTCAGAAACTTTTACAATAAGTTTCTCTGTTCCATTTTCATCTGTAGGTCTTTCGAAATTTATGTCTAAGTGAACCTTTCCCTAAAAATAATAAATAGATGATAAACACACAATATTTAACTTATATGTAATGAAATGAAAAAATAATCTTCATTCTGGGAAATATTATCATCCCCTGAGAATAAAAAAAATGTTTAATGACATTGCGCTATTGTCTGGCTGCATGGAGAAGTGCAAAAGTGAAAGGAGAACTTTTTGACAAAGATTTTAAAAAAGTGAGGCTCGTGGAAGAGCATCAAGGGAAACAAGATCAAAGTCAAGAGCCTCTTAAAAAACAATGAAGCCCATATTTACAAACTAGAGAAAAGAGTAATGTAACACCCGTTTCAAGTGTGAGATATGTTGGCAGTTTATTAGTTTGCCATATTCCAGAATTTTTTGCAATGATTGTATTATATCTTCTAATTTTGTTGTTTCTTTATTTGGGCTTGATCTTTTTTTTTTTTTTTTTTTTTTTTTTTTTTTTTTTTTTTTTTTTTTGAGAGAGAGAGAGAGGAGTGAAGGAAAGGAAATACGATTCCTCATCGATCTATCTCAGCTGAATTCACTTGCGTATCAGAGTTTGTTTGTTTGTTCGTGCTAAACGTCCTTATGAACTCCAACTAGGGCAGGAAGGATGGGCTATCCTAAAGGTTACCAACCTATTCTAACCAGAGTGGGAAAGTCAAGATTCATTTCACAGGTCTGCCATGAAATAAATTTTTGTAAAAATTAGTATTTTTCCTTGAGATGTATAAAAAATTAAAAGATGATTAAACATAATATTTCCTTTTTAAAAAAAAACTTTTATTGTAACTTTTTTATTTCTTGTTTATAAACCCTTGAGCTATATCAAGTAAACTATATAATATAGATATGGCAGCAACTAGTATCTGTGAGATACGCACGCCTATCCTTGATGTTCTAGCGCACCTATCGGAAGGTTAAAGAAGTTGTTAGAAGAAAGAAAGGAAAGGATGTTGAGAATAAGGAAACTAAATATAAATAATTGAAAGGGAAAGATATAAATTAGGAAACTAAAACTAAACCAATTTTTTCTTGATTTCTAGTTTTACCCAATAAGCATCTAGCACAAATACAAAGCCATATAAAACTGAAACATAAAGGCAAAATAAATAAGATGTAATGACATTTAGAGAATTAGCTGTCAAACTAAACATAACATTACAACAGCTCCCTTTCCTCGGCAATGCAAGCCAACTCATTTCCACAATCCATTTTTACTTAATTTCCCACAACTAAAATATCTAACAAAACAATAACGGTTAGTAAATTTTGGAAGCCTTCCTGAAAACTGAATGAGTTATTAAACAAATCAATTATTTTTTAAAAATAACTATGACTTCTTAAAACAGTGTTTAAAAACTTGTAGCAACCAGTCCAAGCGAAAACAAGTGCAGAACATCTTTAGATCTAAATGATGAAGCCCCATTCCAAAAAATAAAATACAGAAACAAATAAAAAGAATTCTATAAAAGTAACATGGCAAAGCTACTCCTACCTCTCTCCGATATTCTTTCACTTGACTCTAAACATAATTAATTGATAGAGAAAGATACAAACACCCTAAAACAGCAGAAAAAGATAAATAGTGAAAATTCTACCCCTCATATTGCAAGGGGTTTTGACATTGGATATACAGGAAGGAATTAAGAATATAAATTTACCTGTACTTCAGTATGTTGATTAACAGGCTTTATCTGAAACCAATGATCTTTGTTATGGTATATTTGTAAATCTTCTCTTTTAACAGCAACTTTTCCAATTACTTTTTCAGTTTTATCTCTGTCATAGATATAAACACTCAAAAATCTGAATCTACGGGGAACATTAAACTGGAACTCTTCACCAAAAAAAGGACTAGAAAAAAGTAAAACAATGGTATTTAAACAAGTTAATATTCATCAAATAGAAATATTCCATAATATTAATGAACAGGTTAACAATTTTAAAACAGGAAACTTAACAGGTTGAATAATTAATAAGTTGATTTGAGTTATTCAATAGCTAGTCCTTAAAAATATAAAAATTGGGACCAATAACAAATAGCACATATTAATATGAAAGACAAATATTTAAAAAAAAAAAAAAAAAAAAAAAAAAAAAAAAAAAAAAAAAAAAATGACAAGGATAATATTAATACACTAATAAAAAGTTACATATAAGTGTATACGTTTTATAAATGTATTTACACAATAATTATTATGTACAAACTTATTATTATAAATTACACAAGAATTGATTTTAAAATTGTCTCGCACATCAAAAATCATAAATTTAACAGACATAATGGAACTCATCATCACAATGGAAAGATCATTTTATGTGGACAAATCAGTTATTTTAACATCATTAAGTTTTATAAAAATTAATTGTTTTATTCATCTTTAAATACTCAGAATTAACTCTACCCATTAGCCAATGATATTCCAGAAAAACAAATAAGCACCAAATTAATTTTCATATCTGTAGATATAAATTATTCAATATTTTTATATACTTACTTAAGAGTTCGATCAATAGTTGAAGTTCGAAAAATCTCTTCTTGGTCTAATGATAAAATGCAGTAAACATCTCTTTCAGAAACTGAGCCATGGCTTCTAATTGGAAGATTCTTTGCTTCGCCTAAATAAGATATTAATTTGTTTTTTAATGTTCACAATTATATATTTAAATATCTAAACAAGCCAATATGAAACAGGAGAACTCTGATACAAAAATGAATATGCAAACAGGGAACTGCTATTTATGTAAAATATTTACACATACACATATAATGTATTAACAAACTAAACATTGTTAATACTGTGTTTGATATGTTTTGTAATAAATACTTTTTATTCCAAACAAGTTAAGCGTGTTTCAAGAAAAACTCAACTCAAATACAAGAACCAGATGAAACTAGATGATCGATAATGTAATATTATAATGAAACAAAATCGTTAAAAGTTACAAAAATCGTTAGGAAAATTCTGTCAACAGCTCTCCAATACAACTAACAGGAACATGAGGTTTAAAGCTCAAGGGACAGCAACATATAAATAATGTCAGTTCCAAAATTACAGCTGTACAATCTGTAAATATAATTAAATACAATTTTTCTTTTAAAATTCTTCATTGAACATAAATTTACAAGGGGTAATTTTTATTCTCCATTGAAAAATTATAATTAATTCAATATCTGTGTCTCCGTTAAATTAGCTTTAACTTTTATTTCAGATTCTCTACCAATGAATATCAAGTTGGTCAATTCTCCTCCAATTGCACCTAAACATCATTGCAAGAAACTTCCTATTCACCTCCACAAATAAATCAATAATAAATAAAATAAATATCACCGATCTTGAAATTATATAGATCCCAAAACAATTTTTTACATAAATTCAGAGATTCTGTGGTTTCCTCATGAGCACTGGTTAGCTTATTGTCTTCATCTTTTCCCACACTTTTACTAACACTTCTTAGTGTTTTAGAAACTAAAGAGGTCAAAGAGAACCTGAGAGCTCATAGAATTATATCATTTGAAGGCCCTTGAATGATTTGAACCTATCTTTCGATGGTTAAATTAGCATGAAAGAATTTCATAGCTACCTATTATCCTGGTATAAAGTCCAGGATCTGCTTTTATGATTACAGGAAATTATGCGAATATACTAGATGCTTATTCATCATACTCATAAAATAATTTTTGATACAGTTTTCATAAATAGAAATATTTTCTTTCACTACAAATATGAATCTCATTTGTATTGCTATTAGTGGCTTATAGATCTAACAAGTATTATGACTTAGTGTTGCTATTGAAAATTAGAGACAAAAGAAAAAATCTATTAAAAGAACTGTTAAAATAATAATATAAAAATGCAGTCAACTAATGATTTGAAAAGCAATAAAAATATCTACTTGGGTAAATTGTGAACAATTATAATTGTATGATCAGAGAAATATCTCATACTATGTTTTTAATTAATAAATATCAGGCAATAAAAATAACACCATTAGCATTTAGAATAGAGTAAGAACATAATTATGAATACAAGCGAATTTATTTAGTAAAGTGAGGAAACAGGAAATTAGTAGTAATGAATGTACCTGAAAAATAATTTCAGCCTCCTTTTATTTCAAAATGGATCATACTCAAGAAGTGAAATTTGTTATGATTAAAAAAAAAAAAATTAGTACAAAATATCCATTAAACCTGTCTAAATAATTTTAATGCTTCAATAAGATTTAGTTAAAAAACAATAATAAAATTGTAATCTTTAGATCCCAGAAACTAATTCAAAATTTAGGAAACTAATTATATATTAAACTAAAAAACAAACCTCTCAAAATAATAGTAAAAAAAAATAAGCATAAATAATGCAATCAAAAGGGTACAGAAAATAATTGTTCCATCCAAAGAGTTTACTATTAAACGATGAAAAATCCTCATACTTATAAAGAAAAAATGAGAATTTATTAAGAGTTACAATCTGTAGTAAAAGACAGAACAAAATTATGGGAACAAATTGAAACTACTCGATTTAAAATCAAATTGTTACCTATAAACACACGAGTTGTTTTTATAATCTAGATCTAATTAAATAATTCTATAGATTTATCTATATTGAAATACTAAATTCTAAATGATATGATAAAAATTTAGAACAAATAAGAGTGAGATTGTAATCAAAGGTAATAGGTATAAAAGTTACAAACCATTATCTAAAGAACGAAACACTATCACAAGATTTAAAAGTAAAACAAGTAATTCCTTAAATAACAATATATATATATATATAATGCACAAATAACAAGGGTTTAACTAGTCCTCTATTAACTCAATACTATGACTATATATAAAAGCAGGCAGTGTATGGTATAAATATACTGTATATCACATCAACAACAAAACAACATGGACAAATTTTGGTAATAATAAAAAAAATGTCAAATTTTGTTGGCTTTGATAAACTATCAACTGTTAAGAGATCTCCTAAAGTGTCAAATGATTTGATTTCAAAATATACTGAAGAGGGACAAGAATAAATAAATGAAAAAAAAAGAAAGAAAAACAATATAAAAAACGAAGTAACCATTACCTAAAATAATTATAAATACTTAATAACACCCGAAAGAGATCAACTAAACCAAAACCAATATAAAAACAGCAATACATAAAAATTACCAAAGGAAAAATGCCTATAAAAGGAGCAATATCAACAGGGTATGGGATGTGAACTAATATTACCGTTACAATGTCTCAAAAGCTGAGTAAATACGTCACCATTCATTGAAATAGAAATACACATAGAAAATATATGTACTTACCAATTTTTATTTTTAAACGTTCCTCAATCCGTACTTCATTTACCAACTCCGCCATCTTGCTTCCATTAGCTATACAGACGACCTACTACCCACCAACATGCTATAGACTTATGAATGAGCTTCCCACTTTCGCCAACTACTCACGAAATGTACCTTTCCCTAAAGTAAACAAGTACTGTCTTCAGCTTGTATTAACAATGAATCCAGTGGACATTTGTTATATTTTGAAGTTAAGCATGTTGTTTTCAATATAAGAAAGGCAAAGAGGATATTAAATCTTTTTTTAAAAAAATCAAAAATATTAAAATTTATTTCGGTATTTCGAATTTAAACGATCAAAGACAATATAATACACTGAATCACTGGATCATTATATAAATACCACGGTTCAATAAATCTATGCAATAGAAATACTGTGTTTTTAAAAGTCAATAGTTTTCATTGACAAGTTATTCTTACTACGGCATACTTGTTTCCTGAAAATATTATGAATGAGTGTGATCCGTCCCCCACTTTCTCTTCTGTCCTTGCTGTCTTACGTTAACAGAGCTTACTCATTCATATAGAATGAATGAATAACGTTGCATGTATAATATTCCTAATTATTTTATTCTCCCTTTATTAGCAATTTGTTGAAAAGCTTCGTTCAAGAACAATAAATATTACCTTATTTTTATTATTCTTCCTGTCAATATACATTTATAATTTATATATTAACATTCTCACACAGTTATCGATTTCTGAGGAACAATATTTGAGAGGATAGTAGTATTTTTAATTTACGACTAAAAAGCTTCCTAAAACGATTCTTATTCTCAAAACTTTCTGATCCTGGTTTACTTAATTTTTAATAAATACGTTATTTAATATAAAAAGTTAATTTAAAAAAACTCATATACCAGCTAATAATATTAAAGTTTTTCAGAATACAAACAACCCATTTTCTGCAGTCAGGTTTTTTTATTCAGTTAAAGGGGAGATTGCTTTATCAAAAGTTAATATTTTTTTTACCAAAAAAAAAAAAAAAAAAAAAAAAAAAAAAAAAGCCTGGAAATCATTTTTAAACTTTTGGAATTCATTAAATGTGCTTTTATCCTATGACTTACCACATTTTAAAAAGTTTGATAAATTTTGAGAAAAGATTAATTTTCATTTATTAATGACCTATTAACAAATTGTTTTAAGATATTTTCGCCTTTTGATCAAAAAGTGAATAACTTATTAAACTCAAAAAATGGGGTAACTTCTATAAAACCAGGTTGAGATAATGATAATATACAATCACAATAACCTTCTAAATAAATAAAAAAGCTAATAAACAGGAGAGGATTCTGTTAATACAATTGTTAATTGTCATCACTGCCTAGTTTTTAAATTGATTAGATTTGAAACTATCATTTGTTATATCAATCGAAGATAAGAGAATTGTAATTTAAACTTTTCCATTTTTTAAAAATTTTGAAAATAAAGATAAACTAAAAAATGCGATCCAACTTATTCTACCCGTAATGAAATCACCTGATTTCGAAACAATACAATCTTTTTTCATGGTCTTTTAAAAAAAAAGAAGATATTTTTAGGGTATGCAGGGAGCAGATATTTTCAAATACATAGAAATAACGGAAACATAAAAAGTTTTTTGCTATGGATAAATCAGAAAAACTGTTGTATATAAAAAGAAGCACTTTTTGGGACGTTTTCTATAAAACTGTAAATTATAAAGATTTTCCGTGTTTCTTATAGTATGAATTGATTTTAAGAAATCGTGAACAATTTAATTTTTTAATCTAGAATCATTCATTTTTTTTCATTATAAAAAAATACCTAATTTTACTTCTCAAAGTTTTCTTATGACATTACATAGGTTTCAATCGTTTATAATAAAATCATCATTTTCTATCCCTTACAAATGATTGTTTTATCACATCTGGATTATTCAATATAAAGAGAGCCTTGGACCCAAAAGCTGTAGGTATAAAAAAAATAAAATAAACAACGTATATTCTAAATTTTTTTTTATTTTTTTAACCTTTCAAGTGATCGAAAGTACATTTTACCTCTTTTAAATGATTATCATAGTATATAATATAATAGTATCAAGGAACTTGCAGTTTATGCGTCTTTTCTCAATCTCCACCGGATATCAACACTTTTTCCGCATGAATGGTAAAAATGTGATCCAGTAAGCCGATAACCGACAGATTAATATATTAATAGAATGAAAATTAACATTTTCAAAAGAAAGTTGCATAAAAAAAATATATCGATAAATCAATATTAGAGGTCCTGCTTTCGCCAGCTAAGCGATAGAAAAAAACACAACTCTAATGTTTTGATTTGTCAATCACAGTTCAGAAAATTATTTTTACAGTCCTATACCTAGTGTAAAAAGATAGAAAGAATTTATAGACTAATTTTGAATTATGAAATTCACAGAAAAAGAGGTTAATACAATATTAATTCACAGATAAATATTAATACTTAATTCATAGGAAATTTCCGTGTTTTAAGTCAGGTCAACACACTTTTAAAAACTTTAAATCAGCTATATTATTTTAATAACAATTTTTTTTTATTATACGCTTTCCTATAATATGAAAAAAGAAAACTTATGTAAGTAATAGTTTATATTAAAGTATATTGAAGGATATTTTATTTAGTTTAATTTTTCTCTAAAGGTTAATATTTATTTCTCAAAGCTTAAACATAATGGTAATACAAAACATAATTTTTAATAAAACAAACTTTTAGAAGTGGTAGAAAACAAATTCATAATCAGTACTTACTTGAAGATGTAAAGGAATACAAATCAGAACTTCAAAACTCAAACAGGTAAAGACCAAGTAAATGAAGTAATTGATAATTCATGACAATATTTGAAAATTAATTATTAAAAAATGGTTGAACAAATATATTTCCAATATTTAGTAAAAATTAAGTCCTTGAAACACATTAATATTTCAAAGTTGTATGTATTTATTGATTTTTTTTTTTTTTTTTTTTACGGCTTTTATGCTTGACAGCACATGCCATTACAATTCAAGTGAACTATTTGGCGTTCTGAAGCTTGTTATCTACTGGGGTATAGTCGCCAGCCCTGAGCACTTTAAACATTTAAAAATAAAGAAATTCATCATTTTGTAATAGGTTAACGAAAATGATCTGAAAACTAAACCACTACCTCTATTATCACACTTACATCTAATCGTAGGGTAGTACTAAATTTACTTCCGAATTTTATAAAAATAAATTAATATGTGTATAGGTATCTCAATTACCTACTTCAATAGTGAAATAAAATAAGTACATATAACCATCAGTCATCCCCTCCTCCAATCTCACATCTACGTTTTGTTAATTTTAAAAGAATATTTTCAAAATTTAGGTAATTTGTTTTATTTATTCCGAAGTTTTGTACAGTCAATATTCTCCTATTTACGCCCTAATTTTAATTATTTCCATTGGTCAACAACTTCAGACCAACATTAACAATCAAGCTTGGTATGTGGAATTGGTTTGTTCATCCCGTGTGAATTGGGAGCGGAGAAACTTGGTCGTGAGAATATTGCGTAAATACAGCTCAGTTCACAAGACAATAGTCGAATCTTTCTCCAAAATATTACTCTAGTTGCTAAGGAACAAAAAATGTTTCATATAAATGTGGGACTCTAATAGCTCAGTTTAAAACTACTTAGTAGGGTTAACCACAGTTATTTACACTTTTAAGGAAATATTCATACTAAAATTATGGAAAGTATAGTTCAATAAAGTGAAAATTTACAGTTATTTTAATTATTATACTTTTATTAACCTTAATTATTATACTTAATTATCCACTAAACAAGAAAGTTCACAACAAACTTTATTCCTGGAATGTATTTTACAAGATAGTGACAATAACTAATGTAAAATCAGTTATTGACACCCTATCGATATCTTTTAAAATACGGACAGAATCAAAGTATTTTTACAAAAGTGAGTTGTAGTTTTTAAAAGGATTTTTATTAATTTTTTGGGGGGTTAAATATTTTTTTATTTATTTTTGAATTAAGGTGTCAATAACTGTCAGGTTTACCCTAAGAACTATGTAATTTCGAGAGAATGGATATCATGTTTTAATTTGAAGACCCTAAAGCGTTTCCCGGAGCTATACAAACAGATTACGTTCAATATTTAATAAAACGTTCAATAGTGGTATTAATACTAAATATTTTATAAATATAATAATTATGGAAAACAAAAACGGCTGTTTTTTTATTCAAATGCCTCATAGAAGCGTTTCCTGTTCCTGAATGAGGTGATAATTCCTTCACTTCTTAGAAAACATTGTTCCCTCTCTTGAAAGTAACCCCTTATTTGTTGTTGTTTGGTAGGGTTTAAGGTCCTAATCTACACCAACTAGGACATGAAGGAAGGTTTAGCCTACAGGTTACCAACCTATTCCATTGAAGGTAGGAAGGTCAAGATCCATTCTGTGGATATAAATTTTAACCTGTTCAGGTGGGATCTGACCCAAGACCTTGTGAAGGAGGCATGCTGAGACCCTTGCCACAACCTCTTCTCTTGTGTTATTAAGAAATCAATTAATTCTTTTTAAGAAATTCATTTCTTTTCTCAATATCCATACTATCTATCAAGATATAATATTTGAAAGGTCCCTGACTCTAATTCCCGCACTAATGGATCATGAGACCGATTTTTTCTATATGAAAGTTATATATGAATTGGTTCTTTACCAACTAACCAACAGGAAATATTTAGTTACAAGTTTCAGGAAACTGGTAATAAGACATTTACCATATGTATATGCATACATGTATCGATAGAATGGATCAGAATTTACAATGAATGAAAATGAGAAGTTGAAACTGATAAAAAAATATCCAATAAGTCTTAAATTATATCAGATTATTACATCAGATCAGCTTATTCTTCTGATCTTCAACTGATTAAATTCTCTCAGTTTATTTTATATAAAATAGAATGGGAGTAACATTCTTTTATTCTTTTAATGATTTCTAATGCCTTGATGGTAAAAGAAAAAGATTTTAGATTAAATTCATTTTGATAGTACATTCCAAAGCTGTATGTTCATCACAAGAGATACAGGAAGCTGATGACTAGTAATAAATTATAATTCAAGTACCTTTAGACAGCTGTTCCTTTATCCACTAATTTATAATAAAAAAAAATATGGCGGATCAATATAATTTTTTTATGAAACTTTTCAATAAAAAATTATCCACCATTGCTTCTACTAGAAATTTCCATTTTTTTTTTATTTTTTTTAGAATATTAGCCAGATAAGTTCTCCAACAGCAAATTTACAATAATTAAAACTAGGTCATAGTATTGACTTGTAATTCCTAGAAACAATCCTTCACAAATCATTTCAAAAGAGATAATGTTGATTGATGAGATTTATTCTCTTCATGCCATTATTTTGTCAATTCGATAAAACATTCTTCACGGCCAATTATCTCAAATTAAACACCATGTACCAATAGGAAATGGCTAATGGAAAATGATAAGTAATAATGTATAGTATAGGAAAAATAAATTGACAAAGCTTACGATTAAGTAATAATACATTTTACTATTTTTCACTACAGTAATCAATTATTTAAATAAATGTATATTGAACGAAGGAATTGATAAACATAATACACCTCATAAAAAATATTAAATTATTTAATACACAAATATTTGTTTGTTGAAAGATTAAATAAAAAAAGTTTTAATGGAAATGTTATACAAAATAGAGAATCCATAACCATTTTTAAGATAGATTTATCTCTGACAAGACATTATCTAACAGATGCCGATTTAAAAAAAAAAAAGAAAGAAAAAAAGTCTTTAACAACGTAACAGCTGTTTTTTTAATTAAATAAATATGAATTTGTAATGATTTAAAAAAAATAGTAATACCAATTCAATAATCATTCTATCCACTTTCTATATTAATGGAATACAAGAAGTGTTTTAAGGCATGCAATAAGGAAAGGGATACTTTTTTCTTTTAAATATTTTTTTTATCTTATCAACTCAAGCGCTAACTCTTCCTAACTTGATATTTTATTTTTATCTATATATTTTTATAAACTAGACAATTTTTTTTTCTTCTAAGATACCAATGCATTTCAATCAAAAAGTTCTTTTATCATTCCAAAAGACATAGTAAGAATTACAAAAATTTAGTATGTGTTCATGGTTTTATATTTAATCCTTTTATTCAAAATTAACCCAGAAATTTATTTAATTAAATTTAGTGTGAAAACAGAGACCAGACATTTTTGAAACAGTATTGACAAAAAAAAAACAGTGTACAGGTACCAAATTTAACTGATTTAAATTTATTTTCTAATTCAACCTGATTCTGATGAATGATCAGGGCTGCCGATTGGGGGGTAATTTTCGAAGCCTTTGCACTTTTGGGGGAAATTTGAGCTATCATTGAAGGTTACACGTCATCAGCAGGGCTGCTGATTTGGGAGATATTTTCTCCCATGGGGGAAATTCGAATTAAATTTTTTAATCGATTTGAATTTTTAAAATTGATTCGACCTAGTGGCGTATAATTTGGCTATAATAAGTATTCTTTTTTATTTTATAACAATATCTAATTATATAAATTACATTAAATATAAAAAAAAAAGTATCTTAATTTCTAATAAATACATTAAGATATTTATGAACTTAATGCCGCATTATTAAAGTTAATAAGCAACATTACTCATTTGTCATTTGGGGGAAGAAGCTTTGAATCGGTTGAGGGAAATTGGGGAAATTTTACTTTGACGCGGGGGAAAAATGTTATTTCAGAATCGGCAGCACTGTAAATGATAGAGTTGAGAGTTCAGGAAAAGAAGTTATTACAACATAGAAAATTGGTCAGCAAAGTAAATTTTGTACATAATAAGTGTATAAGAAAATGAAATCATAGTGAACATTATAAAATATAAACTAAATTTCTTTGTTGGGTAAAAAACTTTTATTGGAAATGACATTTAAACACAAAAAGAATAAATAAAGCAAATATAAATGTTAATTATAGTTTTATTGAGGATTGAACTTTGAATGTTATTTATAAAAATGAAACATAAACAATGTTTTTTCATTTTTTTAAATTTTATTTTATTTCAAATTGGAATGATTGCCAACAGATCCAACAAATTCTATTTAGCTCCATACAATAACACATAAAAATCTGGTTGTTATATGTAATATACATTTAACATTATGCGTTATAATATGCAATATGATAAAAATAAAATGTTATTTTCTTAGTAGCAAAAAACAGAACAAAAAATAAAACACCGTTATACAGAACTTAATTAAATTTATTTAAAATAAAAACAATGATATTTCTATCTGATAAAATGAACAACTATGGAGGAAAAATATATATGTGTTGGTATGTTTTAATACATAAATATATATATATACACATGGAAGTTATGAAAATTTAACACTAACATCCTATACACAATATTTCCTTTTAAAACAGTATTACCTCACATATACAATGTAAAACAAGAGAAGAGAGCCTGGATCAGCTTTGAAAAGTAAAATGTCTTCAAAAACTTATTCTATTATTGAAAAAATAGAAAAAACCTAAAACAGTTTTTAAAAATTTCTTAAATTTTAAAATCTTCTTTTAACAACATAAAAAACAGACAAGACATACATTTTTCTGATCAATTTTTATTTTTATTAAAAATAAATGAGGATACATTGGCATGTAATACTGACATTCTGAGGTCAAGGAAGATACATTTACAATGACAGTTCCCAACTTGACCGATTACATACTCAACCTATCCCCCTTGAAGGTGTTTTCTTTCTTTCAATTTGAGATAGCTCACATCAGGTGAGTAATGTGTCATCAAGTTCCTCTACTTTTCCTTCTGGCTGAAGAGCTACTTTTCTGAGAACCTTAGTAATAACATCGGTAAGGGCTTCAGCTGCTCCAGCATCCAAGACACTTAAACAACTCTGAAGCAAAATAACAGTTTATATTATACATTCATTAATAAGTAAAATTTATCATTCATTAGTAAAATGTCTTATAATTTATACACTAAAAAAAAAAGAAAAGAAAAATCAATTATCATAATACAGTAGAAACTCGAAAATTTGTCAAGAGTGGGGGAGAGAAGGTGACGAAATAACAGAATTTTGCTGTAAAATAACAAAAAACCACTTTAAACTATATAATTGTAATTTTTTTTGCAATTTATATAATGTAAAATCGAACAGATGAACGTTATACACATTGGAATTGAGTTACAATGACAAAAAAGCTAAACACTGCCGCCACCCATCAGCTGTGAAATATCTGATTCACATTACTGCTCGAAACTACTCAACTACTTAGTTAACATTTCCTCTACTTCTTTGCGTGGAATCGTGGAAGAATTAGAAACGTCATCATCATCATCATCTTTTTTATCACTATCTTCATTTTGAGTACTCAGCACTTGTTCTATAATTCCATTGTCATTTAAAATATCATATCCCACATCCGTACTATCCATGTTTAACAAGTTGCTTAACTTAAAGTAATTCTGCTAACAGCCTTGCATTTTTTTTTCCGTAATTTTTTCCAACTGCTGTCTTAGGGAGAATATTAAATCCATTGTGGACTTCCCTTGTCCAAACCCACACTGGTAATCTCCAACGGTTCTCTCAGCCCACTTTACGAATCTCTGGTTGATAGCAATTGACAACATCTTATATACAACCACACACACAGTCTTACTACATAAGTTTCAACAATATAAAAAACAAAACAGAATATATATATATATATATATATATATATATAAAAGTAAAAATACCTGCAATTTTTCATCTCCATTTCTTAATCTTAAAACAGCCACAAGGGACAGCTCAGAGTTGGCTTTGACATAACTATTTTTCTCTTTTGTACCATTTACTAACATCGGAATAACAGCTTTGAGTAGTTCTGGAGATTTGATTTCTCTTCGAGCGAGATACGAACAAACTCTGGCAAGTAGTTGTTTAACCTCATTGCTCTGATGATTCATTGACTAAAAAGAAAAGGAAAGGAACATGAGAAATCGTAACTGAGGGATACTAATCTTCAATATGGTTTACATTGATATAAAATAACATATATTTCACTAGCAATATATTTATGAAACAATTTTGTTTCTTCCTCTGTATATCAAATCATTCAAAAAGCTTTTAATATATATTTTTTTTTTTTTAAGAAACAAAAAATAATGTAACTTACCCGAACAAATGGTGAAAGAAGGGGCTGTGGTAAAGACTCATTATTAGTCATAAGATATTCAAACAAGTAACCACATCCTCTGACACCATTCATAGCAATTGGAACCTGCAAAATAAATAAAAAGATATTTTTACAGAACAAATAAGACTACTATTTAGAAAACTGAAAACCCTCAATAAAGTTTTGCTCTTCCCAAAAAGAGCAGAGGAAATGGAACAACCCACAGGATGAATATTTGTTTTAATTAAAATCAAAATTGCAATACAAAAAACACAAGTATTATTTTTCTATTGTTTGTGTAATCAATTATGTGCTTGTTGGGTACCTTATTCAATAAAATATACAAAAAATAGCATATTTTATTGTCAATAGTGTAAGATTATCATGGGAATGTGTAATCTTTCATTAGAATTAAATTACTTGGAATTTAGCATGTTTAAGAATAGAATAAGAAATGAAATGTATATAAAAAAATAAATATAGGCTACCGCTTTGCATAATCCATGTTCAAACAATAAATGTTATAAAAAATTAATAAAAATAAAACAAAACTTCATGTAACTCATACCTATACAAAACAGAATATCATTTCTTACAAATACATATTTTAGAGAAGTATAAAAAGAGATTAACTCCAATAGTACCATATTGGAGTATGAATAAGATGACATTAAAATGTGTGAGAAAGACTCGACAAATTAAGAAAGCAGTTGATTAGTATTGAAATGAAATGAAATAAAATGAAAAAATAAACTTTATTCTAGGACTTACTGTCCCCTAAGAATAAAAATAATGCACAGTTAAAAGTACAATAGTTTGGGATGTTATTTACAAATTAAATTCATCAGTAATTACAGCATACACTTTTTATAGGAAAAAAAAATTAAATTTAATTAAAAAAAAATAAACATATGAAATAATAATTATAGCTTAAAATACCATCGTATATATATATATATATATATATATATATTTAATATATATATATATATATATATATATATATTAATTTTTTAAAGAATCTATCATCAATAAAACCTACCCTATCAGCAGCTAGAAAAGTGAGAAGCCGTTTATGAATCTTTTCTTTATATTCATCCCTGTAAATTTTTTCTGGAGCTTCCTTCAAGGCTACAAATAAAGCAGTACTGCGACCATGCCTTAGTGTCCAATCTGCCATAGCATCGTCTTCTATATAAATAAAAGCAGAACAGTGAGCAGAATGACATCAATAATAATTTAAAAATATATAAGCACACATGCATAAACAAAAATATTGGGTTGTTTCACATGAAAAGTAAAAATACAATATGAAAACAATATAATTTATTCGAAGTATTTACCTTCTTTTTCTACATATTTTTCCCCAACGTTACAACTTTTTTATCCCGGATTCGAAAAACTCTGAGCTTTGAAGTGAAACAAAATCTGAAAACGCACTTTTGATTTCAGCATCATTTGCAAAAAATTTTCCTCTGCAGAAGTTGTCTAAATTCCTGAAAAGGTGATAATCTGTTGGAGACAAGTCGGGAGAATATGGTGGGTGCGGAAGAACTTCGTACCCGAGCTCTTTCAATTTATGCATGGTAAGTTTTGAAACGTGGGGTCTAGCGTTGTCGTGTAGGAGTATAGGGCCCTTCCGATTTACCAATCCAGGTTGTTTTTTCAATAATTTTTTCGTGCATTTGGCCAATTTCATTGCAGTGGGTTGTAGAGGTAATGGTCTCACCTCTAGGCAAAAAGGAATAATGTATGATTCCAGCCATGGACCACCATACTGTAACCATCAATTTTTTCGGGTGCAAAGTTGGTTTTGGCATTTGTCCTGGGCTTTCGTCGATGTCTAACCACTGCCCTGACCGACGCTGATTGTCATAAGCAATCCATTTTTCGTCGCAAGTTATTATTCTTTCAAGGAAAGGGTCGGTTTTTTGCCTAGCAAGCAACGAAACGCAGGTCTCAAGACGTTTCAATTGCTGTCGCTCAGTGAGATCGTGAGGTACCCATGTATCGAGCTTTTTCAACAACAGAGACTCGTAAAATCCTCTATGTATTTCAAATATTATAAAATCGGACATTTCATGTGAAACAACCGAATAGTAATGTCTAAATATATTTTTACATTTAACACTTTTCGTGTATAGCTAGTTCTTCCACTATTTCTAGGTAAAAACAATAACAAGAGAATAGTGGATATTGAAAAAATTGTTTGATATATTTTTAAATAAAAGTTGTATAGACAAATAGCGAAGTAATCAATGTTACTTCCAAGAACTTCTGCCAAAAAGGGTCATTTGACCCGTCATGGTAAGTTGTGTTAATTAATAATTTTAACACATATTCATTTATGAATTATAGCTTACACATATGAGAAAAACCTAAAACCAGTAAGCAGGCCTTTAAGATTCTTCATAAAATCTTTTTAAACAAGATCGATGACCAAGCAAGATGACGAACAAACCATTATACTTAGGTAATATAGTTTGTCTAGGTTTTATTGATTGCAAGCAATAAAAATAGACCAATGTACAACCACCCAATTTTTTTTTAAATAACTACAAATAATACACGTCAAATACATACGAAGAAGATGATCGTTGAGTGTTACAGCAAGCTGCTCAGGAGTAAGAGATCGGACTAATGCTCCAAGGCATCCAGCGGCACCACTTCTAGTTGAGTCTTCAGGGTTAGCCAGCAAACTGAGAAGAGATGAATGAACCTGTTTCACAACGGCATCTGACATTTTGTCTCCAGCTGCTGATATGACACCTCGTAGAGCTTGCATCATAGTTTCTCTGAAATTGAAATAAATTAATTAAAAAAATTAAACCTAAAATATTTTAACAAATTTATTTCTATTCTTATATCATTTAGTTCGATGATTACAGAAGTTCTGCAAGATAAATTACAAGCCTTGATTTTACAACAAAACTGTTAAATACCTTAGCCCAAGAATATTTTACATTTGGCCAATAAAGCGTGAATAATGAAATCAAAATGATACACATAGTATGGGGAGCAGTGTGATGGATTTATTTTTATTTTAGTTGAATTTTAAGGCCTGAAATCTGCTAGAGTAATTGTGAAAAGAATATATATATATTTTTTTTTAAATGTGTCTGGCCCAATTTAAGAATACTCAGTGATTTATTACATAAGAAATTGATTGTAGTTGAAAATTAATATCAAGGAGCTCATTCGTATGGCTAATTATTATCAAGACAAATATATAAATTATGGCTGACTATTACACATTATGTTAACCTATGTCTATTATAATGCAAATTTACTATCATTACCTGATGGCAGGCTCTTCAGCACCTTTAACAGAGTTATGTAATTCTGAAAAAAGAGGATCAGGTCTCGTATGAATTGTAATTAGGTAACTTAAGGCGGTTGCTGCCTTCAATCGTACCATCCTGTTTCCATCATTTAAGGCTTTTAAGAATGTGGTTTGCAACTGCGGCAAAAACTGCTTTAACATCATTCCAACCTGAAAAATTCAAATAATTTTTTTTTTTTTTCAAATGGGTTTTAACTTTATATATAGTTGATTTTAAAATTTTAAAATTGTGGTAACAAGCCCATGCATGACCTTTTCGGTACTTGAGAAATGGTCAGCCATAAAGTGACTCTTCAGGCCGGTTTGAAAAGGGACAAGAGGAGCAGCAGTTAGTTAAGGGAGTCCTGTGGGCAGCATGATGTCCAAAAGGGGTTAAATGTAGGACATAAAGGAGTTATCATGAAGGAAGAATGACTAATGTTTGTGATTATGAAGAATGATAAGTTATTGTGAGAAGAACAGAAAAGAAAAGAGGAATCAAATAAATAACCCTCTCCAGTAATGGACTGTAAGAATAATAAAATATGAAAGATAGATTAAATTAATATGTACTAATTTATATTATTAAATACAATAAAAATAATTATAGAGATGTAGATAGTTGGCAGTCATAGATACACAGCAGATAAAAATAAAATAGTTTTTATTTTAATTGTTAATGCCGACGTTTCGACTTGCATTGCAAGCCTTCATCAGGGCTAGAAGAAAAGAAATGAGTAATTTCAACAATATAATTGGTAAACATAAAAAAGTGTAGATACTAAGTTGTTGAGATAATGAGGGCAAGTTAATGAATTAATATTTAAAGGTCATGGATACAATACATACAGACTATTGAATTGACTTGTATTGTCTCCATGACCTTTAAATATTAACTCATTAACTTGTCCTCATTATCTCAACAACTTAGTATCTACATTTTTTATGTTTACCAATTATATTGTTGAATTTACTCATTAATTTTTTTAATTAACTATCGCTTATTTTAATATTTTTTAATTTTAATCTTATTGTTTATGTATGTATTTTATGTATTGTTTTCATGGCCTTTAGATATTGCCTTTATGTTACTGTCTTTACTCTTATACATTTATTTTTTTCATACTATGTTTTTTGGTGTGTGTTTTTTCATATTGTTTTTTTCATATATTTTTGCTTGTTTTCTTTTCTTCTAGCCAAGATGAAGGCTTGCAATGAAAGTCAAAATGTCGGCATTAACAATTAAAATAAAAACTATTTTATTTAGATCTGCTGTGTATCTATGACTACCTACCTCAACTATCTACATCTCTAAATACTTGACAGTCAACTATACCTTATGAATAAAGATAATTATGTACAAAACGAAGTTGTAATCATTTCTAGGCATAATTTAAAAACAATATTGAAAGAACCTGCAGTGGGTTAGATATAAATAATTATTAATTTATTTTATTAAAAACTTTTAGACAAAGAAAATCATAACAATATATATATGTTGAAATTTAAAATAGTATTGCAAAGTACATCAAGCAAATAAAGGAAATGTGATACTAATGGCATGACAATGATTTGAATAAGTAACTGACCACTGATAGCACACTTCTCAAAAAGATGTTGATGCCATTTCTTTTTCAGGAACATATGGGACATGAAGGTCATGGATAAATTTATTTGTGGTATAATAAGACATCACAAAGGTTTTGGATTGTTAGAAAAGAATAGGAGTGATAATTGATAACCATTGCAGGTTTGGTACATGATCGGGTTGTTCTGTATCATTTACAATAAAATAGTAAAACAGGTAAATAATGTAGTCAGGGACAAGGCTCAAAGTCAATCCATGGCATATAAAATATAAAATAATAATAGCCACAAACTGAGCTTGAACATAGGGTCAGTAATATAAGGAGTCCAGTTTCTTATTTACTGAACTATACTGCTCTTTACATTTATAAAAAATTACCCTCACAAATAAAAAATATTTAATGGCAATTTTTAGGAAAAAGAAGAAAAAAAAAAAAATTATACAATACGAAGAAACACAATAAGATCGCACCTTTGCAAGAAGACCAGCAAGGGTATGAAGAACTGCAGCTTTCACCGATGGTGGGAATCTATCACCCAATATCCTAATGAGAGGTCCTGTAATATGTATCACGGAAGGCTGGAGCGAATGAGCAGTAGTTAAGGCAATAACTTCTCCAAGGCCTTGGGCAGCCGCTTCTTTGGTTTCAGGAGAGCCGTTCAAGATGGATTCTCGGAAAATAGGGAGAATAGGAGTGATTCCCTGGAAAAAATAAATAATTTAATCAACGATGGAATTAATCAAATATTAATAATTAATAAAATGAAAACTTATAAGCAATACCTTAGGCAAGCAGAGACCAGGAAGTAACTCCCCAGGCTTCAAATCGCTTGCAGCAAATTTTATAGCTTGCCTTATATCAGCAACATAGCTGATTTGTTGTGACGAGTCGAGTGTCTGTAATAATAAATAAAGCATGGTAACGAAATCATAGATACTTAAAATTGTAACAATGATGAAATTAAATGATAAAACAGGTTTAATAAGAAAATATATATTTATACCTCACTACTTCAACTTTTTTTAATTTTAGCTAATTATTGAAATTTACAACTAAATATAAATATATCTGGTAAATGAGATGATAATGCTCATAATGACGTGTCAATTGCTTGTAAAGAAACCAACCATTGGTAGCACGTATAAAAGTTCTATATTAGAAGGTCCTAAGGCCATCTTCTTTTTAGATGCCTTGGGGGGTTATCTGGAATAGAGTGGGAAGCGAGTTGAGATACAAGAGGAATGGTTATGGAGTTTACAATAAAAAGACAGATATCTGGTTTGAGCTAAGTCAGAAACGCAGGGTACATTAAGATCTATATGGATAAGTTTGTTAGTGACAAAGTAAGGAGCAGTAATCCATTGTAAGGATTAGATACAAGATGAGTTCGATGGTTCAGTGGACCCCAAAACTCAACTACATATGTACAAATTGGTCTAATTACTGTTATGTATATGAGTTTTTGTAATTAATCGAAAGGTTTGAACATTTGTCAAGTAATTGTTAAAGTAGTTGAAAACAATGGGGAGTTTCCTGTTGTTTCAGTCTTGTATGTGGATTCCAAGTAAGACGTTTGACCAGACAGAGTCCTAGGTAGCGGATCTGTTCAATGGGGACTAGTGGAATATCATTAAAGGATACTGTAGGACAGGAAATCATAGGTTTAAGATGAAGGGTAAAGGTTATTTAATAAGATTTATTTGAATTCTCCATTTTTGACACCATTCTTGAAGGTTTAGGGGATACTATTTGAAGGGATTGGAGTGTCTGAGAGGCAATGAAGGGATCATTGTTAACTGATGAAACACAAGTGACATCAGCATATGTGGTCAGTATGGTGTAGGATGAGTCGGGACGTCAGATGTAAACACTGTGTAGAGGACGGGACCTAGGATACTTCCTTGAGGAATACCGGCAGATTGGGCAAAGGGGGAAGAATAGGAAAGGTTATGTATGTAAAAGGTAGGAATTTACGGAGTTTGTAAAGCAGTCCAAAGTTCCAGACTCGGTCAAAAGCTTGTTCTACATATAGAAAGGCTCCCGTGCTGTACATTCCACACTCCAATGCAGAGGAATATTGTTTAAAGGTTGCTCTTAAGGACTAAAGGATTCAACTAATAAAATATTCATCCTCATCTTATCTAATTCCAGAAATGTTATTTGTCAATGAAACTGAAACATTCAGATATTGAGAAAATGGATAAATAAAATAGGTATATAGGTATATCTTCATTAGGTCAGTTCAAATTCTAGAAAAATCAAATTGATTTTGATTTATCAAAATACCATACAAAATTCTATTTAACGATAAACTTAGACCAATTTCACTGGTTGGTTATTGTTTAGCCTAACTATCAATGTGCATGGAAGATACAAAAAACATAAAAAAAATTAACCAGTGAGTTGCTTCAGCTACACTTTTCCCCACTCAAATCCAAATGGCAAATGACAAATAATTCTTTATGAAGATATTCATTAATACTTAAGAAAGATGGATATCATCACTATCATATAATAAAATTAAAATATACCTTTGTTACGGCAGAAAGAGCATCCCAGGACATTTGTAAAACAGTCTGATCGGAGTCCGTAAAATTAAGAATAAGCCCTCGTAGAAGTTGAGCAACATGCTGACTAATGTCGGCCCTAGTATGGGTACAAAACGCACATAGGAGGGTGGCAGCAGCTCTTCTATTTTCAGGCTTATCATTTTTGCTCGCATCAAGAAGTTCGTCTACTATCACTCGTATACCTGCTTCATCATTAACAGACAGAACTACAGCTTGGCAGTACTCCAGTTCCTAAAATTAAAAACGATAAATTTGTTGGATTAAAACATTTTCTTTATAATATACACATATTTTAATAATATTTTTGACTGATAATTAATTTAAGTGGAAGGTTTAAATTTAAATTTGGCACCGATGAAAGATTACCTTCCAAATTTTTCAAGACTTCAATTACCATAAAAGTACAATATAGCTGAGAGCATTTAATATAGATTTAGTGTAAATTATTCAAACAAGAAAGTATAGATCATTTAAAGGAAGAACTGAGTGTTAAGAGGATGAAAAGTGATAAATTGAAAATCATTGTGGTGATTAGGAAGGCTATAAAGTTCTTGAACATTCCAAGCATGGAAAAAGGCGCATGCATCCTTTTTTTTGTTTACATGCTCATAGGTGGACATGTTCTCGCCTCTTTGTTCAGTGCGCACAGTGCATCATATTTAACACATAAGCCATTGTCAATGAGACCATTTGGGCTTGTAAGAAATGTAAATACAAAAACATCCTTAAATAATTAAAATTATCACCTGAGGAGATGCATCGGAGGCAGCAAGCGCTGTCAGAAGTGCGGGTAGGATTTTATTGAGGTATTTAGTTAGAGCTTCTCCTGCTACAGAAGCAAGAATGGATAAAGCTTTAGTATTTATTGGTGCCGCCGTCAACTGAGGAACAAGATATGGCAAGACGACGCGTGATTTAATAGCCATTACTTGTCTCAGACCATCTAATGTCCATTCACTAACTCCACTATCTGAATTGTTCTGAAATAAAAATATTAATATTAAGAAAGTTATTTTGTTTTATTAATTTTAACAAGAATCCTAAATTACTCACGAGCTGCTGAAGCATCGGAGGCAAAATGTCATCCAATGCTCGAACTCCGACGGTCGAATGAAGACTATCAAATGTTTTAGCTGCGGCCTGGCGGACCTCAGGTAGAGGATCACACAAAGCTTTTCTAATAAATAAAAAACAAACGTTAACATAAAATAAAAATAGCTTATAACATTTAATTAAAAATATATTATTATAAGATAATTTTAAAAAATATTGAAATCAATAAGAACTTATTGGAATCAAAATTAAAACTTTATTATGATGAAAATTATATGGTTGACTTTATGATGTAATAGTAGAGAAATGTTCAGTTATTCTTAACACATCCAAGTTTTTTAATTTAAAAAAAAAAAAATATATATATATATATATATTTTTTTTTTTTTTTTTTTTTTTTTTTAATTTTTAGATCCTTAACTCCTCAAAATATTCATTTGTCACTTCAAAAAAGTGTTTGTTACATGTTTCAGCACATTAACCCATTCTTAGACTGAAATTTGCATATTTTCTTATTAAAACTTTTTTTACATTTCTCTAAACAATACACTCTAAATAAATTAAATCAAAATAATTTAATTCACCTATTCTATTCACCTATTTTATACAGCGTTAACACATCAGGTCAATTACTAAAACTGCTTTATTTTAACTTACCCTGCTTATTAGGGTTCAAGGGTATATTTCATTATTAGTTTGTTTGTTTTTTTTTAATTAAAAAATCTGGATGTGTTAATAATACCTGACCATTTCTTAATTAAAAGCCTATTATATATGTTAGACCTTTACATGAATACATTCAGAACATATTATCATAACATCAACTTTAATGTATTGAAGGTGGAAAATATTACTTTTCATGAACCTCGAAAAATGTATAAAAAATAAATGCAAGATATTCATGAAGATTAATTTAAAAGAAAATAAGTGAACATGTTATTATTATAACTACAACAGTAAAATTTACTATTTTCTCTAAATTATACCACATCGATTCTACTAATAACAAGCTATTTAGAAAGAATACATCCACAGTTTGCAAATATTACCAATTTGAATAAATAAACTAAACTACTATTCTATTACCAATAACAAAACTATAGTAATAAATAAGGCTGTGAATTACATGCAATAAAAACTGAAAAATATGCACATATAAATGGAAATATATTGAATGAAATATGCAACTAACACTAAACCTACCGACATTTCATTCATACATATTTCTACCACAATTTCTCAGTAAAAAATAATAATAAGAGAGGAGTGGATATTGAAAAAACATTTTGGATATACTTTTTAATAAAAGTAGTAAAGCCAAAAAGCAAAGTAATGAATGTTGTTTCCAAGAACTGCAAAAAAGTAAAAGGACCATTTGACCTATCATGGTAGGTTTAGTGTTAAATAACAAAAATATGCAACTATCCACATTATTTAGAAAAATAAAAATATTGCAGCAAAACATACTTATATGTAAGTACAAACTCAAGTTTAAGTAATTAATTGTGTTGAAAAGGAAACAATAGGAAGAAGACTATTAAAAAGCAAAAGGACGAGGTGAATATTGAAAAAGAAAACACGTTATAAAGCTTAACGTGGCTTAATTAATGGAATGGTATGTCAGCTCGGAATAAAGTACTACATATATTGGTATGAAACCATTAGCAAATTTTCTGATGCAGTTTCAATTTGTGTAACAAAAGTCTGTTTAAATTTTGACTTCTTACCTTTTTTGGGCTTTGCTGTTACTAAAAACCATGCAGTGTTTGATAATTGACACCATTAAAAGTCTCAATTGAAAACTCGCATACATACTTTCGAACAAGATCTTTGCGAGTGATTTTCAGTATTTTAGGAGTACACAAATAAACAGTTAAGGAATGATTTGTCTTTGTGGACACTGCGTGAGACTGGGTAATGGAATGAAGGTAGGAGGAAGGGAAATCAGAAAAGTGAAGTAATATTCCAAGCATTCGAGGGAAGCAAGAACGAGAAATTAATCCGATTAAACAATTCCAAGAGAAACAAATTTGATTTTTTTTCTTGGCTACACAGGGTTTCCTGACTGGGAGGGTGGGGGCCGGGATTTAATTTTACCCTTCACCAGTCAGGTTCGAAGCTGTGATTTTTCTTTTGCATGGTTGCTAGGGTAATGCCCTATTTTTTATTCAAGTGAGCCATTTTTTATTACCTCTGAGCCAAGGTCTGCCCCGAGCAAATGCGATCTGTGATTCGAAAGTTCTTGCAAAAAGAAGAATCAGCGGCTAGACAAACACAAACTCATTCATTAGGTGGAAAAAAAGAGTAATCGGAGATCCCATAGCTATTTTTCGGATTTTAATATATATATAATTTGTTGTTAGCACAGAAACATAAAAAATTGAATATGTCAAATACTGATATTCTGTATATGTAGATAAATATGCAATTATAGTTCAAAATATGTATTTATAGCAAAATATGAAAAATTCCAAATGCCTCAAAATATATACATTTTGATGATATCAGATGTTTTAGTTGGCTAGGAAAAATATTCAAATGCATATATTTCACAGCCCTAGTAATAAAAAAATAGGAAAATAATTTTTTCTTAAATAGTAAAAATAGGGCCATTCTCAAGCATAAATAGAAGTAAATCTCAAGCTTATATGTCTTTAGTTAACTACTACCATCTACCAACCACAGGCAGTTTATGATGATAGCAAACATAAATAAGCTGATTAACTGCTTATAAAAAAATAAATAAAACTTCTAAAAACTATCATGAATAATTTAATAAAATAGTCTAAAATTTCTATGCATTTACCTAACTGTAGGAACAAGACTATTAACAAAGGTGAGGACCATATCTTTACTGGTCGATGCCATCATTTCAGAAAGTCCAATACACACACCTTGTCTTTGGTCAGGCTGATCGGATTCTAATCCTTCTTCAAGAATAGGTATTATTTCGGGGAGAACCCTCTCTCCAAGTTTTCTAACAAGATCTCCGAGAGTTTTTGCAGCAACCTACAGGAATAAAAATATATTGAAATCATCTTAAACTACTGATTGACCCTTCTCCCCATATTATAATAAGTATAATCATAAAAAATTCAATATACCTAATTCTTACACTCAATATTTTAATATTTCTTTAATAATTTTTTTTTTTAAAGTGAAAAGTTAAATTACATTATATTATGAAATTAATAATTATATTTTTCAAACATTGTTTAAAAAGGCAGTGGCATAGTTAAAATATTTCAATGTTTTTGATAAAATGTTTTAATAACGAACACTATACACATTCTTCGTATAATTATGAACATCTTTCCATAAATAATAATAATAAATAAAAATTCATAAAAAATTGCATTTATATTTTGTGTAAAAAAAAAAAAAATGAAACTATTTGACATGTAATGTTAAGAATAAAAGGATATTTTGAAAGGTTACATAGTTGATTAAAAATAAGTAGTGATTAAACAAAAGAGAAGGTGCTGATTAAGAAGGCATTGAAGCGAATGAGAAAGGGGTTTTCTGGAGGAGAAGCCACTGTGAGTTGAGGATCCAGTCAGAGAACATCACTTGGGCCCAAGACATCAAAAAGAATGAATTATTTGGAAATTATTGATAAAGTGAACTACAGCTGTGATGGTATGGCAGAGAGGCAAATGGCAGATTATTCAAAGGAGGAAAACAATAGGCTGTAGAAAAAATTTTTTTTTTTTTTTAGATCATTAACTAATAATGTTGAAGAAAATAATAAATTGGGTTACAAGAAAAAAAAAACTTTTGATTATTAAATAAATGTATAATTTTTTTAATATAATTTTATGTTAGATTTAAATATTTTTTTGTGATAGTAAAATCATTTAATATATCTAATACACTTTATTTTAGCAATAACTCTTCTTAAAACAATTAAATCCGCACACAATGTGATATGTTTCAGGATATTCCATCCGATCATCAGACTTTCTATTCTTCTTGTGTTATCCCACCAAGTCAATTTAACTGTTACATTTTAAAGTACCTTAACCTCTGATGATGGGATGGAATATCCCGAAACATGTAACATTGTGTGAGGATTAATTGTTTTAAGAGGAGTTATTGCTAAAATAAAATGTATTAGATAAATTAACATTAAATACTCCTTTATTGAAGAAAATAATATCATTTAATTTTTTAATATAATAAATTTGTGCTCATGTATATTATCTTTTTGATATTTTGATTTCATTTGTATAATAAAATAATTTTGAATTTTTTTTTTTTTTACAAGTTTTTTTTTAAAAAGTTATCATCGATAAATGTAATTAGTTCGAAAAAAATCCCTCAGATATTTTATATACCAACACAATTTTTTTTTTTTTATAGACACTAGATAAAAATATCTAATAATAAATTTAATATTAATTTTTCTTTTAAATTATTATATATTACACATATATTATACAGGGTATGTCAAATTATTAGCATACCTGACGTTTATCATGGCTCGTAGAGGCCAAACAACCTAAAAGAAGACTGAACAATGTAGGAAGGATTTCTCTTAGAGTTCTAGGGGTATTGGTCACAACGACTTTCCAAACATGTAAAGCCGCTTGACGAACCATTAGAGAAACATCAGAACGTCCCATATACAGCCCTGCAAGCACTCTATTTCTTCTTTCACCTCCGAGTGCTCCAATAATAGCCTAGTCAAAAAAAAAATAAATAAATAAATAAAATAAACCAGAAATATTAGTTCTATGATAGATAATTACTAAAAATGGATAAAATAAACTTTTTTAGTAAAAAAAAATCAACTGTTCAACTAAGAAACATCAACATACCTTATGGGACTGTTCGGTACCAAAATTGTCATCTTCATTAGCAGTTTCAGTACTCATTTTACCAGATACACCCGATATTCGATACAGTAAGTCTCCGAGGAGTTGAACAGAACTGAAATATTTACATTTATTATAAAATGTTATAAATAATTATATTTTAATTAAAAACTAATCCTTTTATGCATTTGCATAATTTTTTTGCAATGACTTCTTTTGATGCCCAATTATGCAAGATCTCACGAGGCTGGGTGTATTTGGGAATATCTACAGAAAGTTAGACTCGGAGTTATGGACTGGCCTATTTGGAGCCCTGACATGAATCCAATCAAACATGCCTTAACATAACATTCATTCAAATAAAATTTTTTTAACACATCAGCACTACATTACATGGATTAACTTTAGTATATATAATCCGTGTAACATAGTACTAATGTTTTGAAAATTTGGTATGTTTTAAAACTGAAGATGAATCTTTAGCATTCAAATCTAGTTTTCTAATAAAATGATTCCAATAGAAATGGCAATTAATTCATCAATCCCACAATACCAGTAACATTAATGGTAAAAATAATGATAAGATTTGTGCAAAAAAAAAAATTAAAATGTTTGTTTCAATATTACAAAAATTAGGTGATTACCTACATTAAGAGTAATTTTATTACCTATATCTAATTCTCCAATTGTCATCAAAAAGACCTTTTTCTAATTCTGGGAGAAGTAATGTTATAGCTGATTCTGCATAAAGGTTAACGATTCTTTGACCTGCCTTGAGAGCAGTATCTCTTACATACTCATTTTCATCGGCAAGTGCCTAAAAATAAAAAATATACTAATACAAAATAGGATATTATATAATAATAGGAATATATTTTTATTTTACACTTTAATAAGAGAAAAAACTGCATCTTTAAGGCACACATTAGAATTATAAGTTGTAAAATGGTTTGGTAATAGTAGTACAAAACTAAGCCCAGATAAGCAACCAAATAGTTGCAACCAACACTCAACTACAATGACCAAACTGTAGCAGAACTAAGAATTCAATGGAAGATTATTTTCTTTTCCAAATGAGGATAATTTTTATTGATTTATTTGAAAAAGTGCAATAATGATTACACAATACTCTTATAATAGAAAAGGTTTCACTTATTTATCTTTTTGGTGATGTTGGTTAAACTGGAGAGTCACTAAAGCAGGAGTCAACTATATTACACAATAAAAATAAATATATACAATATTTAAATCAAATTTCAGTTTAATAATACAATTACCTTTAAAATAGGGACTATTATTTCACCAATGTAAGGTGTAAACTCATTAGTGAAAACAACAGGCATATAAATAAACATCATTATATATCCATCTTTGACATGCGGTGCAATATCAGAACGTTCAGCAGAACTTATAATCTCTAAAAAATAAATAAATTAAATCAAATAAAAATAAAAAGCTTGAAGTATTAGGATTAAGCTGTATTTATTATAAAACTAGGCGTCAAATAATTAAATTGAAGAAAGCCACAAGACAAAAATTTAATTTATAAACAAAAGCCTAATAACAATTTAATAACAAAAGAATAATAACAATTTAATGATGAAATCAAGAAAATAGAGCCAAAAATTATTAAAAAACAAAAATTATTAATAATTATAATTAAATATTGAAATATAAGAACAGTAACAGTGAAACTAAGCCATTAATTTTCAAATAAAAAGAAGTAAAACCTGGCATAAGTTTATGGAGCTTTTCAACACCAAGTCCACCGACAACTTCACTGAGACCCTGTGCAGCTCCTGATCTATCGACAGAACTTGTTTCCGAAGTTAATGTCTTCATAAGCCATGGTAGGAGATCTTCAAAACTGGCTTCGCCCATGCCACGTACCATTGCTCCCAAAGCTCTAGCCGATACACTTCGAACCTATGGAAGCGTAATTATTAAACAAATCATAATATTAACATAACACTCCTAAAAAAACAAAAACAAAGCAAATCCAGACAAACTGATGAATATAAGATATCTATAATATATATTAATATACCGTAGTTATATATTGTTATGATATTTAGATTAAAAGGAAGAGCGAACATTGGAAGTAAGGGTCAAAACCAGGTAGAAACCCAGGGATTGGGAACAACTTCAATACCTGGGAGAGGTCCAGTCCTTGAGGTAGGTAGGAAAAAGGGTCAGTTGGTTTTGAGACAAGGAGTTAGTTAGTTTTGGGCCTTGGAGCAGCTTGGTTTCTCCAGGCAGAGAAGTGTTAGAAGAATGGACTGGACAGTGATAGTGAAATTGTAGTGGTTATCTCAATAATGGACTTTAGAATTTTAAATTAAAGAAGGGTAAATTTTAATATTTTATTATGTATTGTTTTCACATTGAAATTTATAATAAATATAAATTAAAATGCACAAAAGTTATTAAATATATCCAGTCATAATTCAAAAGAATATTGACAGAACCCCATAATGAGTTAAATTCAATTAATCATTGATAAATGATATAAAAAATTTATGATTAAAGAAAATCATTACAATATATTCTATAAATGATTTCCTGATTTTGAAGTAATCCTCAAAAAATAGTTATTGTACCTGAAGCATAGAACTCATAAATCAGTCAAATCTATTTTTGAAAATTTTTCACATCTGATCGATAAAATTAAACGTCAGACTGGATTAGGAAGGGGCATTATTATTTGTACTGCCGTTTTATATGTGAATTAACTACTTTTGGGAGAAAACCTTTCACCAAAAGATAATCTAGTAGACAAACAATTAAAAAAAAAAATCAGGAAATTGGACTAGGCTGGTTTTGGAATTCTACACCTCATCTAAAAAATTAATGTACATTGTATCTATAGCTAATAAACTATGATACTTATTAAAAAATATTCTGAAGAGTTATAGTTAGTATTCATACAAAATAGAAATAATTTATTAGATATTCAGCTCGAACAAACGAATCCACCATACATGGAAAGCCCTGTTGCCACTTGGTTGTCTACTTTACTTCAATTTTTTTTTTTTCATGATAACGACTATATTCATAAAATAAAAAATATATAACTAGGGTAAATCACGGCTCATGGTCATAGCTAAGGAGGTTAATTGATGCAAAAGAGGATCTTGTCTAGATAGTTTTCCACATTTCTAATTTTTATACATATTTAGATTAACAACTGCTTCTTCTAGTGATTGGTAAATTTATCAAAGCTCTGTATTTTTCTTTCAAATACATTTTTCAATTTTTAAAGAAATATCCTATACATCAGTTTAAGGGTTATGGTCACAGTAAAAACTAGTTATGGTCATATGAATGAATAATTGTTTTCATTATTTTAAAAATCACTCTTCTTGCATATCAACTGTTTGAGGTCTCAATAAAAACAGAAATCAAAATGAAAATATACATATCTTTAAAAGCTAAAATCGGCAAAGAATTCCAAAGCAATTCTTTAACCATTTTCACTGGTAAAACCACAAGTATTACACACAAGAGGTATAGCACAACAATAATTCGGGAAAATATTTACAATGCCAAAGGGAAATGGAAGGGGGAAAGGGATTCACTAATAAGATAAGCACATCTGGGAAATATCTCTTGAAGGGCCCTGACAAATAAAAAAGTAATAACTTACTTTTGGTAAAAATGTAAAAACCTGCCCATAATGGGTGATTTACCTTATAATACAATATTTTAAGAAAAAATAAATTATGTTCAAATCAATTTAGAAAACAAGAGGTTAATGTTTAAAATTTAAAAAAAATAAGCACTATTAAGGCTCAGAGGACATGCATTAGTACATGGATGATCACCTCATAAACTGATCCAAATTGCTAGAATTTATGGATCATGAACTTTCTCTAGTGAGTAAAAAATCAGTGAATTGGTAAAAAAAAATAGCAACAACAATAGTAATAGTAATAGCTCAGTAAACTGCATCGCTGAGCCAAGTAATTGAATCATTACTTATTATAAGGGTAGTCGTCAAGTAGTAGAATATACTTATATATTACAAAAAAAAAAAAAGAAAATAATTCCAATGTTAAATACAAACCTCCGGTACAGGATCAAGTAATGAGGTCTTCAAACCAGGAATGATCGTAGGAAGATATGGAGTCAGATCTTTCTGATCTGTCAAAGAATACATATTGCCGATAATTTGAGCAGCCATTTTCCTAGTTTCGGTAGAGCGGTCCATAAAGGCTCTTTGAACAACAGGCATGATAAGAGCCAAGGAAGGAGCATCAATGAAATGTACGAACTGAGTGTCGAGAAGTGTTTGGAGGCAAGTAGCAGTTTTGTTGGCTGGGTCTTGTAATGCTTCTAATAAAACTGGAACAATTGCTAAAAAAAAAAGAAGGAAAAATTCAATTACATTCGCAATGTTTTATGTAATTATTCCAATAATTCAAGTACATAATCATACTTTAAAGTTTATCAAAACCTACTATACTGTAGAGAAACAAAGCATTGTTATATTGAATCAAAAGACTTACATTGAATTTCTGGGTTACGAATCACAGAACCAATCTGTTTAAGAGCTTCTGTTCCAGCTTTTTGAACCTTGACATGAGAATCGCTCAAAACTTCAATCAGCTTTGGCACAATACTTGGAAGACAAGATGATAATTGCTTTGGTGCACAATAAGCCATAGCACCAAGTAATTCCACAGATCCTAAAATAATAAAAAATATAATTTCATAATTTTATGCTACACCATAAATATGGAAAAATATATCCTTATAACAGACGACTATTATGCATCTGAGGGCCACAATGACTAATTACATTGGGGTGGGGGTCTCAGAGGTCTCTGTACAGAAGGTCAGGGGTTGGTAATGTTTATTTTGTAGAAATGAATCACAACCTTTCTTGGGCTAGGATAGGTTGGTAACTTATAGGATACCTTGTTCTTCCTGCCCTATTTGGATTATACAGTAGAATCTCGATAATTCGTCATGAATGGGGGAGGAGGGGTGACGAAAATCAAAAATTACAGAATTTTCCTGGTAAAGTAACAGAAAAGCATTTTAAACTATATAATTGTAATTTTTTTTTACAATTTAATAAATGTAAAAACTACCAAATGAACATTACAAACATTGGACTTATTGACAATGACAAAAAACACAAAAACATTTTTAAAAAAACACCTGACGAATTAAAGGATAAGATGAATTATCAAGTGACGAAATAACGAGTTTCCACTTTATAAGGATGTTAATGCCCAACAAGCAACAACTATCAAGCATCTAAAATATGATAACCACAATTTTTAAAATGCTTGCTGCTTTGTGAATATCAAAAGAAAAAAGAAAATCTTTATAAAAATCAATTTCCAAGTTGTTCCGTTTGTAAAATAAGTACAATTTAATTTGTTTAAAAAAAAAAATCAAATTAAAAATTATAATGAAGTTGGTTAAAAAAAAGTTTATATTATACCTTGAAATTAATATTTTATATAACACAAAACTTATCTGGTGTGGCAGTGGCATATTTCACATTCTTTGCTTGGTAATTACTCTGGCATGTTTCTCTCAATTTCCCCCCCCCCCCCCCCCCCCATTAAAAGTATATCTCTTAAATAACATGACTATTTGAAACTATTTTAAATCTTATCATTTTTTAAATACAAACTTAAAAAGTTTTAAACATCAATCATTGATTAAATATTATTTTTCAAATATTTTAATAATTGCTTTTAGATCATTTATTTATTGTATATATTATTACATATAATTTCTAAAAGAGCTACAAGTTATTATTTGATTCAAAAACATTCAAGAGGTCAGAATAAGGTTTAAAAAAAAATGATCCAAAATGGACTAAATAAAGAGTAAGTTAATGAATTATCTCTTTTCAACCTTTTAATTGAAAGGTTATGCAACAAAACACAATTCTGAGTAATTAATATTTAAAGTTTTTTTTTTGTTTTTTTTTATATATATTTCCCTTTAGCAGGAAAATGCTCCTTAGTCCCAACATCTTCCTATCTCTTTTTCTAATTGTTTTGAAGTATTCAGATTTTGATACTTCTGCGTATAAATTCTTCATCCAATGAACTACATGGTATTTTTTTAAAAATGTGACAACCTCTTCATCCACCAAACCCGTCAATTTTTTGAATAAACAAATGACTTATTATTAGTATATGATTCAACATTAATTTTTTTGTAGAGAGGATCAAAGTTTCCTGAACCATGAAATCTTCTATGAAAATTTAATGTATACCTTTAAGAATGGCTATTAACTTTTTGAATGCATCATCTCTGAGTACTTTGAACTTCACCCATGAATCTTCAGTTTGCTATGTAACATTTCCATTTTCATTCTCATTGATAAAATTATCCAGGTTCTAATTTATATTAATGTTTACACTATCTTATAATTATACAGATCAGAAAAAGATGTGCCCCAACATCTTAATAAAACCTCAAGATAATCAATATTAATGTAAATTTAACACAGAACCGCCTTAAAATGTAACCTGGTAACAGAAAAAGACCCTCTTAGCTTGTATAATTTATATAAATGCCCACCACTGTATATACTTCATAAATATGGGTTTTGAAATAAAAAAAATTTGTATATTTACAATTTGGAAAACCTGAGTGGAGATATTTTAATTGCACAGTAAACATTAATACCTTTAAAATCTGACATATCATTGCAGGACCTCATGATAAAAGCTAAGTATACTACAATCGGGTAACCAACCGGAATCCCATTACACTTTAAATAAGTAAATAAAAACTTTTTTTTTATAATCATCTTAGAAATGAATATTCTATTTACAAAAACAACCTCAGAAAGTATTTATTAGACGAAATTCTTTTAACAATATTACCTGTTTTAGTTCTCCATGAATCTTTTTCAAGAGCTGCAAGAAGTGATGGCAAAACTAATTTCACACCATGCGCTGAAAGTTTGCTCATAACAACTTTAGCACAATCATCGGTAGCATCACGTACATAAGGGTTTCCATCTCCGAAACAAAGAAGTAGATGAGGCAGAACATGAACTATATAAGGTTCAAAAAGACGGCCAAGGACACTGCAAAGCATTTCAAAAGCAAATAATGCTCCTGAAAAATAAAAAAAAAATAAAAAAATAAAATTATAATAATAAAACAACTACAAATACAGATAATACCTATATGGTTTATTTTATTAATTTTTTTTTAATAGAAAAAAAAAACTCAATTCCTCCCTGACTGGGAAAAACAATATATCATTGATATGTCTATCTATAATCTTAAATAAATAAAAAATCCATTAAATTAAATTAACAATCAATGATAATTCGAAATGAACAAAGCTGAAAGAAAATAGTGGTTTTAAACCAATATAGCTCCTAAACGGTAAGTCCTGGTGACAAATGTTATAAAAAAAAAAAAAAAAAAAATTATATATATATATATATATATATATATATATATATATATATATATATATATATATATATATATAACAGCGATTTTAAATAATTTACGATTAGCATGTTGATATCAGCGAGAATAAAAGTTAAAAATATTAATAATTTATAGGAAAAATTAAAGAATTGATTCAAAATAAATTTATATTTTTAATATTAATACAATTTAATAAAAGTTAAAAAGTTAAATTTCAGGGGCATTTTAACCATTACACGTTTCTCCTTACAATTTAAATTTATAAACATATTTACCTGAAGGGTTTAAAATTCAATTAAATTATAAACATTCTATTAAATGCTTGAAGGACCTAACATTAAATTTATTAAATATTGGCTGAAGGGCCAAAATACCAATATCTAATTATAATTTATTAAGGGTTACTAGTGTCATGATGTAGCTGTAACTCATACTGAACTGCTATTCATCCTCTAGATGAACATGTGTCTTCTTAGCTTCAAGCTGAGGTCCGTATGGGAAGCGACTTGGGGAGCAAGTGAGATCATGATCGGTCTATAGCTGGTAACAGAATAAGCTAGTTTTTCCGTTAAGGCTCAAGTGGGGATTCCACACCGCCTTCCCAATTGATCCATCAATTATTCAATCGAATCTTCCTTTGATGTTATTCTTTCCAATTATTTATTAATTATTTTATCGGTATTATTGTGATCACCACAATATATATTATTCATTCAATTTCTGATGAGGGGACTGTTGTCCAATTTTCGATCTGAGAACACCAACAGAGCTAGAGTATGTCAAAAAAGCCCCAACAGTAAAAAAAATATTAAAAAACATGACTTTTTTCATTCAAACCAATATAGCTCCTAAACGGTAATATATTCCTCCCTTCGACAAATATTATACAACACAAAATATTCTCCAATTTATTTCTGATAAGGGAACTGTCATAAAATTTTTGGTCCATGCATTACTAACAAAGTATAGACCCCAGCCAAAAGACATATCCATGTAAATAGTTGATTTAATCATTTGAAAATTAATTTAGTAAATGTTTATTTTGCAGTATGTATAGGACATAACAAACTAGAAAATAAATAATCCTTTCATAATGTAGCTATGGAATGGAAGAAAAAAACAAAAAAACAAACAAACTGTAATTATATTAATTATAAAATATGCTTACGTAGCCCTTAAAATCTATGATAATAATTTTAATTGAATTTAATTTTATTTTATTTTTTAATATAATAATACAGCTTCAGTTTTAGTAATTTAAAATTAATAAATAAATTTTCTAGTATTTTCTCATTTCCATTGGCCAGAAACCTTGGACCTTAGGATTACAAATTTAGGCGTTATTAATGCAATACATATTCACTTACCTTCCCGATGTTTATAATTTTTTTTGTCCTGGATGGCGGTAGTAAGGGTAGTCATTATATTTAATTGCTTGAGAACCAAAATCCCCATGCCCTTAACGATTCCAGCGAGCCCGTAAGCCGCTCCCTTCCTTTCCCCATATGACTCTGACGATAATAGTCTATCAAGAAGATTACTAACCAAAATGGGAGCCTCGTCTTTAATACTAGGTACCAACGCTGGAAGGCAGTTGGCTACCGCTTCTTGAACCTAGGCAGATAAATTGATTATAAGAAAAATGTCAAAAACCATTAATTAAAAAATATTTCTTGTTTGTGTCAGCACATAATATTAAAAAAAAAGTAAAAACTTATTAAATATTTAATTAACAACAGAGTTGGGGGGCAAATGGGTAGGGCAACGGGAGGGCTAGAGAAGGAGATAGGTGCGGGGATCTCCTGACCTCTAAGCGAATCATGCAAGCAACAGTGCCCTACTCACTGCAAGCCTGATTCCAGCTCTCCTTATCCCTACCAACGCCTACTGTCACCTCCAAGTGGTGCCCCCTGGAGAATCCGATGGGATTCACGAACGACAGAGGCGGGGTCTCTTATTATTGTCAGGGGCCTCATAGTCACCCAAGTCAGGTGGAGGGAGCTCGAGCTGAGACTGAATGGCAGAGGGTGGATACAACTATACTGTCTTCTATCGACCCACTTGGGGCACCAGGCGACACCCCAAGGTAGTAGGGAAACCTACATAGCCCGCTGCAGGGATAGGGAGCTCACCTGTAGTGTAATTTAAACGCTCCCATACTCGCGGGAACTAAAATGCACCCAATTAATAAACCTAAAAATACCTTAACTAATAATTCGTCCGAGGATGAGCACTCATCCTCGGAAAACCCAGATTTTGTTTCAGGTCCTGACCTGGACACCTTAGACGAGGAGTCGGTGAGCTCACTAATGCTCTCACTGACTCAGGAAGTGGGCGGACTGAATGTGGACCTCGGCTCGGGGGATGTGGACGCTAGTTCGTTCAGCCCTCTAGCAATGGAGGCTCGGCAGGTAAGCCCAATCCAAAGTATTCACTTTAATGTAGGCTCGAGGGTCGAGGAAATCAGCAGCTCCGGCGCAAGACGTTGCAGCTGAGGATCCTCCCTTCATCGAGGGTCGAGGAATCAGCAGCTCCGGCGCAAGACGTTGCAGCTGAGGATCCTCCCTTCAAAACTGTCACGGAGAGAGGTATAGAAAGAGGGCTAAGTCTTCGAAGTCTGGCAAGGCTGCGGCAGGAAAACCCACCAAGACGGCAAGACGGAGGAGGCTGGGCTCCCAGGACCAAGTTAAATTATGAGAACATATACAAATAATTTTCTGTAAATATTTTCGATTCAGACATTTATTTCAATGTTTAATAAAAATATATAAATATAAAAATATATACCTGCTGAGAAGGAGTAGACAATGCATCTATCAACTTAGCAACAATAGGTTTGATTTTTTTGTCATCTTTGTCAAGATGCCTCGCTAAACTTCCCATTAGAATGACTACTGATTGCCGCACAGCATCGTAACTACTGCAATCGGGACCTTTATCCAAAACAGGTTCAAAAATGGGTAGCAGAGTATTGACAGTATCCTGAAAGAATTCAATTTAATTCTCCACTGATAGAAATAAATTTATAAACAAATAAAATATAAAAACACAGACAAAATACAGTTGAAAGAATAAGTAAACATAACGATACAACAGAAATACAAATAAAATATGTTTACTATTAATAATATTTTCAAATGCTGCAGCATAATGAAAAAATAAAATTATATTACCATAGGTTAAGGAGTTATTGATTTTTTTTTTTTTTATGATTAAGAATTCTTTTTAGTAATTTTCTATTTTTATTAGTTTTATACAAAACTACATTTTGAGAAACATTTCCCATCTTCAGAAAAAACACAATTTTTAAGATAAAAATTATTATGATACACTTTCATTATCATACTAACATTTCGGAAATCACCACACAGAGAAAAAATGTTGATGCAAAATGAAATACTTAAACTTAATGGTCAGATTTAAAAAAAATTAAACACTACATATAATATGAAAAAAAAGAAAAAAACATAAATAAGAAAATTACAAATTTGGAAGGTTCAGTTGATAGAAATAACTTAAGAGTAATTGAAAGACATGTGAAACAGTTAAATAAAATTATTATATCAAACAGTTTATATTAAACTAGCTGAAAGTACCCCGCTCCGCTACGGTTTAATATCATTAGGATGAAGACAACTTAAATTAGTAAAAGTTAAGCTTAGCGTTGATAATTATTATTACTTAAATAAACCTGAACAATTCCATTCTTAGAATAATTTCAATAAGTAAATTTGACAATTTGCAAAAGTTAATTTTATATTATTTTGATAGTCCTCCAGTGAAGCTTCGAGGCAGCACTACCATCTTACCCAGCTCTGATACCAGACCATCAGCTTTTCTTATGGCATACTTTAAGTGAATATAGTCTAACTTCTCAACTTTTTCGAAGAAAGTTTAGTCTTTCTGTTTCTATTTTTGCGTACATATCAAGCATAAATTGGTTGAGGAGATTACGAAATTAAAGTAAATAAGGTTCTTCACCTCCTTGCTCCACTAACATTTAGGTGTAAAAATCAGCTGCAGACACAGTTTTCTTAAGTGATGTATTGGAGTTTGGGTCACGCTGAGGGATGTTAATACTGTACCTTTCTTCTCCATGGTAGAACATGAGACGATACTAAAGAGAATCATACACTTGGTAGAACTATTGATTCTTATCTGTTTTTTGTGTCCCTATATCGAACTGGCCTTACATGTCATCACCAGAGAACACAAGTCTTTTAACCTCCTCTTTAACATAATTCTTTTAATAGCTTCTCTTCACGAAACAACTCAAACTTGTAAGTTATAAGTAACCTCTGCAGCTACCATGAGTTCACAGAAAGTACCAATATTATAAGGTTTCGACATCGATCGTATTTTTGTTTGTTTACAACTATAAGGAACTTAAACGGTGGTCAAAGTTTGCGGCTTAAAGATCTAACCTATTTTTTAACTTAGCTTATATCCAAATACCATATGATAATTAATCTTTTATTATTCACCCAATAAAAATTGAAATCGCATTTTTTGCAAATTAGCCGCGATCCAGGCCGATTTTTTAAAATTCCTTTCTTAGCGAGCACCTACGGCCCTAGAGGAATCTACATATCGAATTTCATTCTAATTCATTCGATGGTTTCTGAGATTTCGTGTTAAGTGAGTGAGTGGTATTTGACAAATATATAATAGATAATTGAGTTTTGTATAAGTGTCCTATTTTTCTAATCACAGAATGAAATAATTGAGAGAAAACAGTAATACAAAATACCTTTCCATGTAAGTCAACTGCAGCAAGAGCAGCATTGAGCATGTTGAGCCTGACCGTTTCATTCCGATCACCAAGACCTTTTTCAACATAAAACTTAGCGAGATCAGCTATAATCTCGGGTGCTAAAAGAGGAGCAAGTTGCGCGAGAGCTAGAGCAACCCCGCTCCTCGGCTCCCAGGTGTCGATAGGTTTTTCGACAATACGGCCAAGACTGTCAACTCGTGCTGGTACCATCTGAAACAAAGTGAAGATAATAGATTTTAATAGGAAAAAAAAAAAAAAAATGTTAATCTCCTTTTTTTTTTCAAAACCTTAAGTTTTCAAAAGTTCTTCATCAATTCCTTTAAAATTTCGATGCAACATTGGATTTGAATACTAATGTATTTTATCTATATCATATAAATATTGTCTGCTTGGAGGAAAAGTCACTAAGTGCAATTTTTCCCCAAATTTTGACAAGTCATTGTGTGTTGATATCATTTCCTATAAGTATAAAAAGTCAGCAAGTGAATATAACTGCTATGTATACTCATTACAGAATGAGAAAATTCACTATATAATTATCTGAAAAATTTTTAAATAGCATATTCCCGTTTGAATATTGAAACAGAAAAAAAAATTGATTTTGTAACTTTTTGTTTTTCAAATAACCACACCTTACTGTTCGATGTAAAAGAAACACGAACTGTATTTATTTTATTTTTTTTTTTTTCCAGTGTAATTGGCAAAAGAAGAGTTGGCTGTCCAAGAAGATGATGGCTACAGGGCCTTCAAGAAGATCTATGGATCCTCAGCATTACAGCAAGGAAACAGAAGGCTAAGGATAGAGGTAGATGTAAAGGCATTGTTCAGAAAGCCTAGGCCCACACCGGGCTGTAGTGCTACGTAGTAAAAGTAAATTTTTCAGTGCAATTGAAAAATAGATCACTTTTAAATTGTGATAATAGCCACACGATCAAGAAGTAACCAAAGAATATACTGTAATTTTATAACTGATTTCAGTATCAAGAACCTACATCAATGCCAAAAACTAACACGTACTTTGTATTACTATCTAAAGTAGTATAAAAGTCATTATACTTTATATAAAGTTATAATTAACTTATTAATATTGCTTTAGGGAAAGTAAGGCTAATTATTATTTTTAAAAAACAAAAGAAATTCTTCTTTACCAATTATTTTTATACCTAGTTCTTTCTTTATTATATACATATTTTTTTTACTGCATAAACACATTTTTAGTATAGGTTATAAAAAATAATAGGTTATAAAATAATATAATAGGTTGGTAACCTGTCCTTCCGGTTCTAGTTGGAGCACTTAAGGACGTTAAGCCCAAAAAAACAAAACAAAACACATTTTTAGAAGTCAAGATAAAACAAAAAGGTCAAGTAGTCACCATGTTTGTTAATCAAAGCCGTGTTGATTAACTAGTAACTTTTATTTCATTTTCCAGCAAAAGGAAACATTTGTAACTAGTTTCACTGACATTGATGTAATCGCCTGAGTCACATTAACATAAATAAAGAAGAAAAAAAACTACAACCTATAACTGTAAGCTATAAAGAAAAAAGCAATTATTACCCTTAGTAGCAAAGTTTATTCACTAAATTCACATTCACACTTTACTTTTGACTACTAATTTTCAATACATGAAATAAAAGTGCCATAAATTATTGTCAGAAGAGCTCTGCTGTAATTCAGAATTCATCTCAGAACTTTAAGTAGACTGGGATGATAGATATGTTGACTATAAAAGTCTACATGCCATTATATTACAGTACAACCTAGCTTAGTCAGACCCCTTTATGTTGGATTCTCACCCAGATCAGTTAAGGAAAATTTAAAATTAACTTTTTATTGTCCGCCCAGACTGCCGAGCGTAGGACGGACGTTTTTTTATCAGTAGACTGTTTGTAGAACTCAATGGGTGCTCAGAGGTTGACATTAATGATATTGAAAGTTGGTTGGAAGCTGAAAACGACATAGGCTATGGTACTTTTACTGATGACCAAATTATTGCAGCTTGTTGCAATAAACATGGCGATAACAGGGAGGATACAAATGAAGAAAGCAATGAAAATATCACAGTTATAAGCCAAGTAGAAGCAAAATCTCATTCGGGCGAGTTAATGGTTTATTTTGAGCAACTAGAAGAGACAACAGCGGCCAAACTTCTCATGTTGAAAAGGATACATGAACGCACGGCATTCAAAGCTGACACAACTCTAATTAACAAAATTCTTTCAGAAAAATTAAACTGTATATACTGTATTATAGTTTATCGTGATGTGTATTTTCAGTGTTTTTTTGTGATAAAAAAAAAATTGTATTGATTGTACATGCTCTTTATTTTTTCAACATTCTCTGTTTAACCCAGATTTTCGTTTTGTCGGATCGGCCGCAATCCCGGCTATCTGACTTAACGAGGTTGTACTGTAGCATTTTATGCATTTAAATTAATTTTACTTACTATGAATATTGACAGATTTAGATTTTTTCCCCCCCAAAACTTGTATGAAAAAATTTTGTAACAGCTTTCATCAGTGAGTTTAACATTTGGTGGTTTGTGAACATCTTTGAATTTAAATTAGCTAATCAAATTATTTATCAGTAATATGAAAGTATAGACATAGTAATTAAAAATAGCTTATCAAATGATTGGAAATACATAAAAAAATAACTTACGTTATTTTTTTCATTGTATATAGATAAGAGGTGATCCAGTACTACATTAACACTTGTTTTCGTACTTCCGGATTGTAGCAAAGCTGCGAGGGCTGAAGCTGCAGCTTGTTGTATTTCAGCGACAGGGTGTATAATGTCTTCAAGAAGTCCTTCACATAATGATTTTGTCTCTTTTTGCAAACCAGCAGCTTCCCATACTTTGTCGGCTACCTCTCTATATCCAACAAAAGTAACAGATCCTCATGTCCACAGAGAGAGAAGAGTAAATATCATTCAACATTATAAAATATAGGGTTTTTACAAAAGAAAATTAGAGTTTTGAAATTCTTTAAACAGAAAAGTAATTTAAGTTAGAAAATTAAAAAAAATATGGAAATAAAAGGTTAGGTGTTTTTTTTTTGTTTTTTTTTTTTTTTTTTTTTTTTTTTTTTTTTTTTTTTTTTTTTTTTTTTTTTAATCTCAAGGCAGCGTAATTCACCAGGATTTTCTGCGCCTTCAGCAAAGAAAATCAGGGGTAGCGAAGGGAAACCAAGCTACGCCCAAGTTGCAGGTGAGAGGCACATGACTGCGGTTATTCCTAATGAATATCCCAAATGCAGCTCACCAGAGAGCAGAGCAGTCGTTTGCAGGATGCAGTTGTCAATATGATCGACGATCTTGCAAACGACGGCTCAGTTGAACCAAGGTTTAGGGGTGCTAGCTACAAGTTTGGAGCTAGCATCTTTAACTGTGAAGATGAAGAGACCAAGAGATGGCTCGGGGAGATCATCCGACCCATTGGCGAGGCGGAGGGTATCCCCCTCCGCACAGTCGATGCTAAGGAGGTCCTCTCGGCTGTCAGATTGGGTGGTTATTTCCCAGGGAAGAAGCTGGAGGATGACGAACTTGCCAAAAGGATCTGCGTGCAGAATAAAGGGTTCCTGGCGTGGACTTCTGGACGTAGTGGTTGGCCTCGAGGGATGGTTGTTTTTTTTTTTTTTTTTGTAAAACCTCCTAAAATGGCATCTCAGGATAATCCCTGAGCATGCATTCTCTAAACGAAAACTACACTAGCTGCTGTGTGGCACATCTGTCCAGAGACTTTGCAGCAGCCCAAAGTAAGCATCAATATGAGGAAGCAGAGGATGTGAGATTTGCTTAGCGGCTTCTACCTCCCCTACGAAGACGCACCCATGGGATAAACCTGGACCCCAGGGTGAAGCCGAGGGCACTCTCTAGCCTAGATGCCAATGCCCCACCCCAGAGATGTGGGAGCGCTCAACTCCACCAACAGGCTGTGAGCACGTACTGAGACCTAATTATAGGAAAATAATCTTCAAATTCTTACAGGGGGACTTAGACCCGCCCTTGTCCCTACGCTCGGGCACGCGGCAGACTATAACTTTTAGCGATGCCGCAATCAGTCACAAGGTGGGAACGGATGTCTGCAATGAGGCAACATGCTCAGGCCCCCCCATCATAGCTTTGATCTCATGACCCCCCCCCCCATCCTGTCGCCTCCAGGAATCCCAGGCCCACCCCCTGGGAGTGGTTTATAGCGCCCTGCTGGCGGGGGCCCTACCCAACTCTCAAAGAAGGCTGCCAACAAATGGCACATAGCGGTGCTCCAACCCTGCCACTACCATCAGCCATCACCCAAGGTGCTCGGCGCCCCAGCAATGTTCGCTGTGGCCTTGCGGCCTCCCACCACCACCAAATGGTTTTGGAATAAAGTCTCTATCCATCAAAGTAACGCTCTGAAAAACGCCCCTTCAACCTTGCTCAGAGAACTGGCCGATGGGTACGATTACAGCGCACACTCACAATCTACACCACAATCTAGTCAGCCCACCATCCCAGCCAGGCTGGCTCCCTGTACGGTCCCCGCGGTTGACTCCCCCGGCGGAGACAGTAGGATCAACAAATACGAGCAAAACCGTCGCACAAGGATAAGTTGGGCTCCTCCTGTTGGACGGGGAGAGGTGATACCCTGCAGAGCATGGAGACACGCGAGGGTCCGTTGGGGGCGAGGGGAGCACTTTTCCCCGGATCTCGATGTTAATCTACATCAAACGGTTCAGCAACACAAAGAGTGGGATTAGCCACAGGGAGAGGAGCGTGTTGGGGCAGAAGCAATAAGGATAACTACCAGCAGAAAATTGCATGGTGCAATAACAGCTTCTTACCCATTTCAATAAGCAGCTGCCGAGGTAGATGGCATCTTTCCTGCATTGCCCTGCAGAGAGAGGTACCCACTACCTTAAACATATCTCCTAGACTTACTAAGAGGTAGCCTGAGCACTAGGACACAACAATAAAAGGCAGGTTGTCCAGGTCATCTATATACCTAAAACCTCGGGAAGGATCAGTACATCAATCCCACCGTCGTTTTTAAGGCCCATATGCTGACATCCTTCCTGATGAAAACCATGGGGAAGGTACCCTATATGGACAGACATATTAGGGGACATTACCCACCTAACCTCTGCTCGCGACATTACACTGCTTCGCAGTAATGCATATCAAGCAGGTAAATCCTGCGAGGTGGCTATTACAAACACCTAACAGCCAAAGATCGAAATAATCAGTGGGCCCAGAACGGACCGCTGATGGCGGGCATCCTTCATAGAAATAGAATGGGTGCCTTTGGACCAGAACCCCCTTACCGGACAAGTACGAGTAGCCGGTCCATGGTGGACCAAAACGAGGTCGGCTCTCCAGATATTGTACCACCAGTGGATATGCTCGATGTTAGACGGGAGAAGTTAGATACTCCGAAATAGGAGATGGTCAAACTGTGGGCTGTACGCTACGGTGAGGATGCCCACAAGGGGGGTGTTCTATCACCACATAATAGGGTGTCATGGTGGGGGACTACCTACTGCACGATATTAAGAAGCAGGATTCTATCCGCAGGGATATGAGGTGATATCGCTATCCTTTTGGGTGGGCAGCAACCAGGCTGTCATATCGAATCTGCTTAACACATGACATAGAGGATACGACGGAATGCGTGTGACAACAAATGGGTCTCAACCATCAATCCGATAAGGTTAGAATATGCATCTTAACGAATCGGAAATTCGATATGTCCACCGCTGAAAACATTAATCACATCGACACGATTAATCAGTTTGTCCCACACTCTCGATAACATGGTGGGTGTCACATTCGCCACTGTGGCTACTATGGAGGCTTTTAGGTGTTACAAATTGTCATATCCGGAGAAGGAGGAGGCCATGGTTGAAGAACCAAGTCTTCCGCAGAACTTTGACCTATCCATCAGTGCAGGAGAAACTTATTCAAAAACTTTTATTTTACCATGCTACATTCAAAACTACCTGAGCTACCATTTTTCATAACTCCGATATTCTTTTGTAGACACCCTGACCCTGTAAATACATTTCTAAAGAATGGAAATAAATTTTATCAACCAAGAAAAAGGTTTGTGTTGATTTTTTGAGGAATCTTGGATTAAAACTCAACACAATTAACAGTTTCAAAATCTATTCAACAGTATTAAAGGCTTAGCGAAACCGAAGGTTTGATGCTGACACCACCAACCATTAACCACACACCTGGTACTTTATTTTACATTTGTACTTTATAGGTACTTTACGAAGTACTTTATTTTCGAAAACTTCAAGGCGTTGTTCCTCCCTTGTAAGCGGCTATATTTGGAATCTGTAGAGAACTGTTTATATCCCAATTTTTAAATTTCTGATCGCTTAGAGGACAATCGTCATTCAACAAAAACAAACATAAATTACATGTCGTGAATATCAATGCAACTGATAGAAATGGTGAGACTAAACCCCCTCCTACTCCCCCCCCCCCCCCCAGCCTGCCCTTAAAGACTCATAATGACCCCTCCCAAAACAAATAAACAGCAGCAATTCTAAGAGCAGTGATGACTGCGTGATCCATGCGACCACTCATTGTTCAAACAGGAAATTATATTTTTACATTGTCATAACGAGTAAAATTTTTTAACCACTTAGTTAATAGCTAAGTTAAACATACCTGTTTTCAGTGACAACATCAAATTTCGCAACCCAGATCCTTTTAGCGAGGCGAAAAGCCTGGTCAGCATTTTGCTTAGGTTTGGGAAACACTGGTACTAGAGCATGGAGAGCCTAAAGTAAAAATATACTATTATGGAATTTACAAAATAAAAATAACAATTATATTTTTAAAACAGGTTTATTTTATTAATGTAAAAACCAATACAGTAATTATAGGAAAAAAAACAAAAATTGCCGCCTGTGATTTGTGTATATCATGGTACATGCATTGTCTTAATGACTATTGTGTAAATTTGGGGCCACCCCCAGACCCACAGATTATTTCAGTTTAGATCAAACATCAAAGCAAGGATACATACATACATTTTTTTCGAATAGCTATATATTTACATTAGTATGTACAATCATTTAATAATAATATAAATGTTATTATTATTATTAATTCACATTAGACTCTAGTGTGAGCTTCAAGTGGGAATGCAATATTAGAAATATTGATATTAATTTTTTTTTTTTTCAATCCTCCATTTATTTATTTTATTTACAAAGAAATAGTAAATTTTGGGAAATTGTGTAATAATGTGTAAGCCGAGTGTTATAAACCTCGAGCTTTGTAATCTAATATTAATTAATATTACTTCTCTTTTTTTTATAAATGAATAACAATAAAATAATTATTACGAGAGTTAATGGATGCATGGTTATACTCTTGACACCGAGTTAGTCCCCGTAAAACATTTACCATGTTAAAAAAAAGAGCAAAAGGCCTGAAACTGCCTGTGTCTGAGGTCAAGTATTTTCTGAAGACAATTATATTTTTCTCTTTCTACTATTATTTGTTTATATGATAAATTTATTGATGGTGATACACAACCTAACATGCTTATATTGGGTTGTTTCACATGAAATGTCCGTTTTCAAGGTAAAGGGATTTTAGTAAAAATACAATATGAAAACAATATAATTTTATTCGAAGTATTTACCTTCTTTTTCTACACATTTTTCCCAACGTGACAACAACTTTTTTATCCCGGATTTGAAAAACTCTGAGCTTTGAAGTGAAACAAAATCTGAAAACGCACTTTTGATTTCAGCATCATTTGCAAAAATATTTCCTCTGCAGTTGTCTCAATTCCTGAAAAGGTGATAATCTGTTGGAGACAAGTCGGGAGAATATGGTGGGTGCGGAAGAACTTCGTACCCCAGCTCTTTCAAGTTATGCATGGTAAGTTTTGAAACGTGGGGTCTAGCGTTGTCGTGTAGGAGTATAGGGCCCTTCCGATTTACCAATCCAGGTTGTTTTTTCAATAATTTTTCGTGCATTTGGCCAATTTCATTGCAGTAGGTTGTAGAGGTAATGGTTTCACCTCTAGGCAAAAAGGAATAATGTATGATTCCAGCCATGGACCACCATACTGTAACCATCAATTTTTTCGGGTGCAAATTTGGTTTTGAAATTTGTCCTGGGCTTTCGTCGATGTCTAACCACTGCCAACGCCTTACAGATGTTTCTAGCAGCCTCAGCTGCCGAACGACCTAGTTTAAACTCATAAAAAAATATTACACGAAAATCGCGTGTTTCCATGTTCATATTTGAAGGTATACTAAACAGTGTGTAATAGATTGGGAAGCTAATGTTTATAAAAGAAAAGTAGAGGATTAGTAACTGCTTGATTATGATATGTGAACTTTGGAAGTAAACAACAGAGACTCGCAAAATCCTCTATGTATTTCAAATATTATAAAATCGGACATTTCATGTGAAACAACCCAATATAATACCTGCTTTAATTTACACCACATTGCAATATCTCCTTATTATAACAGAAATCATAAAAGGCCCCTTACCTTAGCACCATCTCAATTTAACGATCATTGAATTAATAGAACTTAATTATAGATTACAAACCAAAATACAGATACTACTCTGTTAATTATAATAGTGATAAAGGATTGGTAAGTTATCTAAAACTGGTACGACACACATAAATAGAATATCTATAAAAATAAAATATCGGGTTGGAAAATAAGTCCTTTAGGTTTTTGAGGGTGAAATAAAACTCTGTATCTAATAGGCATAAAATTTATTTTAATCTAAAATATATTCACCATTATTTAGTATAACTTGGTCTTATCTTTCGACCAATTGCATAATGCCATGTTCATAGAACATCTGGGGTTTATTGTAAAAAAAAAAAAAAAACTGATCCAAGTGGTTTTTGATGTCCTGTTCGTTTTGGAATTGCTTTCCGTTCATGGAGTTCCACAGAGACCGGAACAAGTGGTAGTCTCTTGGAGCTAGGTCTGGTGAATACAGAGGATGGGGCAAAAGGTCCCATCCAAAGCTTAATAATTTATTGCGAGTGACCAACGAGGTGAGGGGCCTAGCGTTGTCTTGGTGTAAAACAACACCCTTCCGATTTGCCAGTTCTGGTGGTTCAGTGGAGCATCATTGATGTCAAAATTTCCTGAATGAAATTTGGCAAACCAAACTATCCCCATAAACACTGCAAATTGTTTTATGGGCTTCTGCAGCATGGTTTTTTAAAATAATACAGCAAAATATGCCAATAAAAAAAATCTGTACCACTTAAAACCCATGAAGGGTCTCGGGTTCAGTACTTAGGTAGGATGTGCTGTTTTTAAGCCAACGGTTGTGAAAGGAGGTGATTTGGTCATAATTCATGCTCAACTGCCAGGTTTCCCCCCAATTAAGGGTACCCACTTTTTAAGAGGCTGGGTGTGCCCCAGGAGGGTCTCCCGACCTCGAAATCGATCCACGGCTGAAATTGCATAAAATAAATTTCCTGCCTTCAGTCGGACTCGAACTCAGGCCCAGGAGCTTGATAGTCAAGCGCTTTACCCAGAGTTACCGCACCTCCCAAAATATGCCTATAATGAATGATATTTTTTCTATGTTCAAAGTGCAATAGCAATCACAATACTCAGCTAATGTAAACAAGAATTTTCAGAAATGTTAGTTGACATATTACTAACAGAGTAAACAATCCACCTCAGGGATTAAATCATCAGATAAGAAATGGACCGTAATGATATCAAAATAAATAGAAAAATCGAAAGGATTTATTTATGAACCCAATAATAAAATCAAATTAAAAGAAATATAGTTTTTTATAAAGGAGATAAATTGACTTATGTAACTTAAAATTAAACTTAAACAATTTAAATGAGGCCTGGCCAATATCCAGTCAGATGATAATGGAGAAAGGACTCAGACCTGGTATCACCTCTGAGATCAGAAATGGCCAAAATATTCAAATACTAACGATGAATATAAATCACTCATAACTTTATCAATCTTTTTTGATAAGTCAATCATATTATAACACAGGGATAAAAAAAAAAAAAAAAAAATTACTTAAATCAGATGATAATGGAGAAAGGACTCAGACCTGGTATCACCTCTGAGATCAGAAATGGCCAAAATATTCAAATACTAACGATGAATATAAATCACTCATAACTTTATCAATCTTTTTTGATAAGTCAATCATATTATAACACAGGGAAAAAAAAAAAAAAAAAAATTACTTGCTTTGACCTCTTATTATAATATAAAAGACAGATCTCTGACAAAAATCATTATTGGAAACTCAATCTACAATAAAAAAAATTGATCACTTCTAATTCAAATCTTTACAACTAAGAAGATCAACAAAATTACTTACTCTAAGAGCAGCATCCCTGACACATGATGAAGAATGCTGCAAAGCTGTTAGAAGAGTGTCTATTTCGTCAGAAGAAGCAACAGCGCAACCCTGACCACCAGATGACGCTTGTGCTAAATCTAAAAGACAGTTACTGGCATGCTGCTGTACTCGCCCCGCAGAGGAACCTGACAATTCATGAAAAGTAATTAAAATAGGATTATGTTGTAGCCATCGAGGAAAACTACGTGTAAAATCTATTAAAAATTTACTATTTTAAGTTTATTGATATATTCATTTTGGTAATAACATGATAATAATACATACATATAATATCAATACAAAGCATCATAATTTGTTTTCTTGGAAGGAGAGCAGGGCTATGGAGATCTGGTACTTTATCGACGGAGCTTCTTAAACGTGCTCGAGCGCTCAGTAAATGCAAAGCTGTAGACACGATGGGATCGTTCGGAGATTCTGATGATATAGCAGCCTTTAATGAAGGTAAAATATAACTAACGACAGGGGAAGTTATGAACTTTACTATCTGATAGATTTCATTTATCATCCACCTCATCGATTTACCTGAATAAAATATTAATTTTAAAATTAATAAATAAAATACACCACTTTCAAAACTATAATTAATTTGTATTAAATCTAAATAAATTACTTAGGTCTTGTTCAGCCCACGCACTGTCTATTGGGCACTTTGGTCGAAGAAGTCGAAGCGCCGTGTGAGATATTCTGCTGATCGTGACATCATAAATGGGTACAGTAATGAATGCAGATTTGTTTAATTTTAGATACAGTTGCGATAATAAAGGAGCACAGAGCGCTGAATTTAAACCATGAACAATAGGAGGCACTACAGACGGAAGATGATAGGCCAACTCCAATGGTGCTCCGTCCACAATACAAGAAAGTAAGCTTACAGCTTTTTTAATTTTTTCTTCACCCTAGAAGAAACAGAGAAATTAAATTAATGTTCACGATATTTATAAAATTTACATTAAAATTATTTTCAACTCCATAAACATAAAACAATTAGCAATATATTTTAAAAATTTATTTTATTTTTTTTTTTATTTATTGCTTGGCTCTACAGCCCTAGATGGGCCTTGGCCTCACGCAGAAGAGATGACCATTGGAGTTTATCTATAGCTTTTCTTCGCTATCCTCTTATTCCTAGATTTTTCAGGTCTGCCACCACATTATCCTGCCACCTTATTCTAGGCCTTCCTCTTAATCTGGTACCTATTATATAAAATCTAATCTGTTATATAAAAGGACAAACCATTTTTTGTTTGTGATCACTAACCATAAAAACTACTAAACCAATCTGGGAAATAGTGTAACCTCTGTGGAAAGAAAACAACCATGGGAGTAACACGATTTCTGACACAGAAGTTACAAATGCCACTTAAAAATACTATGATTAAAGAAAAAACAATAATTTTACACATCAGCTACACAAGGTTTTATCGAGCTTACAAATGGTTATATTTGGGATAAAACGGGATTATCGTGTTCCCTGAAAAGGTACCGCTTTTGAGCAATTAGATCACCGGTAAAACATGTTCCATGTGAAAAATATAAAATAAATGACATATATTATCTTTTGAGATATTAAAATTATTGTGATTAAGTTTATAATACCTTGCTTAACTTTTCCCTAATGGCAGCTTCTTTTTCCATCTGTAATTTCACAGCTTCCTTTTGTTTGGGAGTTAGTTCTGGTTCAACAGACTGAAATGGTTTTTTGGAAAAACATCAATATATTTGAATATTATTGGTTCATCGGTAATATACCAAAGTATGATAAATATTTACTTTGCCTTCTTTTCTTCTCTTCTCTTCAAGTTCTTTTCTTAGGGCTAATTCTTCTTGTTGTTCTTTGTATGAGTAAACTTTACTTTCTCTCTTCATATTCTTTATATTCATAGTTGTTTCATTTTCTTTGCTATACAAAAGTCATATTATATTTCACTTGTGTCATAAATACCTATTATATATATATTTAAAAATTCTTACCTTTGCAAAATAGATTTATCAAAGAGCTCATCAGGAGGACTTTGAAAAATAGCATATTCGATAGGAGTAACATTTAAAAGGGAAGCATCAGAAAATATACTATTTACATTGTCTAAAAGAGGTTGTAATATTGAAGATGAATTGATTTCTGCAATGGTCTTCAATGCGCCTTCATAAGACTAAAAATAATAAAAATTTATCAAAACAAAAAAAAATGTTTTTTTTTTTTTTAAATGTTTTATTAAGGAAAGAAACTTACAGGGTGAGGGACGAAGTTATCAATAAGAAGTTTAATGAATTTATCACGGAAATGCTTGATAAACTTTACAGGTTCAAGTTTCAAATGTTTTATAATTTTCATCCAAACATTTCCTTGAGTTGAAACTACAAAAAAAAAAAAAAAAAAAAAAAAAAAAAAAAAAAAAAAAAAAAAAAAAAAAAAAAAAAAAAAAAGACAAATAAAAAGTCATATACAAGTTTATTAATGTTAAGAAATTATAATACTAAATAAAGGTTGAGAAAGATTAAACAATGATATAAATTTTAAAAAAATTTGAGCTGAATAAGGGTACATCTAGGTATTTCAGCAAAAAAAATCAACCAATATCTAAGAATAGGGAGTTATCGGAAGCTAAACTGTTATATCTTTTATATCAATAATCATCATATTTCTATTGTCAAAAAGTCCTTTAACATCAGGTTAGTATATCCTATTCCTACTTAATCATTTTTTATTAAATTTTACTCAATTAATATTAATGAATAACTAACCAGCTGGTATAAGGCAATCGACGGATATATTAAAAATATTTCCCCCATTTCTAGGGAGATAATTATATTTAAAGTATGGATTGCTTGATGTAAACAATTACTTACAAATAATAGGGTGATGAGAAGGAAGAATAGCATGAAAGGCTAACATATTCTTATCCTCTTTTGATAAATTAGTGCCGGAACAGATAAGTGTAACAGCATCAACCAAGTGCCTCGGTTTTATTTCAGAAGGATTCTCTGAACCTTCACGATTTTCTTTCCCATGGTTCTAAAAATCAATTAAACTTAAAATAAAATAAATGGGAAGGAAACATTTTATCAAATTATGTTAAAAATAAGTTTACAGACAAAGTAATGGCAGTCCATGGCTAAGGCCTGGCACATAAAATAAAAATGAAATAAAAAAAATAAACTTTATTCTGGGACTTACTGTCCCCTAAGAATAAAAATAATGCACAGTTAAAAGTACAATTGTCTGGCCTATTATTTACTAATTAAATGCTTCAGTAATTACAGCATACATTTTTTACAGGATAAAAAAATTAAATTAAATTAATATGAATTAATAATTATAACATAAAATACAATTGTATATATATATATGAACATATAAAAGAAAGAGGAAAAAAAAAATTCTAAGTATTTATTTGATTATTGACATATTTGCAGAAGATTGAGTATCTAAAAGGTACAGATATAAATTATTTTTAAAGGAAGTTATGGAAGCTGCTTTACGAATTGAAGTGGGTAGGGAATTCCAGAAGGAGGTAGCAGGAATGATGAAGAATTTGTCAAAGGAAGCAGTTTTATGTGAGGGGATATACAGGTTAAAAGAATGGGATCTACTGTTTAGGAGGTGGATAGAAGAACGCAGAGTTAATAGATCAAGAATATAGGAAGGTTTTTTTGTTTATAGACATTGGAATAGGAAAGTACCCAGAAAGTATTGCCGTCGGAATTTAAGAAAGAGCCACCCAAGCTCAAAATATCGGTCAGAAGATCACAAGTAACGTGTGACCGCCTGGGGATCCCGAAGATAAATCTAATGGAACAGTTCATCAGTCTCCTCAGCTTCATCTCAAGATCCCCAGACAGTTCCTCATAAACCAAGCAACCGTAGTCAAAGCAAGGGAAAACAAGAGAGGACAATAGAAGTTGACGGCTACTCTGGGAAAAGGAATCTCGAGATCTATAAAGTTGTTAAAGGATTATGATCGATTTTTTGGAAATTTGGGTGATATGGTTATTCCAGGAGAGGTGCTGATCACAGGTAACTCCTAAATTTTTAATAGAGTTTTGGAACTGAATAGGGAAGTTATTGAGGTAAAGCAATGGATAGTAAGGAAGGGTGTTGAGGATGGGTTTTGAACCGATGAGAATAGCCTTAGTTACACATTATAGTATACATACACACATACATTATAGTATACCTGTCTCCAGTTTACCTGTGCAGGTACACACAATGGTAAATTGGAAGATTTTAACTTAGTCCAGAGATGAAACAAGAAGATGATATGATCGCTTCAGTCGGTTAGTTAGTGGTCATGAAGTAATTGTTATCATTTCTAAATCCTCTAATACTAAAGAAAAATATGGTTATGAGAACTTATATTATTCCCCATAAATGACTAGCAGTTGCTTTGAGGTTTCAAGCAATGGACTGATGGTACCATGTCTCAACTACAATCCTCATCATTCAAATTTGACACAGAGGCACCAGGAGTAACTTGATCACCAAGCAAATCGAAAAAATTTGAGTACCAAAATTTCTATGGGAAGATATTGTCTGTTGAATTTGCAGATTCCATGGAGCTGTCGAGCTTCTTCCTTTCTTTAGAATAAAATAGAAATAAAACTTAATTCTCTATGAACATTGCTTCTTAATTTATTAATTTTTTTTAACCACAGATTTTTTTGCAGGTTCGGGTTCTATTTCCCTTAATTTAATAAGTCCTTCAAAGGCTGTATCTCTCTTTTCATGGTCATGATACTCTTTACAGTTCACTCGCCACAGGCAAGATTCCGACCTATATATTTTGATGAACTCTTTGATCACTTGGTTTTGTTTTAGTTTTGATGTGATCAGGAAAGTCACTAGCAATATAGTACATTTTGTCACTAGCTAACACAATTGTTCACATAAATAAAAAGACAACTGACGCTCTCTACCTAAGGAACCATTATTATGATTATTTTATTTAGAATCAATAATACTGTTAGTTTAAATAGCATAAATCCATATAGTAACAAATAAAATTTCTAGATCTAACAGGAACAAATACAATTCACTAACAAATATTAATTATATTCAGAAATTAAAATAATAAAATTCCTACCTGAAATTTGTTGGACATGAGTAAGGCATTTAGTTCTTCTAATAGAACAGTTGCTATCTGTGTACCCTGAAGTGATGAAAACATACGTAATAATGCAGGTTTGCATTTTGTTTTCACCTTGTGATTAACAAGACACATAACGAGTGCACGGTACACGGGTCCACCATTACCAGAATCAACCAAACCGATTGAATCTTCCATTAGGATCTTCTCACATAACGTTACTATTTGGCAAAGAGCTGTGGAAAACAGGTATATTTAATTCTAGAGAAATTAAAAAAAAAAAAAATCAAAATATATAACAGATATAGTTTACAAAACAACAATAATAATAAATGATAAATAAATAAATTAAATATTCAAAAGGGCACAATCATTGATTATCTTTGAAATAGGAATCATGGGTGTTTACATCAGAGAATCTAGGTTATAAAAAACGTTAAACTGAGCACTCAATAATTGAAACAGGTGTTTGACATGAAACATCGTTTTTGTTATATGCTCCGCGATTCACTCTAAGGAAGTATATACGGAGCCCTTTATGTCGGATCTCCGGGTAACCTGGATCAGTTTCCACCAAGCTTCTTATGTTGAAAAGGATGCATGGCCGCATGGCACAGAAACAGCATTTAAAGCTGACACAACTCAAATTAACAAAATTCTCTCAAACAAATGAAACTGTATATACTGTATTATAGTTTATCATGATTGTAATTTAAGTGTTTTACCGCAATGAAAAAAATATTGTATTGTTTTTACATGCTATTCTTTATTTTTTCAACATTCTCCATTTAACCCAGATTTTGGTCATGTCGGACTCGCTGACTTAACAAGGTTGCACTGTATAATATAACTTGAAAAAAATAGTAACTGAAAGCACTTTATAAGAAAAAAATTATCATTACCATCGCATGATGCTTGAGAAAGAAATCTTTCAGATATAAAAACTTGTTTTTCCATATCTAATATTATACTATAAAGAAAAGAAAGCTTTGAATCCAACGGGTTATATGAAGAGATTTTTAAGAGAAGACAGGCAGCATATAAACCTTCAGTCACAACTGGTACCTAAAAATGAAAGAACATAAATTTCAAAACGTTACAAATCAAGAATACAGAAGAAAACTTCAAAGATTTCTAGAGTGTATGATTAAGAATAGATATAATAATAAGAAGTTAAGTATAAAATAGCGCATGAAACAGACACTAGTATACTTTTAGTGAAAATGATCTAGGAATTATAAAAATAAGCAATACTTCATTTTCGCAGCATAGTGTATTTCATACTCTTGAATTCTTCAGTTTGAACCTTTTGCAGAGAGGGGACTCGAAGTCAGTGAGCTCGGTATTGAAGGTCGTGGGTTCACATCCCACCTAGACGGGTTAAAATTTATTTTGCGGCTGACCCATTATCTTGGCCTCCCCACCCTGGTTAGAATAGGTTGATAACCGGTATGATAACCTCTCCGTCCTTTTTGTCATAGTTGGAGTACATAAGGACATTAAGCCCAAACAAATAAATCTTTAGCAAAATCATTACTGTAGTAATCTAAATGCTAATAGATGTATAGGAAACAACACTGTCACCAAAATGGTTACGTTAGATAGTAATGGTAATGATATATGAGAGAGGGTTCTCTTAATCCGCAAGGAGTTCATCTCCCTGCAGCAAGCAAAGCTATAAACTCAAACTTCCCATGCTGGAAATCAGAAAGGCAGTTTACTAGGTTGGTAGGCATGCAATCAAAGAGGTCTCTCACAACATATTCTTGTTTTTTTGTTTATTTTGGCTTCACGTCCTTATATACTCCAACTAGAGCAGGAAGGACGGGTTATCCTACATGTTACCATCCTATTCTAGCCAGGGTGGGAAGGTCAAGATTCATTTGTGGGTTCGCCACAAAATAAAATTTAACCCGCCCAGGTGGGATTCGAACCCACGACCTTCAATACGGAGCTTGCTGAGACCCTTGCCACAACTCATTCGGCCATCGAGCCACTCTCACATTCTTGATGTACATCATAATGAATTATTTTATTAGCAGAGAATTTGTTTTTGAGATGGGGGGGGGGGGGAGTAGGAATAAAAGCAGGAATATAAAGATGGGAGTTAGACATGAGAGATGAACATTGATCACAGCCAGCCCAATAGCCATTATGTCAGTAGTATTATCACAGCCATCCCAATAGCAGTAGCCATCATAAAGTGGAATATTTAAGAAGACATAAGTTGAAATCTTCTAAAATTGGGCAGGGGTAAATAAAAAAAAGAACTTATTTAACAGCAAAATGATTGAAAGAGTCCAAATGGAAAACAATATCTTAAAATAAAATAAATTATAGTGTATGAAACCAATAAATAACAGTTATTACTTAAAATTATAATAACACTAACTATCGCCTCATCAAGACTGTGTGATTAAATTCTCGTCAGATAATAATAAATTAAAATTGTATATTTTTATTTACCTGTGATGATTGAGACACAGACTTTTCGACACTTTTCATAAGTATTGGTATAAATTGTAAAAGGGAACTAGCTGTTCCAGATTGGCAACAAGATGACATAACACCGATATAAGCAGTTCTTACAGCTGAAGTAGATGTTTTTAAGCTAATTCCTTTTTCCAACCAATTAAGAACACAACTTGGAACTTCAGTTATGAATTTATTACACCATAGTGACATCATCTCCAAGCAATGAACCAATGTTTTTTCATGAACTAAAGAAAAAAAAAAATCCACATTATTATAATCATTTGCTATAAGAACCAAAAATATATTAGAATTAAAAAAATTCTTTTAAGGCTTTTTTAAAATAGGGGAGAACCACTCAGTGCAAAGCAATGAAAATGAATCTTATAATTTTAACTATTTCACTGATTATTTTCTTCAACATTTCAGGCAACCTTTTAGCTACTAAATCCTGATAACATTGATTTACTCTTGACTACAAACTGTAAATTTAAGTCAAATTTTAGACAAAACAGTTTTTGATGACAGGACAGCACGCTGACCCCTAAGTCACTGTCCGTGAACCCATGGGGGTCCGTAGACCACCTGCTAGGAACCATTGAGTTAGGATATCATGTGGGTGGTGCTTTCTGGGGCACTAAAAATGTTTAAGAGCTTTTCTAAGCTTCAGAGAACATCCAGGTAATCTATGGTCGGGGATTTTAGAAGACACCAAAAGATTTAAGAAGATATCTGAGATGAAACAATTCAAAAGTGAAGTCAAAGGTGGATGACCACCTTGAAATGAAGTTCTTTAAGAGAATATTTTTCCACATTTCCCATTTTTGGAAGTAAAGTGGGTCCTTTCATACTACTGGGTCTCACAAATAATGCCAACAGGGTATGGGTAATTTCAACCGAAGTATATTAGGTTGAAAAGGATGTAGATCCAAATGCAGTGGAGCTGTAGTGCATGTAGTAAAGACTTTACTCCTGTACGAAACATTGAGGAATAAGACAATGATAACTGCTAGAATCTATATCATCATCGAGAAAAAATGTCCTTGGTTGGTGAATAAATTTAATTATCAGTGGTTCAAAAGGTTTAAAAATGGGTAAAATATTGCAATTGGCCCGTCGCATTAGAACCTCAGGGCCTTAAGATTCATAAGAAGAGTACGCCCTAATAATCGGGATGGCAACCTTATAATTGAGGCTTCCATCCTGAGAAGGATAATGGGGCAAACAATAAGCAATAAAATGCATTAATCAATCTAGAAATAGAAACTACATTATAAATAAGTGATAAAGATATAAGACATATTACGGAATCATTGAAGTACTATTACCTTCAGTTTCCAATATTTTAATAAAATGCTTCGTGGCTTTTTCAGCCAATGGTTGAATACTACTTCCTGTCACAGCATTATAACTAAAATTTCCAATGCCCTAGAAGATACAAAATTAGAAATAAATTTTGTTAAATAACATTTTATTTTGGTATAAAATAAAAGAAACTGTTTCACTAATATACCTGCAGTATAGATATTTTATGATCTGCAACAGTAAGTTTTCCTTGAGAACCATTAAATATCTGAAACAAGTAATCCAACAAAGAAGACACCGCATCCGGATCACTGCACTGGAGTGCTAGATTTTTACATGCTACAGCTGCCTGATTTCTTATATCTTCATCATTACAGTATAAACTTGCTAAAAATGAAAATAATAACATTATCCTTAATGTTTTTTTGTGTTTGAATGAAGTATGCCATCAGTTGTAATATTAAAATTATTCTGATTATGAGAAAAATTATGTTCACTGGAGTAAACAATAAAATAAATAACTCAACTATTTGATGAGTAATACATAAATTTATTAACTTAAGAAAAATCAATATGACTATAGAACCTGGTAAAAGAAAGGTCATGCATGAGAAATGAGAATAAACTCAGAAAAAGTATACGAGTGATAAATACCAGATTAGAACAAGTGGAATGTTTTAAGTATCTTGGGGCCTGTATTGATGAAAACAGACACATTTATAAAGAAGTGAAAAAAGAAAATAGCTGCAGCAGGAAGACTGATGCCATTAAGAGTAATGGCATTCATAAACAGAGGGGAACATAAAAATTAAAATTAAAAAAAAAAAATAATAATAAAAAATAAAAACTCAGAACATAAATATATAAAAATTATCTGTGTAATAAAGAAACAGAATCACGAACTTAACCACATAGAATATTAGAAAGATTTATGCAACCACTCAAAACACAAAATTAGAATTTAAATAGAACATTTTAAAAAGCAGACAATTGACAAGATTAAACATTTATTGCTTCGATGGTTTGACATGGTCAACACTCAAAATTAAATTTGTATCCGTGTTTTTTCAGCAAAATGTATGTAAGCTGAGGAACCAGTAACTAATAAATTCAATACCAAAATAATTACAGATATTAATGCTTTATTAAACAACAAAAAGATAAGCGGTTATCACTCACTCAATTAGTTGAGTAGACCGAAAAGGAAAAAGAACAGGTCACAAAAATACCTAGTAATTAAAAAAAAGATCTGATCAAACAATATCCTTGGTACTATGGATTCCTGATAACTCTTCATAAATGACCACCATGAGGTTTCAGTGTTCAAACACACATCAGATTTAATATATCTTGACCATTTTGACGTTCTTCTGACAAAACAGATAAAATAAACGCTAACAGAAATTACAAATGAAACATTTGGATCAGTTAAAAAAGGGACAGAAATCATGAAAAATTTATTGTGATAAACAATATAAATTGGATTTCATTTTAAATACCTGGTAATAAATAATTGTTTAATAGCCAAACGATATTAAGTTTAAACAAAAGAGCTTTATTAACAACTAATTCTCTGACCTACAAAACAATAACCTTAAGATAATAAAGTATTAAGAATTGATCAGGATGTGGAAACAACAATACAATTGAAAATAAAAAATATGTAGCAAATAAAAACAAATGTGGAAGAAACAGAATACCAAGAATGTTAAAAAAGATTAGTGTTTAGAATAATTTGAGATAGATCAATCTTCATGGATGTGGAAGTAAAGAAAAAACCTGCAAAGCTGAATTAAATAAAATTTTGAAAGTGGCCCAGCCCCGAATGCAAACTACAGCGACAGTTCATGATAAATAATTTAAAATTATATGGGATTGCATACTTAATAATAGGTACAATAACGTTATTCATAAATACATAATGTTAATGTAAATATAATGTTATCTTTAGTTCAAACAAAAAAATAATAATATTCTTACCCAGCACATTAATTGCTACAATGAATATTCTGTTTTAAATACAATCAAACAAAGGACTTACCTGAAATAGTTTTGCCAATAGTGATAGCATATTGACTAAGATCTAGTGAAAGGCTTCCCAAAATTCGACCTACTACATGCAGAGCTAACTCAGGGTTTCTTAGCATAGATTTTTGTAATGAGGGTAAAAGAATATCAGAAAAATCCACATGAGAGGCAAGATAAAAAACGGGACGACAAGCTTGAACAACATATGGGTCAATCGGTGATTTGCTCATTATCACCACTTTTACAATGAGATCGAGAGTTCTAGCCTGGAACAAAGTTAAAACATTAGTCAAGGGAATAATTTTCACAACATTACATAAAATATTTAAAACTAAAATACCTTATGGTCTGTTATATCAGCCAACTTCTTATCGCATAAGTACTTTATGAAGAAGGAAACAAGAACAATGGAATGTGTTGTTTCAGGTAAATTTAGAATTTCTTTCTCATAAAATGATACAACTGAGGGATTAGAATTCCATAATGTTACTAGAATATGATTCGCCTTCATTATTTTTCTAGAGAAAAAAAAAACAAAAAAATGAAGGAAAAAATGCATTGGCTGTAGATAAGAAAACAATGTTAAAAAAGATTTGTTAAGAAAACTTACTTCTTATGACCTGATCCCAAAATAGAAGAATACAACAATGACTGTCCATTTATGACAGTTGTAAATTCCTTTTTAAACTCATCTTCACACTTATTCAAAGCATTTGACACCAAAACTGTTGACCATGAAAGAGCATGCAAACTAGATTGAGCAGTACTTTTCCTACAAAAAAAAAAAAAAAAAAAAAAAAAAAAAAAAAAAAAAAAAGAAGACAAAAATAAGCTGCTAAGTCACCTACCAAACCAAAATTAGATGAATATAATAAAGATCATACGTCGCCACAATATTGGTATTGTAGGTTGCTGCCTCAAATATAACTGGACAGAGGTATTTGAGAGTCCAGTCAGGATAAGTATTTGCCAAGGCTTTAACAAAACTGCGGACATAGCTCTGAGATACTGCATCAGAGTATCTTGGAAGTGTCAACTGCAAGACTTTGCAAACACCTCTCGCAATATTTTCACTGAAAGCTAAAAGTAAAAAAAATTAGACAAGCGGTCCATAAAAAGGATTATAAAAATCAAGGACGATTCCTTAGCTAAGCGATCCAAAATCTCAGAGTAAATAAAACACCGGCAAGTGGTAAACTAACCTGAATTCGTCAAAATAGATTTCAAGCTTTCAAATACAGCTTTCCTTTCCTTTCTACTGCCACTTTGTATCTTTAGTGGCAAGTCTTTTAAAACTCGACTCAACTAAAAAGAACATTCAATTAATAATGAATATAAACCAACGATAAAATCCACGTGACATTTACAAACCTCTTCGTTGCAAGCCATAGTAATAAAATGTTTTATTCTCTGCAAAATTAAAGGGCTTAATGGTCAGTTCAAAGATATTATCTCACAATGTCATTATTATCATCTTGTATCAACGTCAAAACCAACTCGTTAGGTTAAGTTAGCTGAGAGTTCACGTACATTGGTTAAACTAATAGCCTTCCACCTAACTCCAAAGAGGTTCACGTGAGCTATTGTATAAATTGTAAGGCAATATAACCACCTACTGACTTCTAGTTAAACGATTTGCTAAACAATAGACTTTTGTACTGAAAAAAATTCTTTAATTGGTGGTAACATAAAGATCAAGCATAAATTTCGCATGAAATGGAGTTATTGTTTCTCTATTGGAGTATTTATTAATTACATCAATCTTTATGTTTACGTTGTTTGCCCAAAGATCATTTACATCAATCTCTAACAACACACCTCCCATCCCATCATAATAAAATCACAAGATCAGCTCTAATACAATCCTCCCATCTACTTCTTGGTCAACCCATCGGTTCAATACTGATTATTTTAATAAAAATATTACTCTTGGAAAAATGTTATAGACAATGAGGCATTGGCAATTAATCTCCTTAAACCAGATTAAGTTTAGTCTAGAAATTAAAAAAATCATGAATCATAAACCTATATGCCTTAAAAATTGAATCAATGTGCTGTCAGTATAATATGGTCGACAGAAAACTTTTGACCAAGAGATATTTTTTAGTTTTCTTCACCTGATGCGTCGTAGACATTTCACAACTTTCAATTAGATATAAGCCTTCAGCACATAAAATTTTATTTATTCATTTAAATTAATGAAAGTTTTTTTGTTTTTTTTGACTTAATGCACTACAATTCATTTTACAATAGATCAGTTGCGATATAATGAATATTACCAGTGTATTAAAAGTAGATTCAACGTGCCTCTTCTAATACAATTCACTTTGCTGGTAGAAGGAAGTTAAGACAAAATGTGTCGATAATGACAATACAAAGTAGATGAGTTAAAGTAATGTCATCACACATTATAATAATATTATCTACGTTCTGGTTTCATAAATTTTTCAATCTTTAATTATTTGAATTACTATATTTAAGATCCTGATTTTCGTAAATTATTTCACATTTTACATACTTAAATACCGTATACCTTACAAATATGTATATTTAAACACAATAAAGTTGGGATGAAAAATGCTTTATTTCATTATAGCTGTGAGACAATACGTATATTCTTGTCAAATATGTTCAAATGTAGATCGGACAGGATTGCTTAAATGAATCCCCTTAGCAATTTTTAATCCAAATGTTTATATGTAATAGTTTGATATTCTTTCATTGTGAAAATTAGGAACCTCTTTGTTTTAAAGTTTGTTCATAATTCAACGAGATTGCCCGCCAAGATCTGTCAAATTAGAAGTTGAAAAGTTTCGTTGAAACTTGTAGGCTGACTACAATGGAAGAATGGCTATTGCAATTTTGAAATGTGTTGAACCATCCGAATACTTTTCAGTAAACATTTTCAGTATTGGATTATTATAATATTTATATTATTGTTATAATAATGATTTAAAGTGTTCTAGTTTATCATATAATCAAAGGTGCTAACTTAAAATAATTAAGCAGTTAATGTTTTCAGACTAAAACCTTAGAATTAAATGAAAATATTGCACAAATCATTGGCAAGACTCTTGAAACAAATAAGGATTTATCTGTTAATGGATTATTTTTTGTGGAATCATCAGAAATATGCCATCAACATGCTCTTTTAACGTATACAAATAAAAAAGTAAGAACATTTATAATGATTAGAATATTTCTTTTTCTATTACATCTAGTTTTTTAGATTTTCTCTAATGATTTTGGTCATACATTTATATGTATATGAGTTCATGGGTTTGTATTGTCAAGCAGTTAAATGCCCATGTTTGTCAATTTGCTTGAATTAATACTTTTGATTATTAAAATAAATTATTTTTTCATGAAGAAGGTCTATTGCAAAGTTTGTAATATTGGCTGATAGTAAATACAGTGTTCAACATTTCATTTTATGACCATACCCTTGCCATTCATTATCTTCTAGTAGAAAAAATTAAGATTTATTTGGTCATTTGACTACGAATATTCTTATTTCATATTATTTTTCATGTATATTGATAATATCTACTTTGCTAATGGATTGACTATTATCAAAGGCAGTTTGATGATTATTATCAATAACTGTTCGATTGAGTTTTGAATTATCGATATATTATCATCAATAACTGTTCGATTGAGTTTTGAATTATTGAGGCTCTCTTGATAACCAAGTAGCTTGGAGCTTACCAAATTACAGACACTTTGCTTGTTGTTATGCATTACTAATTCTATTTTTTCACTATAGTTTTTTATAGAGGACACTAGTATCAATGGTACTTATTTAAATGGATATAAAATTGATAAGAATAGCAAGTATTCAGTAATATCTGGTGATGTAATTCAGCTTGGAGGCGAATCATTTTCCACAAGAGGTAAAATCAAAAGAAAAAATATAAATTATATATATACACAATTATATAAAAAAAATTAAATTATACAAATTATCTGTGTATTCTTAAAATCTGTTATTTTTCTTTATAGCGAAATGCAAGATAATTACTTTCTCAGTTAAGTTGTTTACTCCTGAAGATGCTTATTTTTTCGAAATGTAATTATCTATGAATCTAATTTTTATGTTTTAGTTATTTTCTGCTGTTTCTCATTATTCAATATATTTTTTTGTTTCAGATCTTCACCAACAAATGTCTATGATTCACCGCTACAATTATACAAGCAAACTCCTAACCTTGAATGCTCTTTATCATTATTACATAAATCAGTTTTCAATAGGTTTGAAGGTACTATAATTTGAATTCATGGGTGTGTCTATGTAGAATAAATAAATTATATTATATTCTCTGCAGCTTGAGTTTTACATGTTTAAAGGCTCTCAAACATTAAAAGTAAAAATATTGAACTAAATTGCAAGGAAATTTTAAATCTCACTCCAAACTTAATAGAAAAGAATGATTCCTACGTTTCGCTCAATTTGGAACATGATCATTGTAATGTAGTATATTTTAATGATAGTGTACCTCCCAAAATGAAGGGTCTATTTAAGTTGTAAAACCAACAGAATTGTCTAATGGTAGTGTTAGTTAACCTAGTAAATTTAGGATTAAGTAAATTCATTATTTTGCACAAATATATTGACAGATATTAAGATTTCGATTAAACTTAATGATTTTATTAGAAGATGGTGGAATTGATAAAAATATTATTCATATTATTATGTAATATTTATACCTTGTTTGATTTTTTAATTAATAAAACTAATCATTTAGTCATTTATTGGGCTGGTGAAACAAAATATGAAAGATATTACACTTATATGGTATTATTTTCAAATATATCCTTGCTACGCATTACAAAGGTACTAATAGAATAGAAAATAAACTTTGTCCCGACGATGTCCCTAAGAATAATATAATGTACATAAATAAATACAATGAATCTAGCTTTCGTAAGATGAAATAAAATAAAATAACAGTCTGGTTAACTATTTACAATTTTACAAATAAAGAACAAAACGTTTGCAATTAAGAAAGGTGTAAAACAAGGAGATAGTTTGAGCCCCCTCCTGTTCATTATATACATGGATGAAATTTGGAAGATGTGCAAACATAGAACAGCCTGTACTACTATTGGAAACTGGAATATGAGGACAATCCTTGCCAAAGTAATGGTATTCACGGATGACATTGTCCTTATAGCTGATACCAAAGAGAGCCTACAGTAAGTTGTAATTGAATGGGAAGCTGAGCTAGATAGGAAAGGTATGACCATTAATGTCAAGAAAAGTAAAATAATGCAAATTGGTTGGGGACAGGAATACGTTGAGGTATTTGGCAAGGGTGAAGCATTGGAAATAGTGGACGACTACACTTACCTAGGAACAGTGATAAGCAGGAATGGAAAGATAGACCAGGAGATATCCAATAGAATAAAGAAGGCTTACTCAATCTACTATCACCTCTGCAACACTGTTATAGGGAAAAGGGAGGTGGAGAAAATTTTTATGTTGCACATCTTCAAAGCTGCTTACCGGTCTACTCTCCTATATCGAACTGAAAGCTGGCTACCATTAGATAATTGTTTAAGCAGAGTTACTGCTGCGGAAATGAGGTACCTCTGTAAAGTAGTGGGCCGAACCAGAAGGGAACGACTGGACTAGAGAGGATCTAGGGGATGTCTCTCTAAAGGATACCCTTGAAGAGAGGCAACTTAGATGGTTTCGAACATCTCTGCCGGATGAATGAGGACTGCGACCCGAGAAAGTACTTTGAGGCCAGACCAACCGGAAAACGTCCCAGAGGGAGACCCAGAACTCAATGGACGGACTACATCTTCAAGGTGGGAGAGAAGAGATGCAACGACTGGAATGCCATGAGGGCACTGGCTCGGAATTGGGAGGATTGGTTTGCCTGGACAGAGGCACCTCCATGCTAAAAGACACTAGGGAGGAAGAGAAAGAAGAAGAACAAAAACAGACACCGATGAAATAAAAATGACAAAAATCCAATAATTGTAGGAGAAAATAAAAACCTATGTTCATCTATTGAATGCTTTTTTTAGTGAGGTTTTGCTTGTCAGCATCATTCTGGAGGGAAAGGAGGTATTGAAAGAAAAGAGACTTAAATTTGGACAGAGATGGAGCATTACAGAATTCATATTACATGGTAGTGAATTCCATAAGGAAGTAGCACGGGAAATGAAGGAATGGTCAAATTATGTACTCTTATGGTAAGAAGTATACAGGTCTGAGGAGTGAGATCTTGTAGTGCGGGAGGAGACCGAGGATCTGAACTGGAAGATGCTATAGATGTAGGAGGGATCCCGAGAATTAATGGTTTGATGGAGGTAGGAGGCTAGGAAGTAATTTCTGCGGGATGAAGGATAAAGCCATTTTACCTCTGTATATAGATGTGATGTGTGGGAGGCTTTTGGAACCCTAAAGATAAACCTAACGAAACAGTCCATTAGTCTTCTTAGCTTACTCTTGAGTTCCCCCTGTCAACCCACCATATGCCACACAAATCGGGTAGGATAAGAGAAGAAACCAAGGTTTTGACAGATTGGAAAGTATTGATATGGGACGGAAATCGTTAAGTGAAGATGGGTTAGGTATCTTTTGTAAATGTTGTATTTTAGCTTTCTTCCAGGATGAAGGAAAGGTGGAATTTTGCAGAGAATAATTATATATATGTAGGAGAACTGGAAGGATAGTAGGAAGGCATAATTTGATTAATTTTAGTGGAATACCATCATGTCCATTAGCTTTTGTATGACATTGGAAAATGGCATCAATGAGGTCTGAGGGTGTGATATAGGAAAAATAAAAATTGGAGGAGTTATAAAGAGGACCGTATGGAGTGTAGCATACGGAAAGAGATAAAGAGTTTGATGATGAGGTAGCAAAAAAGGAATTCATTAGGATATATAAAAAGAAAATTAGAAGTAAAACAGAATGAAAGTGGAACATTGGAGAATTTACAAAAGGAAAGTTTTGATAGTATTTTCCATTTTGATTTTGGATCACAGGCACTGCAGAGGGCTTCATGAAAATATTGTGATTTAGCTTTTCGATATAATGATATAATAATTTAGATGATGTAGATAATAGGGTGTGCAGTCAAGGAGACAATATTAAAAAGATGTTTTGTTTCTCAAGCGTCATCACTCAGGAACTCTGATGAAGGGCTACATTGTAAGCCGAAACTTCGGCACAATAAATTCATATTTTTAATTTTGTTTCCTTGACTGTAAACCCAACTATCTACATTGTCATTGATTCTCCAGACAAACAAACCATATCAATATGAATACTGAGTTTGTTTATCTTCTTCTTCTTCGAAAGGATTTTCTTCACTATTCGAAGTTTTCAACCAAACTCCTCCCTCAAATGGTTCCTCCAATCTTCTCTGTCCATCGTTTCTTCTTCCGTTAGGCCCCGGCCAACCATACTTTCAGCCACAACACCTCTCCACCTGATGTGAGGCCTACTTCCCCTTATCATACCCTCTGTTTCCCATTCATAATATGGTTGAACCATCTCAATCTCCTTCCCTCTATTTCCTCCAGGATATCCCTCTTTACTTCCATTCTTTCTCTCTTATAATCTGATTTCTTTGTTTATTATTTGCTAATTAATATAGGACTGGCATATTAATAGAAAATTGAGTTTAGATGAAGTTATAATTCAAAGCTATTATCTCATGCTTGAGTAATTTTATATTGCTTTTGTTAGTAACATTGATTGTATAGAATTATACAATTTTTATTTGTTTCATAAAAAATGTATTAGCATACCTTTCTTGTATCTATTATAATAAGAATTGATTTTCTTTGGAATAATTTTGAAAAGTTTATTTTAAATTAGTCAATTTTCTTGTTACAGCTTTGAGAATATTGGATGAAACTGGGAACTTAAATTTTTTGACTGAAAAACAGAGTCATTGGATTTTAAACAAGTTTAAAGAGAAAGGTTTGCTGGATATAATTAAGCTGGTACTCTACTTTTATGATTATTAACTTACTTTTGCTTCATTTATTTCTTTTTATTGTAGTCGATGGAGACAGGTGGTGGGTAATTCACCGGGTAGGGTACTTGACTCCTAACTCGATCCAAGTTGAGCAAGATTAAAAAGTAATAATTCTGTTATATATGTTGTCAATCTTAGGGTTGACAGGTCTTCCCATCACCAAGAAGTCAGCCTTGTCAAATACTGGACCTGAGACCATTTCTTTTGTGGTACAGGTTTTAATTTGTTTTGTTTTTTCATATAACAGATATATAGTGGTGATTCTTAACAATGGGTTGGGATGTAAAAACCTTCCGAAAAATTTTCATTAATTTACTAAATGTCAATTTTTTCCATGATGGAATATGAAATATCTAATTTTTCTGTTTTTGAGAAAAAATATTACTACATTTGTAATCTTAATATACTCACAATATTGTTTCAAATATTTTCTCTGTGGTGTTAGGAAAGTTTCTAATAAAAGAAAGAAAGTATAATGGTTATTACTAATTTAATTATTTCATACGGTGGAAAGGCAATTTTTTGCATAGAATGGATAAATTGGGAAGTGGTATTTAATGAATTCTATGGCTTGATGTTTTATTTAAATGATTAACAGCAATATATCAAAAAATTTCTACTGCTGTAATAATTAATTTGTTCGATTACTATTCTATTTTCTTTTTTGTTTTTCCCATCTTTATTTTAGGAAACTTTAATGCCTTTTTTGGTATCAAATGTTAGTGATATTTATCTTAAGTAGTTGATGTTTTTTATTATAATTGTACTATGCAGCAAGTTGGTGTCCTTAAAAGCTCTTTCAGGTGATTCCTGGACTATTAAGTAGAGCCAGGCGAAGAGACCTCTAGCCCTAGAAATGGATTATTGGAGAAATTCTTGCACAGTATTGCAGCTTCAGAAAGTTCTAAACACTGAAATTAGACAGAGAGTTGAATAAATGGATAGCATTCTCTATAGTGATTGAGACTATGATGCTAAAGTGGTTTCGGCATGTTATGAGAGTGGGAGAGGAGCGAGGAGAGGATGGACAAAAAGAATTTTTGAATGGAGCCCAGAAAGAAAACAGAAAAAAGGTAGCCCTAGAAGACGTTAGGTTGAGGGCATCATGGAAAAAATGATAGGTAGAGGAATATGTGAGGGAGACTGGTTGGACTGACAAAAATGGAACAAACTTATTTTTGGCGAAGACATATGACAAATAGTTGTCAAAAAATCTTTAATAATGAAAATATTATAATTGAATATTTGTTAACATTAGAAATGAAGGTTTCTGTTATTTCACATTGATCTTCTTTTTTCTTTCTTTTTTCCTGGTTTCATGTATTTTTCAATCTTTAAATGCTGGTTTAAATCTTGTTAATATTTAACTTATCTCTCTTTTTTGCTCTGTAAATATGAACCTTTCCTCTTTTGTTTCTTGCATCACCCATGTTTTTTGTCTTGATTTGAAAAAACTATTGTTTGTCGAATGCATTCTTTTCCCTAATCTCACTGTTGCTGCATTTTTTACTTAAAAATTATATAATTTTTTTTCTCTGTAATTACTAATATAAATTTTCTTAAACTTAATTAGTTTTTGCTCATTTTTTTCTATTTACCTATTCACAATTTTATGATATTGGGGTACACCTTCACTGATTTGTATCAAGAAATAAATCTAACTGCATCGCTATAAAGAACATAGAATTTCATTATAAATTCAAAGGATGAAATGACTAGGTTATATGATAAGGATGAATAATAGAAGCACAGCCAAAAAACTAAAAATAATATATTGGTTTAGTTGTAATTTCTAACATTTTCATTTCTTCAAAATTAAGCCCTTTTAATGTTTTAGGTTTTAGGGACATCGAGTTCATACATGGAAGAATCCAACCTTCAAAATATGGACCACATCTCACATTTTATGCTTAGTTTAGCATGTTGTAGAAATTATGTCATGAAAAAATGGTTCCTTGATCAGGAGAAGAAATTGTTATTCCTCAGGTGGACATTCTTGACTAAACCTGAAAAAAATAAAGTTATTTCTGAATTTTTTAGTGATATAAAGGAGGTGAGAATTTAGTTTAATATTCTCATATTTATTCCAGGTATTTGGTTGAGAGAGAATATGCTATGTCCTCTGTGGCAACTGGAACACGAGCTTGCTTGCTTTTGTTTACGCTTTAGCAAAAATGTTCTTTCACAAAAAAAATAATTAATATCTGAAAACTGAAAACCTTCATGTCATCAGGATTTAGTAAAAAAAAAAAATAATAACATCAGAATCTTAACCTTCCGCTGGTAACATAAATACCACAGCTTAGTTAGGTAACATGGGGTGGCAGGTCAACCCAACATTTATAAGACTGTAGTTTGTATTTATGAAAGAATAGGTGAAAATTTTTCTGATTATCCCGAGTCTCAATATATCTGCAAAATCTGGGTCGTTTACATTTACTGATTCCGTTATAAATCAAATGCACTATTACAATAATGGACCTACAACAATGGTAACAGGGGTGATGAGTCACCCCAAGCAATGTATATATAAACCATACTAACACTGTGGGATTTGACTTTCACAGCAATGAAACGAGACTGATGGAAAATGAGATTAGCATGAGTCTCAAAAGAAAATAAGAAGGTGTACCAACAAAACAAGTAAATATATTTTCACCTGGGGTGATGCATCACCCCTGTTACCATCGGAAAGTTAAACAAACTACAGAAAACATTGATAGGGTCTACAATTTGATGTTTATATATACACACACACTATATATGTATTCCATTCCATTATTGGCTCAACAGGCGCATGTAGTGGTTCTGATGGATATTCCGTTCTTCCTTATATCTGTTTTTACATTGTTCATTCATCTAGATTTCGGTCTTCCTCTAGGCCTAACTCCTTCTGGCTTCTCAAGATAAATTCTTCTAACAGAGTTTTTTAAAGCCTAAATTTTGTTGCGACTTAGGATTCTACTTTTCAGAAGGCTCGCTAGAGAATAATAAGCTCTATTCGCAGCCATTATTCATATATATATTATTTAGGAGAACTATATTTTTGAATTATTCACTTTATTATCCATTTCTAAATCATATTTTATTTGTTTCAAGGTTACTAAACATGAAAAAATGGAAGTTTCTAATGCATCCAATGGATTAGTACTTTCATCTGTGAAGTATTACAAAGTATATTTTACAATGATTTCTGAGTTAATGGCCAAGAGAATTAGTTTTATGAAAAAAGGAAATTGTTATGTGACTCTTGATGATATGATTCATCTAATAATTTCAGATTTCACAAAATATGTAAAATCTAGTTTAGAGGTATGTTTATATAATGTTACTTGTAGAATAATTTGCAATATTTACTTTGAATAAAAATTTAGTTAAAGAGTCATGCTTTACTTTTATATAGCAGAGCCTTTTTTTGACGCTGATACTAATTATATATCTGTTTTATCCTTTAATGCACAAAATAATATTAACTAGCATCTTAGATAATTTTAACCAATAATTGGAAGTTTTATTTATTTATCGATAAAAATCTTGTATTGAAGTAAGCAATTAAACATTATTGGATTACTATTATCTATATTACTATTATCTTCCAATTCTAATTCAATAGTTTACATTTATTGTACTGGCTTCATTGCCTTCAGATATTATTTCAGTTATCTGTCCTCAATATATCAGTAACTCTGTATCTACTCATTAAGTATTAACTCAGTAACTTGTTCTCATTGTCTCAACATCTTAGCATCTACACTATTTATGTTCACCAATTATTTTGTCGAGATTACTCATTAGCATTTAAGTAACTATCACCCATTTTAATTCTCATTTTAGCCTCAATTCAATAGTCTTTACTGGCCTTATGGCCTTTATATATTGCCTTTAAGTTACTATCCTTACTCTTATACAGTTTATTTATGTTTATTTGTTTGTTTATGTTTATTTTCTTTCTCACTCATTCCTATATGTTCTGGTGTGTGTTTTATTCATATAATTTTACAATGTAGTCATACCTCTTTGCTTGTTTTCTTTTTTTCTAGCCCTGATGAAGACTTGCATTGCAAGTCGAAACGTTTGCTTTAAGAATTAGAATAAAATAAACATTTTATTTTGATCTGCCGAATATTTTTGACTGCCTACCCTAATTATCTACATCTCCTATATACATCACAGTCAACTATACCTTATGATTATTTTATATATGTTTGTAATTTTTTTCTATACTGTACTGAAAATTTTTTTTTAAAAATATGATTGAAAATTTGTATTACTTCTAAACATTCCTCTCTCAATTCAGAATCTTTCTTTATGATAGGGAATGACTGAACTCTTGGCCACTTTTTGACAGTTTAAATATTCTGTTATTTTTATAATATGCAGTACTTGAATGAAAATTAATTTTGTTTAATTTTCAGATTATGAAAAAAAATCTCCATAAAGTATGGAAAGATGAGCGAATTGCTTCAATTATTTCATATGTTGAAAAAGAAGTACAGTTTGATCGCTTTTTGTTTGGAAAGCGTGGTAGCTCTGTAATGCTGAAGGAAATTGATTCTGTCAGTAAGCTGATATTTAAGATCTTATGTTCTTGTTTATCTTAAGAATAATTGGTACTTAATAAGTTTGATTTTAGCTAGCTGAACAATCTTTTCCTTTATGTATGAGTGAACTTCATTATCATTTGAAAAAGAAACATCATTTAAAGAATGGAGGACGCTTTCAGTATGGTTTATTTCTCAAAGGAATCGGTCTTTCATTAAAAGATTCATTGACATTTTGGCGGCATTATTTTACTAAAACAATGTCATTTCATGAGGTATAAAAACTGTTTGGATAAGTTATAGCTAGTGAGGTTTTGTCTGCTTAAAAATATTCTTTATATTTATCATTTTCCAGTTCATGAAGCATTATAACTATCATATCTATCACCTTTATGGCGCAATAGGAAAAAAAGCCGATTATCCCCCTCAAAGTTGTAAGAAAATTATGGAGGCAATGCCTACTTTTTCTGAATATCACGGCTGTCCCTTTAAAATATCGGATGATGAAAATGTTAAATTTTTATTGCATAGGCAAAATCTTAATGATGAAGGTAAGATTAATATTTTTCTTGATGTTTGCTGTATAAGGAATCTAGTTTTAAATGCTTATTTGCTGATTTTTATACTTTATATAAGAATTTTATTAATTTGTTTAAACATAATTTAATATTTAGAAAGCGTAATGCTATAAAGCAGAAAATGATCCCTAGAAAAAATTGCAAGGGAAAAAAATTCCTGGCTGTGAAAATGGATTTTTGGAGGTCAGCTAGAATCTCAAGGATTCAGTGAATCAGAAATGAGATTATTAGAGAAAGAATGAAAGTAGGAAGTAATATCCTGGAGGGAAGTTGATTGGGATGGTTCAGACATATTAAAAGGTTGGATAATAAAAGAATCCTCAAAATATCATATGAATGTGAAACAGAGGGTAAATATGTTGTGGCTGAAAGTATGGCTGGCCGGGGACTAACAGAAGTGGAAGCGATAGACAGATAGGTGTGGAGAAACCCGAGAGGGAGGAGTTTGGCTGAAGGAAACTTCAAATAGTGAAGAAAATTCTTACAAAAAAAAAATATATATATATTATTTTATGTGCTTTTATTTTTAATTCTTAGAATTCAATTTTCGGTTCTTTGAGCTGAGAGAAAAACCACAGAACTTATAGGAAAAGCTTAGAAATTGACTGGGATAAGCAATAATATTATGTACATTATAATTTATAAATCAATTGTAAAACCCGTATTGATGTATGGCAGTGAGACATTGTCTTGTATAGGCACCTTTGAGAAAAAAGGTTGACAAATTTGAACATAAGGTTCTCAGAGTGATATTAAGCCCAAATTGGGACAATGAATTAATTAATAACAAATTTATAATATGAGAATATTATTGTTTCTTTTCTAATGTCATTAGAATTGTGTAGATCAATGTCTGTCTTCCTTTTTCTATTCCGTACTATTTTCGATGTAACAAACCTAGAAAAAAAATATATTATCAAAGAACATCCACTGTTTAAAATAAAAATTTGTCAGTATTACATTGACATGCAATGACAGCTGTTTGATATGGAGGCAGATTGATAAACAAATAAAGATACACCCTAGTCAAATTAAAAAAGACGGAGCTAATCATGATGTTACACTGTGCCCCTGGTTACACTTTACTCTAATTGACTTGAGTATGCTTAATGGCTCTAAAACTTAAAACTACAATGAATTACAATTAAAAAGACTATATGTTAGGATGATAGTATAGGATTTTAAAGTTTAGCATGTCAGGCATAATTAAATAAGATAAAGGATGGAAACTAAGAGAAATATTTTAGAGAAAATTAATGATTCCAAAATTAATCATGAATGAGAGGGTGATAATAAAAGATAAGAAGATTTGCGTCTTTCTTTAATTCCAAGCAGTTCAGTAAAAAGCTGGATAAGTCAGGACTTTAGATTACATTTTGTAGTCAAGAGTAAATCAGTGTTATCAGGATTTACCCATGAGAAACATATATGGGCAGGTGAGGTGACGTGACCAGTTCAGATTTGTTTGCTTTGGGCCAGCATAACTAAACTAACATGCCGTAAGAAACCTGAATGAGGCACATAATTTTAGAAAGAAAATAATTTTAAGTATATTCAATCATTTAAAAGCATTTTAAAGTCGATTTACACTCGTTTAATTATATATAACACCCATTAGGGGTAGGAAATTATACACACAAACATATATAGATAGGGGGTCCTTGAAATTATAGCAATTTTTCTGGGGTCCTTCAAAATTTTTGTTGTGAAACCTTGGTGTATACTAAAAAGGATGTTATAATACTACAATAATTTCAAACAGGCTATTTACCACAGACAGTTGTATAATATTTTTTATAAATTAAGGGTTAATTAATTAAATCTGTACCTCGGAGGTACAGAACACTATGTCACATTTCTGTAACTTTCCAGGAGTAAATTTTTTTTTATTTAAAAAAAAAAAAAAAAAAATTTCATTTCCTGAACTGTTTATTATACTTATGTGTACGAAATAAATCTTGACTTTCTATCCAGGCTAGAATAGGTTAGTAACCCGTCCTTCCTGCCCTAATTGGAGTACATAAGGACGTTATGCCTTCCCCCCAAAAAATAAATAAATAAAAACAAAGGTAAGTTACATAAAATGACTTACCTTATAATTAATTTGTCTAAGACTGAGAATACTATACCTCTGTATAAAGGGGGAAAAGGTGAATAAGAATACATAATAATGTATTTTTGGTAAAAAAAAAAAATGACATAGTGTTGTATACCTCTGAGGTACAGAAATGTAGACATTAAAATTAGATAAAGTAGCTGGTGGCAAAGGCATTATTCCAGAATTTGTCAATTCAGAAACAAACATTGTTGTATAAGAAAGCTTGTACAAGTAAATGAAGATAGCATTATTAGTTGTGATTTCCTCTTCATGAAAGCTGAGCTCCTTTATAACTTTACAAAGTTTTAAAAAAAATATTATTTCACTAAAAACTCCTATTTACTTTAGATAGAAACATTATGGAATGCAACAGTATAAATTTAACTCATGGTAATATTCTGTAATCAACTGATTGACTGAAAGTTTGTTAGTACTTAAAAATGTATGGAGAAGAAGATAATCAGGGATGCAGTCAAAGAGGAACACCACGTCTAAGTAGAAATTCATCTAGTGTTCTTTGCCATTTCTTACTTTTCCTTTTTCAATCCACTTTTATTTTCCTTCACCTTTTACTTTATTTCCCTCGCTCTTTCCCATATTTCCATTTTTTTTTTTTTTTACTTTACATTTCCGTCGGTCCTCTTTTATTTTTCATTTATTATCCCTTTATTCACTACCCTTACATTTCCCCCCCCCCTCATCATTCCTGTCTTGTCTTTAACCTTACCTTGCTACTTTGTATTATTAATGATTTTTGTATCTGTTCTTTTCTATAGCCTTTTTTTTTATATTGTTTTTTATCCATGTCATTCTGTTCCATACGTCATCTGTTTATCAGACTGTTTTTTTTTTTTTTTTTTTTTTTTTCACATTTAGTATTTTGTTCGTTATAGCCCTGAAAAAGACCTGCAAGGCAGGTCGAAACGTTGGCATGCATTAAAGTATTTCTACTTGGATATGGTGTTCCTCTTTGACTGATTATCATCTCCATTCATCTTAACAGTCAACTATACTTTTATCATTAAAAATTTATGATTAATAATGTAAATGATACTAAGTTTTTATAAGTGGTATAAAATAATTTATCACTAATTACTATCCCTTTATCAAGTTTTGGATTCTGTTTTCATTTTTAATTTTCAGAAGTGGAATGTATAATGGGTTTAATGAAAAATGACACCCCTCAATTAGCATGCAGCAAATATTTTGAACTTAAGCATGGTTCAGCTTTACAAGAAATTGTTTTTCATCCAAACCATTATTTCGAAGAGAGTAGAGCTTTATTTAAATTAAACCATAAAAACAATCAACCTAAACAAAATGTATCAAAAGTTGATGGTAAGCTAAGTAAAGTCTTTGATATTCCTGCTTATGTTTAATTTATTGTAGTAATGATCCTATAATGCAAGCATTGCCTGTACTGTTTATTTCAGAGTTACCTCAAGACTTATGCATTAAAAGTTGTGGGACCAATAAAAAAAGGATAACTTATCATGGTTGCAGTAGAATGTATGATTGGTGACTAATGTGATAAAAGATAATTTATTTTTATGTATTGTTTAAATATTTATTCTTATATCATTAAATTATTGCATTTGTGTTATTCATTTTTATATTTATGAAATATTTTACCTCTACCATCCTTTTCACAGTATTCAAGTTTATTGGTTTTAAAGTCTTAATCTAAGCTATGTATTGTTCGTAGATGTTAAGATGGATTTTACTGAAATTCAAAGCCAATTATAAATTCTTTTAGTTCTTATTAGAATTGCCTTTCCTCAAAAATCAGCAGTCGAACCAAAGAAAAGTTTACAGAACTTCATGGGTTTGAACTCCTGCCTCATTCCCCATATAGTCCAGACCTCGCACCTTCGGATAACTACTTGTTTCGATCCATGGCCCATTTTCTTCAAGAGAAAAAATTTGATAATTTTGGGGAAGTTAAAAATGCTGTCCAAGAGTTCTTTGATAGCCATCCCAAGGAATGGTATCAGCGTGGCATCGAGCAATTGGCTAGCAGGTAGGTAATGATAGTAGATAACAATGGACTATACTTTGAGTATTAATTGTATTTTATATCAAAGAAATAATAATACGAATATTTGTTTCAAAAATGGTCATTTTTTTTGTACACCTTATGAAAATATTGCAGTTCATAATTCTCATGTTTAGTTCAAGTAACATTTTATTTAATTATTATTTGTATCACTTTCTTCTTCTTTGTTCTGCCCATGATAGGAAGTAAGTGCATGGAGTCCTGTTTTTCATCTGCCCAGTTGAGCGATGAGACAAGTTGCACCTTGCGGTTAAATTCTTTCAACTTCTGCATTCTTTGAAGGGTTTGTTCCCATCACAGTGCTCCAGCCATACTATCAGTCACTAGCTCTGCCTGTAGATATCTGCTCATGGTCCCATCTAACTTTTCCTGTTTCGGTCCCGTGTCAGTACTGGTGAAGCTGCTGCCCTTCACCACGGATGTTTTTTATGACCTCCTGGTTGAGATCCGCACTGTTTAGTAGAAGCAGGGCTACTTTGAGCAGGATACAACATAAGTAGTACACGGACAGTCTTGGAATGAGCGTACTTAGAGTTTTATTCCTCTCCTCGATTGTTTCCCTGGGGTTAAGGGAGGACCAATTCACTAGGTCAACCCTGGGCAAGGTGCTACCTCTCAACAACCCCTTAGCCCCATTTGTATAACCTTTCTTTTATGTTGACACAAAAGTTTTTGAATAAACCATATAAACAACAGCAACTCTTTTTTTACAATATTTGAATATTTTTGGAGAAATTAAAGCTTGATAACACTTTGCATTCTATACAGATAGTAAGATAGGGTAGCTATCATAAACGTAGCTAGTTTGGCCGAACCTCCACCCAACTTCTCTTTGGAAACTCAAGACATTTACCACACAACACTCCTCCCCCCCCCCCCCCCCCCCCCCCCCCCCCCCCACTGATATCCCTGCAATAACTCAAAGTAAAAGTGCATAGGCCTATGAGAAAGACTAACCTACAGCTACTACTCCACAGGTAAGGTAAACAAGGACACTCTGTAGTAATACGCAGCGAAACCAGTGTCACCACACCTATAGTACCCTGAGTCCCAGAATGGTCACAGGGCTCTAACCAAAGTAAGTATTGTTTTCATACCATCCTTTATACTGTGAAGTACCATTAGCATAAGACAGAGGACCTGTGCCCTTCATGTTGTTGGGGTTTTATAATTATTAGGAAATCGATCCCAGTGTACACTAATACGTTGTAACAAGAAGAATGTAAACTAAACTCCACACTTGTTTGATCCTGTGTATTGCAGGCTCATTTTTCTCCCTGGAGTGAGTACTAGGCCCCCACCTTGACCTGGTGGTAAACCATCAGAGGTGGGAGGACAGAGAGATAGCCTGATGTTGCATACTATTATCCTTGACCAAAAGACTCCTTATTCTTATTTAGGCCATTAAATAAGTAAATTTAGTAAATGGTAGGCAATCAACCCTTCAATGGATTACATTTTTTTTAAAAACAATCTATCTCTAGGATATTGGTTCATAGGGTGTTCATTCTACCAGGACTTAAAGTAAAAACTTTTACAGATCTACACAAAGCTTAACTTGGTTAGGTGAATATTAAGTACATATTTGGTTGGAGAATGTATTTGTTTCTTAAGAATGGACATTCTTCGAGTCTTTATAGTCTCATTTCTTGATATAAGATTCAAAAGAAGAAATGGAGTTAGATTGCTAAAGAAATTGTAACCCTGAAGTTCAATAAGTCGCTCCACAGAATGTAATTAAAACTGAAGGGAGATAATGATAATTGTTTGCTTGTATAAATTTGCAAAAAGAGGATTTTCATTACAGCATTCCTTTAAAGCTTTTGATCTTACGAGATTGTATGTTTGTTCGTACTCAAAGCAGGAAGGGCAGGTTACCAATCTTCTGTCACCTCGTCACGTCCATTCCGTCACGAAATACGTTCAATTGGCTCCACATGGGTCCCCAGAAACGTTCTTAACACTTTAGCACGCTCAACTTCAAAGGTCTCCAGATCTTACTAGATTGAATTCAAACTTCCATAGTTTCACATCATAGTATAAAGCTGAAGCCTCTTATGTTAACTGTGCATTTCGTGTTTCATCTCTTTAGTGCTCAGAATCATGACATTCATTCACTTATTTTCTCAGAAATATCTGTTATAATTTGAACTATAAATCAAGACCATTTCTTGAGAAATTTGAATTTCGTTTCTGATATAAATTCCATTAATACGTTGGGTCATACGTCTTTTATTTGAATCGTTAAGTTTAATGAAAATTTTGTCTGGCCATTCCGCAACGTCTACAACTTGGGTTAATATAGTCAAGTATTCAGGCCATGCATTAAAATTTTTTGCGAAAGGAAAGTTTCACTTTCCTTTTGACTGTGAATAAAGTCATCACCTAAGTATTGTGGAAGAGAAATTGTTCTTACCAACTCTATTGAGTTGAATTTTGAATGACTTAGTACCTAACTAAAGCACTTGCGAGGTCTACGTCTTTGCATAACATTATATATATATATATATATATATATATATATATATATATATATATATATATATATAAATTTTATTTTATATAAAATATAAAATAATTGTATCCACTTTTTAGCAATATACAATTTAACTCTTTAACAGGCGATGCAACCTGTAGGATACTCATATTTAATGTCTTTTGCTCAATAAATGACGTAACGTCCGACATATTATCCTACTCATTATCATCTAGTATTCTTTATTCAACCTTGATTTTCATGATGCATATGTGGGGGTTAGCGTGGCTATAGCCATTCAAAGGGAAAAAAAAGAAGAAAGGTCTTCAAAAATTCCTGGCCTGCCTGTTAAATGGTTAAATAGGTGGCAATCAACTTATAACTGGTATGCAGTAAACGGATATAAAATAAGATTGTCATCAAAGTTATATTATTATTTTTTTTTTTAGCTCCTTGGGCTTATTGGACGCAATGAAAAAATATGTATAAATTTTTTTGTAGTATCACCGGAAAAAAATAGATCAATATCGGTCAGTATAATGTTTATAATATGGTCTTTTGATAAGATTTCTGTGGTTTTTAACCTGTATACTTATTTAACTGTTCCTATACTATATTTTTCATTCGGCCCTATACTATATTACAGTGGTAATTGGATAAATTGACACACAAATGAGACTGTGAATAGCTGGCTTTTATGATACTGAATTCCAACATCTTTTGCATTTAGCGTTGGAGAAGTACGACTGGCGACTAACCACGAATAATGAGAGCCTATACTACAATTTCGACTTCCATTTCCCAAAACACTAACCGAAAGCAGAGATATGGGTGTCTCTCCCATTATCTTGTGACAACCTCTATCTCACCGATTAAAGAACAGCACTGTTCTTTTAGAAGTATTTAACATGTACAAAAAAAAAAAAAAAATGATTGATATAACTTTTTTTACTCCTGTCTATTCAAAAATCATGGTAATACACTTATTTGTCAGGAAGAGCTATATAAGTAGATCTCTATCCTTCGAATCGATTGTGTATTACGTCATTGTGTTTGGGACATTTTATCTTGCCATGAAAGGGGTCCGTGTTGTTCTATGCCCATTCATTAAAATAAAAAAAGAATTAAAAAAAAAGATAATTAATTTGACATGCCAGGATGACAATGAGTTAGTAAGATACTAAATTTATTTGCACTGTAATGCTACTTATTGTTAATCCTCACCTCTCACCTTATCAGATATAATGACACTCTAAAAAATACTTATTTTAAGTCATATTTTTGGACGTTGCTATTTAATCTTGTTCCAAAATGAGTCATAAATATCTTAAAGATTTTGCTAAAGGTCCTCTGGATAGATATAGAAAATGTGCCTCCTTTGATTGGAAAAGAATGTCACTTTGTATGGAAGATGAAGAATTTCAAAATTTAAAAGTAAAATTTTATAGTTTATTTATTTATATTATTAAGTATTTTTTAATCAAATATGCATGTGAGCAATAACATTATTACATTTTTAACTTTTCAGTAAGTAGATCTATAATTTGTTATAAAATATAAATTAAAAATTCCATATAAACTCATGAAAATCCTTATTGTACAATAATATGGTAACATACTTATTGAACTGATAATGCATGGAGTGTTTAAGTAATGAATTTTCAATTTATGATTGAAGGTTTTATAGAAGTGATGAGTATTTAAATAGATGATAAGTGATAATTTTCATTATCAGTGATCAATCACCTGTTGATCCCTAGAAAAAAATTATCAATGAAAGGTTTTTATAGGTTTAAACCTTGAAATAAGTGGGAGAAGGAGAGCTTATGTTGAAAACTTTTTTATTGATTAAATTAAGGGTTACACGATTTATAATAAACTTAGTACATTAAAAAATCAAAGCATTTTCATTAAATCACATTGGAAGCTTATAAACAAATCTGTGAAAGATTTGTGACTTTTTCACTTTCAATTACAGTATTATAAAATCTACATATGTTTTACATGAGTTCATATACCATATTGTTTTGTTTTGAAAATGTTAATTTGATGTAATGTAAATTTATTATTTTTAATTTCAGATTTTTTAACCGAAATCCATTTATATTTTTTTATATCATTATATAATTTATTTAAACTTGTTTTATGAATTGTCTTTCTTTAATATCATCTTAGTTCGTATTTTTCAGTTCTATAATCTCCAAGCCTTACTTCCTAGACATTAGTTCCTTACATGTTCAATATATGATCTATATTAATTACCTTTAGGGCAAATCATTGTTATCAACTTAGTTGTACTCATTTCTTTAATTACGTAGTGTCCTCTCCAAATTAATTTTTTTAGAACCTTTAACCAACTTATTTCTAGTAACAGTCTTCCAGTGTCCAATATTTTTTCCTATACGTTTGTTTAGTTTGTATCAGCATCTATTTTCCATGTTATGAATAGCATTTTGTGACAGTTAATGTATGTTTTTTTGTCACAATTAATTTTATGTTGGTTATTATGCATGTCAGGTTTTCAATTTTATTTTTAAAAAGTATTTTTTTAAATCTTATAAATCTCCTAGAAAATAATATCTATTTTGGTTTTGATGTTTTTAGGTATTTAAAAAAAAATATTTTAGTATAATGTAATGAAATTTTGTACTGAATTAAGATTCAGCTATCCATTTATAAAGAAAATAATAATTTAATTAGAAGAACTAAAAAGTTATATCTTCCAGTTAACATTTTTTTTATTATATTCCATCTGAATTTGTGTCACAGAAAGGATCGATCTGTGCATTTTTTTTACTTATCTTTCAAAACTTTTAATAAATGCAATGAATGAAGCATTTTTATTTTGGCTATATATAACAATGTAATTTGTTTTATACTTTAATATTAAATTTTAAAAATTACATTGCAATTAATAAATATTTATATTTATTTCATCTTGATATTACTTTCCTTTATTTTTAGTTTAAGATATGGGAGAAAATGAGAAATGACGCATTGTTTCAAAAACCAAATTACCGTTTAAGCACAGAGGACCAAAAAAGTTTGGCCCTGTTACAAATGAAAAGACTAAAGGAATGGGACCTATTACCTAGCGAAGAGGTTTTTATGAATCCCAAAAAGGTAATATGTATTTTTTATTTATTTTTTGTTTATCTCATATTTTATTTAAATTACAGGGTTGTAGCTATAAAAAATACTATACTTCTGTTGACAAAAGTTTGTTTCTTCAAAGACAAATGTCAACACGTGATTTACACGGTTATTTGTCCCTTGTTTCTGTGGCACTTGTTAATTGTCGTTTGTTAGTGAATTTTAGGTTATGGGTATCAACAGAAAGCTAAGTTGTTCTCTTTCTTTTTGTCTGGTGGGCTTAGTTATGAGGCTATTATAGAGATGAATACTAATGTGTGAATTGTAATGGAAAAAATTTTATTTTGTCTAAAATATGATTTTTGCACATAACCGAATATTCACAAGTGCAACAGTTTTATGGTATAATCTTTGTTCAAATTAAACCTTGTATCTATTTCTTGTTGAAGAAATGGCAAGCATTTAAGTGGAGCTACATATGGTTCTCATGGACTATTCTGTTTCAAAGTTGGCAAAAATTCTCTCAAGTTATTAAAAAGCAAATTCAGATTAAAAACAATTTGATTTTTGGGGACCTGCCCATTTATAAACAAAGGTTATAGTATTTAATAACCTTTTTGTGTTACCAATGGAATTTAAGAACAAGAATTAAATCTTTTCTTGGTCTAAAAATTGATTCTGGGAGTGTGATGAAATCACCAATCAAAACTCCTTGGTATTAAGTTAAAAGTCATGAAGTTTGTTGACAAGACATGACTATTCATTGTATGAATAGTTGAGAATTCACTAACTTCTAAAGTTTGCTGAAGTTTTCAGATGATTACCTGAATTTACCTAAATAAGTAATAATTTAAATTATCCCTAATAATCCTAAAGACATTAAGTTAATCAAACATAAAATTAGCCCTAGAATCACTTTCCATGATTAACATTTACATAAATCTATAAACCACATGTTTCAAGTTCCCTGTCTGTATAGCAGATTGGCTGTTATGATCCAACATACAAAACTCTTGAAAACTCATTAAGTATGAAAAAAAAATGTGTTACTACTAATCATCATATAGAAGACCGGACAACCTTTTACATCAAATGAGGATACATTGATTATGTTTTCTCTGAGATCTTATTTTTATAGCTACACCTTGAAAACCATTTTACCAATGAGTACTATAATGCTTTTATGTGTACGTCAGTCCAAACAATAATTGAAGAATTAGAGAAAATCTAATCGCAGACGGATACTCCTTTAAAAATGTGAAAACATTTACCTATCTGGGTGCTGAGCTCAACTGTAAAAATAAGATATTGACAGAGGTGCAAAAACGGATTATGGCAGGTAACCGAGCCTATTTCGCGAACATCAAGCTTTTCCGATCATCACTCTTGTCACGAACAATGGAAGTAAGGTTATATAAAACCTTTATAAGGCCTATCTTGACATATTCTGCTGAAACATGGACCCTGTGTACCTCCACAATAAATGCACTGAGAATTTTCGAAAGAAAAATTCTTAGGAAAATATATGGACCTGTGATGGTTGAGGGTGTGTGGAGGATTCGGTAAAACAGACAGTTATGTGAAATATATGGTTCCCGTCTTATAGTCCAGTTTATAAAAGCGAGAAGAATTGAATGGTTGGGCCATGTACTGAGAATGAAAGATAGCACAGCTCCAAAAAAGCTACTATTGGGGACAATGTTTGGTACTAGGAAGAGAGGACGTCCAAGAAGAAGATGGCTGCAAGATGTTGAAGGAGACCTCCGGACCCTTGGTGTAAGGAACTGGAAATTGAGAGCATTGTGTAGAGAAGACTGGACTAGATTGTTGGAAAAGCCAAGGTCCACCCAGGACTGTAGAGCTACAGAAGTAAGTATAATGCTTTGATAAATAATAAAAATTATCAATCCCTTACTACTCACCAAGTGGCCTGTATAACTCAGGCCTAGTAAAATCATATACACTAAAAGAATTGAACAGATTCCTGTTCTTCTTTTTGATTCTTCTGATCATCTTTGATAAGGTATAAGTTAAGCAACATCTGTTAGGAGTTGTAGCTTTTCATCTAATTCCTGTAGATGTCATTTATTTGTCACCGATCTCATTTGAAGAACAGTGTTTCAGCTGCTTGTTGATTAAGAAGGCTGTTTTATATAAAAGGTTCACTTTCAAGTTCTGAGTATATCCTAGCAGTTGCAAGATAATGTTGAAAAATTATTGCCACTTGTATGAATAGCTGTGATTCTATCTTATCTGAGCCCAAAGTGTACTCTGAAGTGGCTAAGAAATTACAACATTGACTCGATATCGTCAATGCTACGAATATAGAATATTCATTTAGTAAATAAAATAAATCTCTTGAATATTGTGTACTCCTATATTTGGTTACATTGACATAGATTGTTTCCCTATCTTTTTGCTTTATTTTCTTCTGAATTAAAAAATATTGCTCTCTATTTATCAAATTTGTTATCTACTTATCAAATAGTAACCTTTCATTTGATTAACCGTATTTATACTGAAATTTTAATTAGAATAGGAGAAACAAACTTTAAATTTAAATTAGAGGATTTATTTTTTAAATAATTATTCATGAAATATATATATATATATATATATATATATATATATATATATATATATATATATATATATATATATATATATATATATATATACATATTTAAATTAATAAACTAAACATCTTCATAACTATTCAGAATCAGGCTGTTGAATGGATATTATATATATTTATTATTATATATTTTTTAGTCTTTATGATTAATACTTTATATTAAATTATTTCTTCACCATTCTTCTCTGTTCTAGGCTTCGGTGTTTAATAGTGCCTGTTTATTATACAGCCCATCTTTATGTCTTAAATATACTCTTGCTTATGGTTTCATACAAAATGCTTTACTTGGGCTTGGGACTCAAAAACATATGGATCTTTATCATGATTTATCAGATCCATTGACGAATGTAAGAATTATTATATCTATAATGCTTTTTTAAATAGTCATTTTTTTTTTTTTCAACAATTAGTTTTATCATTAATTTATTTCAGTTTGTAGGTAGTTTTGCCTTAACAGAAATTTCCCATGGGACCAACACTAAAGCTATGCGTACAACTGCCCATTATGATCCTGCGAATGAGGAGTTTGTATTGAATACACCAGATTTTGAGGCAGCTAAATGTTGGGTTGGAAATTTAGGTGATTAGCAGCTATTGAAACATTTGAAATATTATCAATTATTAATTTTTTACAAGTACCATATTTATATTTTTTTGAACAGGCAAAAGTGCTACAGATTGTATTGTGTTTGCTAAACTGATAACACCCAATGGTAAAGATTGTGGACTACATGCTTTTATTGTGCCTGTGAGAGATCCTGTAACACTTGATTGGTATCCTGGAATTGTGGTGGGCGATATGGGGGAAAAAATTGGTTTGAACGGTGTTGATAATGGGTAAGAATAATTAAATTTGCAATATCTGTACCATTTATCAATTTGTTATATGTAAATATAAAGGTGTATATATATATATATATATATATATATATATATATATATATATATATATATTTTTTTTTTTTTTTTTTCCCTTTAGATTTATCATGTTCAACAAGTACAGAATTCCTAAAGGTAATCTTCTAAATAAAACTGGGGATGTCACGTCTGATGGTGGCTATATTTCTCCATTTAAGGATCCCAAGAAAAAATTAGGTATAATCACTAAAATAACTTATCTGGTACATTTTTTGTTATGCTTGCTTCCTAGTTTAATTTTTTTTTTTTTTTTTTTTTTTTTTTTTTTTTTTTTATTGTCTGGCCATTTAATAGTTTCTCATTTATTTCAGCTTCTATGAGCTACAATTTTAGTGTAACCGTATTACATGGCTGGCAGCTCAGGGCTTATTTAATGTTAATCTCAATAATGTACGAATTTCAAATATTTTTAACTATAGCTCAGACTTACTTGAGAGATTTCATTTCAAAAAACAAACTGCTTTATATAGTCAATATATCTTATATATATTGATAAAAAGCTGCTTTATACATCACTTTTAAAAATAATATCTTCATTAAAAAAAATATATACAATCATTTAATTTTTTTTAAATTGATAAATTGAATATAAAAATTAAATATAAATAAATTTAATTAGTTATTATTTATCCATGTATAAAAATTGAAACTAAAATCTGAAGTCATTATTCAAGCATAGCAAAAAAAAATAATTATGTACATATTTAGTACAATCAGGATTGATGAATTATTTGTCACTTCTGTTGGGATTTCAGTTTTAAAAATACACAAAAAAAAATTTCAAACCATCAGCTGTTTGCTATATAGATCAGCTGTTTGTTATATAGATTATATATATATATTGAATTTTTAAAAATACAAGACAAGAAATGAAACATGTTGATACTAACCTAAGGGTGGAGGAAGCAAAATGCAAAGGCTTCTAAAATATGCCAGGACCTAGTGCAGATTGAGTATAAAGAGGCGTTACTATAGTTTACTAAACTATAGCAGGTAGATGGGCAGCCTTTTAGGTTTTCCTGTTCCTATCGGAGACAAATTTAAAATGGTACGATTGGAAATATTTATCTGGTCATTTAAACAAAATTCTGATGAGGTTTTGAACGATTTAATTTCTAATGATTCGTAAATATTTAATTTTAGACTATTTTGTACATGATGTATTAATCTCTTTATCCTAAGTCTTTGCTGAATTCATGATTATTTTGGAAAACAATATACAAGGGCATACAAAAATTAGCCGCAGAATTCCAAGTACGCTATCCATTTAATTGAATATAACAATAAATTCAACAATGTTTTTTCTAATAAATTGAAAATATGTTGTGTTAGATTAACAGGTTAAGTATACTGAATTATGATTATTTGTTCCTGAAATTTTGGACAAATTATCTATCTTAACTTAAAAAAAAAAAATTGCCCCTCTTGAGCCTTTCGGTTAAAGAAAGAATAACATTGAACATGTTTTAGCCGTTGTCCCCTTGACCGTCAATAATAGTCATAGCATCAGTGAGATTGCCAATTCCGTTTTGTGCATTTTTTACTTTTGTTTTAAAATGAAATTCCGCTTATAATGTAATCCAGATACGCAAATTCAACTTGGATCAGGTTTTTAAGAAATGCTTATGTGATTTTTGCCCAAATTAAATAGCTTAATCCTGCTGACTGTCTATACCCTTTTGTTCTTTATTTTTTTCCGCTTACCTGTATCATTGGGTTGTTTATTTCCAGAGGAGAGTAAATTTTTTATTTTGTATTAGGAGAAACAGAGTCAAAAGGAGCTCACTCATTATTGAGCTTGTGTTATTTAATATAACAAGAGTTGAGCTCTTACCTGTTTCTACTCTCCTAATATCAAACTATCAAACTAGGCATAACACTCTCGCGTTCCCCAACAATGTATTGCTTTTGACCGATTAGGTCACTAATAAAACATGTTTCTTGTTAAAAACTTCTGACTTAAGTTTTTTTTTTTTTTTTTGCATTGAGCTTCTCTAGGCACAAGTGTGATCGTATTCTAATTTACTAGGCTTAGTAATTTTTTTTTTTTTTCAGGTGCTTCACTTGGAGCTTTGTCAGCTGGTAGAATTTTTATTGTTTCAATGGCCAATATGTACCTTACTAATGCTGTTGTAACTGCTACAAGGTATGCAGGTGTCAGAAAACAGTTTGGACCATCCTCAGACGAGGAGATACCAATCATTGAATATCCCTTATTAGTAAGTTGAAACTTTCATTAGAGAATCATGCTGTGATTAAAAACTTTTATAACTTAAACTTTTTTAAATAGTATTCCTACTTTTATTTAAAATCAAGATAGGAAACTATAAGACTTCTCCAATGTTTAATGTTGGTGTTCTTTGTCTTTTAAATGGCTAATTAATATTTTCGCTTTCATACTAAATTTCTATGCATTCGGAGGGGTAGCAACGGGCAAGCAAATATTTAAAATTAAATAAATAACTAAGAACTTTTTTTGAAGATGGAAATTATTTCATCGCTACACTATTCTGTCAGAATTAATGAGCAATAGATCAGAAATCAGTTTAAGATTAATCTTATGAAATCACTGTTTACTCATTTACTTTTCCAAGAAATTGTATAATTATTTTTAACATAACTTAACTGATGGTATTATATTCAAGCGAGATAATATGTTATAACTAAAGGCCTAAATGACCTTCAACAATATTTTGTCAAATAAATATTATTGTATTTAATCTTGGAGTTTATTATAATTTAGTTTAATAAAATAAAATTGTCACATGAGAATCACAGTCCATTATTTCAAGCTACTTTTGAAAAATAAAATTTCTCATTAATCAATCATTTAAGTAAATAAGATTTAGTTGTGATATCCAAACCATTAAGAATGGTCCTATTGTTTTGAACAAATGAATTTTTTAATTTCTATTATCTGAGACTCTGACATTCTTCAATTTACATATTACGTTTGTGGCAATTTAATTGTGAAAACCACTCTAAAATTAAAATTTACTCATCAGTTTTAAACAATAGGTCTGGTTTCTAATGTTTATTATTATTATTATATGTAAACAAAAAATGTAAATTTACTGTTTGGTTTACTGGTAATTTTATTTTAGTGGGCAAGGAAAATAATCGAATAAAGGTAAGCTCTCACATACTTATTGTGTGCTTATTTTAAAATGTTTAACTTTTTTTGAATTACAGCTTTCTAACCTTATTGTTGGAGAAAATAAATCCATCATAGCAATATATCATTAGCTCTAAAAATTGCCGCATTAGAAATTTAAATTGAAGAAAATCTAACCACTGAATATATATATTTATATATTTATGTATGTTTGTAGATGGATGAACTTTGTCCATTATATAAATTACATTTTCGAATAAGACTTGTTGTATCTAGATTTTAATATGATAAGTAGACATACTTTATATCTATATACGCATGTATGGGTGTATGTGTGTGTGCATGTGCATGTGTATGTGTATTGATGACAAGAGTATAGAAATAAGTTTATACATGTTGAACCTAACCTTCTTAGAGAAAATGTAGTATTTTTGATTTTCACTTGTCTCAAAAATGAATATGATTCATTAGCAGTGCCGTATCCAGGGTAAAATTTTATAAACGTATATGTTCATTTCTTTCACATTTAATTCATTAGGCAATATTTAAAAATATGTTTACATTTATTTGTATTTCCCTTTAATATTCCTAGCTTTTAGGTTATTCATAATGATTGGTCTGATTTAAAAAGAATTCTTTAAAGGAATTAAAACAGGTCATTGCAAGGTTATCTTGTAGTAAGAGTTAATAAAATATAGAAATGAATACAGTGCAATATTTTTATTTTAAGTTTTAAAGGATTGTCGCTAATAACTTAAATTTGTAATGTTGATGCAACGTGGCTTGGTAGCTCAGGGGATAAGGCACTTGACTACCATGTTCCTGGCTCCGAGTGCGAGTCCAACTGATGGCAAAAAATTTATTTCTTGTTCACTCGGCCATGGCTCGACATTGAGGTCGGGAGACTCTCCACCAGGATACCAAGCCTCTATAAATTGGGTACCCTTATTTGGGGGAAAATCCTGGCGGTTGAGCGATATTTCAGCCAGAACTCCTCCTTTCACAACCATTGACGTTGTAACAGTACATCCTTACCTAAGTACTGAACCCTTCATGGGTTGTAAGTGGTACTAGTATTTTTTTTTTTTTTTTTTTTTTAAGGTGTCTTTCCTTGGGTACGTCTCTGCTATTTATTTACTATCTAAATGAAATAAAAAAACTTATTTTTGTGTATCATTATTAAGTAGATTCTCTTTTCAGCAATGGCGCCTATTCCCTTACGTAGCATCTATATACATTTTAAAACACTTCAGTAGTTACTTTCAGGATATTTTCATCGAATTTCTGATGAAATATTTTGGAGACAGTAGTAATGAAAAGGTAAGTGAAATTGCAATTATAATTTTCTATTAAGTATTGCTTATTTTTAGATTAGGAAAAACTTTAGTTACGTGAATAAGATATTTTACTTTTTTATTCTTTTGTTTGTTATCATATATTGAAATAGATGCATTTATGTGTTTTTCACTATATTAAAATTTAAAAACATTTTGAATGAATAAGTTCATTTATGGTTAGGTTTTATTTAAAAATTTGTGGTAATCGTTGGTTATAGAAGCCATTTCAACCTTCACATTGACTGCTCCTATTATCTTCCCAAATCTTATTTGTTACTGCCTGAGAAGAAAAGTGATGTATTTGATAAAAGTTGTTAACAAAGCCATTTCCAAAATTAAACTAGAAAAGGCAGCAGATCTGGACGAAAATCAATCATGAAATGATGAAATACATGGGTTACAAAGGCCAAGAGATGTTCCTCCATCTTTTAACTTTGATTTGGAAACAAAAGAAAATTCCTAAGGAATGGGAAGTGGCAATTATCTTGTCTGTTTATAAGAAAGGAGACAACCGATAGTGTGGCAACGATGTGGTATATCACATCACTTCTCAGTGTACCTAGGAAGTCTACTCTAGAGTGCTGGAGGCAAGAGTGAAAGACTTAGTCGAGGGTCAGCTTATAGAAGAACAGTATGGCTTCAGAGAGCAATGAACAACACAAGACACAAAAATTGGCAATAACTTATGTTTCTAAAATATACCCACAGACAGGACATCCGACTTACAAATACATTTTTAACTCTAAATTTTCTAACTCCTTCAGACAAAAACAAAATTCAACTCTCCCGTTATCAGAAAGAATCTCCTCAGCTATATCTTTCCTTAAAACGATAAAAATTACCCCATCTGTCAATGATACCCCACCCTGGACCCACCAGCGTCCTCAAACAATGCTTGATCTGACAAAATACTTAAAAAATAATACCGAAAGATCTAAATTCAAAGACCTCTTTTCCAGCATTATAAATAGCATGCCAGAATCATTTATAATCTACACAGACGGTTCAAAATCTGATCAATCAGCAGCTTCTTCTTTCGTTACAAAAGATTCCACTCACAAAATAAAGCTTCACAAATTATCCAACATTTACACCGCCGAACTTAACGCAATAGCAGCAGCTCTCCACTTTTGCATGACCCTTACTCACAATATTATAGTGATAGTCACTGATTCGCTGAGTTCTCTGAAGGGCCTAGACTGCATGTATCCGAAACATCCCAAAATCCCGGTTATACACTCCTACTTATCTACACTGGAAGGTTTAGGCAAAACAGTAAAGTTTATATGGATCCCCAGCCACGTGGGTATTGTGGGCAACGAGCTGGCCGATCTAGCTGCAAAGGAGGCTCTCGAACTACCGGGGCGAGGCAAGATCGCACTAACTCCATCTGATCTACGAAAAGCCCTAGAGAAAGAAATCGATGATGGATGGCAGTCTATGTGGGACGAAAGCCCTCCGAATAAACTGAAAATGATTAAAAAAAATGTAAAACCCTGGATATACATCCAGTCGCCAAAGCCGTAGAGAGGAAGTCGTACTGACGAGACTCAGGATAGGCCACACCAGATTAACACACTCCTATCTTTTCACAAGGGGGGCTCCGCCCAGGTGCAAATACTGTAGTGGTATACTAACGGTGAAACACATTTTTCAGGAATGTCCTTTTTTTACATCGCGCCTAAGTAGCTTAGGACTGAACACGGACCTTCCAACAATCTTGGGAGACAACAGTGAAAAAATAAAATTGGTGTTCAAGTTTCTGAAATTAAATGGCTTGTTAACGGAGGTTTGACACAGAAGATAAATAGACAATAAAATATTATTCGATATAAAAGATATCAATAAAAATAAGATAAGTGATGCAATACAGGTGTGGAGAATGAAATAAGAAAGAAAATATGGCGTTAATAACCGATGCTGTTGTACGCCATGAAAACCAAAACAAACAAACAAACACAAGACATCATCCTCACTCTGCATTAAATAATGGAGAAGACTATCATGAAAGGAAATGCAATGATTGAGAGAGGTATAGACCAAGGGGAGATATTGGCTGTAATGAATGAATCTCTATAAGAAAACCAAAAATGTGGTTAGGACTGCAAATCACATTTCACATAAATTCGAGACGACATTGGGTATTTGCCAGGGTTGCAGTCTAAGTCTACTTCTCTCCATAATGGTCTTGGACTTGGCGCTAAGGAAGTCCAAGTTGCGAATGAGGCAGTTTCAGTTGGAACATGGAAATCTGAAACCCACAAGCTTCAAGTTTTAGCATTCGCCGATGACCTTGTCTTGCTAGCTGCCAGTGGCCGAAATCTCCAGTATATTATAAACACTTCAAGAAGAACTAACCACAATTAATATGAAAATCAACCCAGGGAATACCAAATCCACAAGCGCATAGGAAAAAAGCCTTTGAGAGTAATGAGAATATTAAGAGTGGACAGGGAGAGATTAGAGTAGGTGAATACATTCAAATATCTAGGCGCTCATATTAACGATGGTGGTTACATTTATGAGGAGGTGACTTGGAGAATCGAAGCAGCTGGTAGGGTCTTTCGTTTGCTGCGGAGGGGATTTTTGGGTGAAAAAAGAGGTTACAAAGAAAACAAAAATGAAGATTTATAAAACAACCTTTCTTCCTATCCTCTCATACGCTTTGGAATCATGGACCCTCACCTCAAAACACAAGAGTTGAATCCAAGCCATGGAGATGTACTACCTTTACTAAGTGGAGGAAAGAGTACGTAGAGATAGGACTGTAACAGCTAATCTCGTAAAAACGTTCAAGACCATCCTGGAGGAGAACAGGCTAAGGTGGTTTGGACACCTCCTTAGGATGGATCATTAAAGAACAGTAAGAAAGACTTAAAAGATTCATGTGAAGGGAAGGCTACCCCACACTGTGTAGCGGTACAAGGGGATTTAGATTATGATAGTAACTATGTTGTTGTTAGCAAAGGCTGTTAAAACATTTATGAAAGGTTTTTCTATTGAAATTAAACCGAAAACCCTCAATTTCGATTTGAATTACTATTAGTTTTCAAAAATGCTTTATTAAAGCTTAAAATTACATTGAACTTTTTATTTAATTCCACTTAATATCTCCGCACAAACAGCAACATACTGCCTAAATTTTCCACTTCCATTATGTTCTTCAAATTATTTCCTCCTTCCTATATCATAACCATAGCCTATTTATAACTATAATTATGAAACCATCGATAATGATGACGCTCTTGTCAAAATCTATAATTTTTTTTAACATTATAACGTTAGGTGGATAGTAGCAACTAACTAACTACCACTTGCTGAAGTTATTAATATAGTTTGATAGATCCTTGATATGTATGGCGAAAGATTATCTAAGCCAGGGGTACTTCTCTGTTTAGGTTCGACTGATAGATATTAACAACGGACTTATAATGAGAGGTTTCAGTGCCACAGATATAGTAACTAACAATTAGCAGAACTACTACCTAAGAATTAGTTGAACTATTCTCATTTCGGTATGGCCCATAAAACAAACCAATACCAGATTTAGTATAAATGAAGAATTTAATTGTTATGATTCAATCAAAAATTAACTTTACTAGTCTGAGTAGTCACAGTAATAATTGTCTTCATTGTTTAATTGGGTAGTATCTCATTTTTATTATAGTTGATTTTGAATGATCATTAATGATGAATTAATTGAATGAATATTAATTCAGTATTTTTGAAGGTCGATCAAGTAATGCTAAATAATCTAAATCATCTTTGCCATTATATGTTAATCATTTTTATGAATAGTAAATCAATCTTTTGAAGGTCGATTAAGTAATGCGTCAGGAATTTGAATCATCTTGTTATTTATTATTACTAATCTCATATGATAATTCCATTTAAATTGCATGTCAAGATAAAGACCAAGAGGATAATTGGCTATTGTCAGAAGGAGTTCATCATTAAAAAAGAAAATATAAATTATGTCAGGTTTTCATCAGAGAATAAATATAGATGCTAACTTGTATTTGTTAGTCTTAATAAAAACACTTCCCATTGACAATATTTTTTTTTTTTTTTTTTTTTATTGTAATGATATATTTTTAAACATATGATTTTTTAAACTTATCTTTTTATAAAATCATTTTTTAAAAATTATTTTATCTTCATTTTTAAGGTTATAAGATTTAATTTAGTATAGGGCTTATGGTCGATTATTTTAGACACAAGATGCTTTATTTAGTAATAATTAAGGTCCTGTGAGAGAGGTGAAGTTTATAGCCCCATTTGTTTCACTTCTCCAATCTTGAGACATGATGTTAAATTGTATTTACTGGCATTTTCACTTCAATCTCTAGAATTATTAAATAATTTATAATTGATTTATCGTTAATTTATTATTTTATCTTCAATTGTGATCTCAATCAACTCATAATGGGTGCCTGTAACATTTTTGTTTAAGGCTTAGTACTGATAACAATAACTTTAAAAAACCAAAAATTCTGAATAATTAAAAGTAACTGAGTGGAACAGAAGAATTTAAATATATAACATATATTTTGAAAAAGTCCTATTGTTAGAATATAATATCTATAAGCTCTAAATATCAATAAAAAGAAGTTTTAAACTAATTTTTTTTTTAGAAAGATCAAATTAAAATTTAAAAAAAAAAAACTATGCATATAAGAAATACAAAAAGCAGGGTCTAATATTTAAATCAATGAGGTTTAAGAAAATTTCTAGAATAGCCACACACAAAACGCATGTTTCAACAATTTAAATATACACAATTTTTTTTTTTTTTTTTTTTTTTTTGGATCAGCTACATACACCATAAATCAAAGCATTATTTGGTATTAACAATAAATTTTAAAAATTAATTCATTTTTGTATTATATTTGAGGTAGGCTGCATTGGGAGCTGAAATTCATGCTTTATCCAGCGCAGCTAAACCACTGGCGGGATGGATAGCAAAAGATGGTATCCAAGAATGTAGAGAAATCTGTGGAGGCCATGGCTATTTGTCAGGTTTGATTTTATAAAAAAATATTTAGTGCTAATTAGCTGAAGTTTCCAATAGTTTATTGTTAATTGTGATATTATTATAAATATAATTAATTATTAATGATAAAAGTATAGTTGACTGTTATGATGGATGATCAGGGATGCAGTCAAAGAGGAACACCACGTCTAAGAAGAAATTCTTTAATATGTGCCAACATCATCGTTCGTCTCCTCACCACTTTGGTTCGGTGGCCCTGAAGAAGACCTGCGAGGCAGGTCGAAACATTGGCAAGTATTAAAGAATTTCTTCTTAGACGTGGTGTTTCTCTTTGACTGCATTCCTGCATCTTCTTCTCCATAATTAATTATTATTTTACTGTTACCTATGATTAATTAAAATTCATTTAATTTCTTTAATATCTTTCATTTTTACTATTGGAGAGTTACTTAAACAAAGTAGTGATGCCTATAATAAAGCTAATTAAAGTAAATGTTACAACAGATTTTTTTTTTTTGTACTATCCTTAAATTCTGTGATTACAGTAGAGTTAGTAACGCTTCATAGAAAAGTTTGAACAGTAGAAGTCAATCAACTTACTGAAACATTAAAGAAAGAATACTTGGTATGCAAATACTAATTTCAGGCACCAGACAAAGAAATCACACCTTATAAAAATTATTTTGAATGGAAAACTTATCCCTACATTTGGACTTATAAGAATGCCACTACAACTATTATGTAGTGTACAAAAATATTATCCAGACTAATAAAAAAAATTATTAAAAACAGATTGTCTGACTGAAGTTCAAACTAATGAATACTGTAACACATCAAAACCGTTTTAAATTCATCCTTCAAAATAGCAAATTTGATGACCTATAAAGGACTAAATAAATCATAAACCATATAACAATAATTTCTAATCTAAAATTTATGTATCTATTATTATTATTAATAAAATCAGTTTCTATCCACTTTCATGTCATCGACTTTTGTTTTAGTGGCTGGATTCGGCGATCTTAGAAATAACAACGATGCAAATCTTACTTATGAAGGAGATAATAATGTTCTAATTCAACAAACAAGTAATTGGCTACTCCAGTTATGGTCTAAGAATGACAGCAAAGATTTTGCGAACACTCCATTAGGGACTGTAGAATTTCTTTCCAGATGGAGAAAAATTGCTACAGAGAAATTTTCAGCTACTAAGAAATCAGAGATAATCCTTCCAGAAAGTTAGTTATATTAACTCTTCATATAATGAAAATTTTTAGTATGTTACAATGAAATGTTTAATTTCTTAAAAGTCTGAAGCGAAAGTCTTAACAAACGTAACATAAAAAGAAAAAACATAATTATATGTGTGTGCAATACATAACCTTACTACTTCTAGGCTCAGCTCCAACTTCTGTTGACAATTTTAGATATTTTTGTCAGTTTTTTGTTATTATTTATTCTTCTACAGAGCACTTTACAACCTTTTGTTGTGTTATCCTCCTGACCTTTGTATTTTTTTATTCTCATTTTTCTATTAATTAAAACAGATAATTAGTATTCTACTGACAAAGAAGGTATTAATAAATTAATATTATTATAAATAAATTAAGGTAAGTTTTGAATAAATGTCTCTATTGGATTTCTGATTTTCTTAAAAAAAAAGAAGCCTCTATAATGTTGGTGGATGGCTCTTTGGGTTATGGGAAAAACCTGACGGTTAAGCATAAGTGTTAACCATTTCATCTCCTTCGGCAACTGTTGTTGATGAAAAAAAAAATAGAAATTTACCAAGTTGTTAAAATGGATGTTTGAATTGTAAAACGTGAGATTACCACAGTTTCAAATTAAGTTAAAGCAAGAAAAGCATACTTCCTTAAGTATTTAATACAAATGCAAACTTAAATTAAAATATGATTGATAGCTTTAATTTTTAGTTGAAAAATTATTAATTTTTACTATTTACTTTTTCAACACTGGCACAGATATATTTTATATTATTTTTTAATTTTTATTCATTTCTGTATTTTTCTTTTTCAGATTTATTAAAAATGTATGAATGGCTATTAGTATACTTGTTACAAATAACATATTCAAAATATGTGAAATTGAGCAGTACTGAAGATAATGAGTTTAATTTGAAAATGAATATACAAGTTTACCATGCAAGACCCCTAGCTCTTATTTACTGTGAAGTTTGTAAACTGATCATTTATTTTGAATAATACCGATTTTCTAACATGACGTTATAATATAACTTTATTTCAGCATTATATGGTTAAATCATTCCTGAAATTTGCTGATTCACAAGAAGGGCCAATAAAAGATGTTCTGTTAAAATTGGTGGCACTCTATGCAGCATGGAACCTTGAAAAAAATTTTGTATTCATGTATGAAGGTATTATTATTTTGTTTGATTTATAACTACTTTTCTACATCTATATTTTTCATTCATGAATTTCATTATTTTAGACTTTATACTAAATTAACCCATACCATGTCGTTACGATCGCAGGTTGTTGCCTCCCTTTGGAATTCTGCCTTTTCACACTTCCTGTCTCCATAATTCTTGGAATGGCAGACAATGGGTTTTGCCTATCTTTTTCAATACACTATCTGCAATGATCCCGGGATCGTCTCTTATTTCGATGCGATTTACTGGTCAACAATTTTTTTTACATTTATTTCTTGGTCAAATAAGTTCTTAGAATCACAAAAACTTTTAAATAATAGAAAAAAAATTACTGCCCCTGGGGATTGACCACTAATTTTAGTGCCGCATTGAATGGATTCAATTATGTAATATAATTTAGAGATCTTATAGGTATCCATTAAATTAGCAAGGATACGGCAAAGGAAATTATATTTAATTTCCATTCTTTCAATATCCAGCCTGTAGTTGAAACTTTAATTATTTTTATCTTAAAATTATGTTTAAAAAGTGTTCTTTTATAGAAATAGATTGTGGATCCAGTGGGTTGATTATTTTCTGCACTCAATTAATGATTGAATTAATGATCCCTTTGAGTCATTCTTCTTCTTATGAGTTCGGCCATCTGTGGACCACACTCAACAATTTATTTCTTGCTCTTCCTCTCCCTCCAATATCTCACCTTTGCCTGATGCTTTCTTCCTTTATCTGACCACCGTCTATTAACTTGTGTCTTAACCATTTCCGGAAATTTGATCCTGTTGACTACTGTCCGAAATTGGTCTCTATCCCACATTGAATTCCAATGCACACCCTCATATTGTCCTTTACCATCCTTATCCATGTATTCTTTTTCTGTTTTTGAAGCCTGTGTTGGAAAATTTTCTTCGTCAGTCTTCTTTCTTCCATTCTCATGAAATGCCCACAAAACGTCAATCTACGTTTCCTCATTACATCACTCAACCTTTCAATGTTTCGATATATTTCATATTACTTTTGAGTCATTATGTTTATTGAAAATCTTTTTTTTTTTAATGTCGGCACGCCAAAAAAAGTTTTTTATAAAGTTGTTTATTTACTTGACTACATCCGTGACCATTTCTCTTTTTACATTTTACAGAATCCTAATCAAAAATCTTTTTCTCATTAAGTTACCTAAAAGCTTGAAAGATTTAGAAATACAATTCTAATTATGACTTTATCTACAATGTTGGATTCATGTTGCACAAATGACTTTTTTTTTTTCTTTTCTTCTGATTAAAATAATTAGATAAATTAAGAAATAAAATTGACTTATAGCATAGTACAGTGAAAACTCATTATTTCGTCACTCAATAATTCATCTTATTGTGTAATTTGTCAGTTTTTTTTTCTAAATTGGCAACTATAAATAGCAAAATTAAATACGTATGTAATGTATTTTTTCCCCTTGCTACTTATTTAATCTTTAAACCACCTCATTTGGTTTGTTACTAAAAAATACGCCTATATTTATACATTTTGTAAATTATTTAATAGAAAAAAAAAACAAAAAAACAGAACAAGCTTGGTGTAAGAGATGAAAGGAAGTATGAGTGCAGTGACAAATTCCCAGAATCAGTTAATACCCTACAAAGTAGAACCTCACCTGAGAAAAAGCTTCTTTCTTTGGTTTCATCTTTCTACTGACTGCTGTTTTGACAAAACAGTGAATCATTTTATTTTTGGACAAATATATTATATTTTAAGATAATAAAAGATATTTATGTGTATTAATATAAATCATCAATTCCTCTCACAATTAATATTTATGCTTGATTTGCGTTTCTTATGATTAGAACTGGAGTGGTTAGTTCCAGAGCTTTGTTTACAGCCGCATCAACTGGGTAAACAGGTGCTGATCTTTCACCGCTTGCTAAAAGACCTAAAGGATGCTGCCATAACAGACATAGATATACAAGACAGACATTTTACCAGAAAACACTGAAGTAGAATGTGAGCCTAGAGGTCAAGAAATTCAAAACAGGAACAACTTGGTCAGATGAGAGGAAGAAAATGTACAGTGAGAAGATGAAAGAAGTGGAAGTGTGGCGCCTGAGAAAATCTCATATCAATTAGACGCTTCACTTGGTCCCTTAGCGGTCTATACATGTATAATAATAACAGTAATATGAATTATATTTATAATGTTTTAATGCTATGGTGCAGATTTTTGTTTATTATTAATATTCCAAGGCTTGATAATGTGGCAAAAACCGAAAAACGTCGCCCAGCATAACATATTAGATATTTGCAAATAAAAATTTTCATCAGGAGGTAGTTTTGCTACTCATATTTTTATAATCTTGTATTTGTTCGGGAATCTATTTATAATAATAATTATATATTTCTTTTAATAATATTTAAAATAATAGTTGCTTTTTATAATTTTATTGACTTATAGACTAATCAGTTTGTGCATTTTAGGTGGATTTATAAAATCACCGGATGCTGCTCAGAACTTAAGAGAAGGTATTATTGATTTATGTGAAAGTCTGAAAAATGATGTTGTCCCTCTGGTTGATGCTGTTTCTCCTCCAGACTTCATTCTCAACTCACCATTAGGATGTTCCGATGGAAACGTAAATACTATATTTATATTCTGTTACTCTGATTATAAACTACTATTATTATCTTATTATAATAAATCAATATGTTGAGTAGGGACATATTGGATAGAATAATCTGATTCACAAATATACTATACAATAATTATAATAACACAAAGTGATTTACCTTTGGGTTAGGGTAAACTCCTGACAAACAATTAGATACCGATCGAACCTGAATTAATAAACATAAATGGTATAATTTTGTTTACTAATTTGTACAATGAATGATTTTCTAGAATTAAGAATATGATTTCAATAAAAAATTCAATTAAAAATTAGTATAAAGAATTATTTTTCAAAACATTGTCTGGACTGTAAATTAACTTATATATTATCTGTTCAAAATAAATTTTAAAAAAAATATTTGCTGTGAACCAGTTTATTTCTTGATTCATTATTGTTTTTTCAATAGATTGGTTCCTCTTATTATTGGTTTTCAATAGTAATTTTTGTTTAACCTTTTTCAGGGCATGCAGACATATTTAAAAATATTTAAATTCACTGTTTGTTTTTTTCCTTTTTTATTGGCCTAATATTGCATAAATCTAAAAAAAAAAACACTTTCTTTTTTTAATTTTTTTTTTTTTTTTTTTAAACTCATTTAATGTTTTTGTATGATGGGGCCCCTCTAAACAATCTATTGAATTATGGTGTACTGTAGTAAGTAGCCTGTAGTACACTTTGAAAAGGGTTAAACTGAGGTATCAGTACTGAATAGATTTTTTGGTACCGACACAACAGTACACACACACATATACACATATATGCAAGAGGATGCAAGGAAATGAATTGAAAATTTATTCTAATAAAAGCTGGATATTATAGTTGCCGAGATTTCGGATGGCCCCTGAGTTTTGGAGAGGAGGGGAGTTACGTTGCCAAATCTACATCACTGTAGCCGACCCATCACACTGCCAGCCCCTTTAGGCATCACATAATTGACAAACAAAAATCATAGGCCTTTCCTTTTTACAGCTATGTAAATTATAAATCGTTTAATTCCTTTCTTGAACTCTTTCAATGCTGATATTATTTTTTTGTTACTTCTCAAGTAAAGGATAATTGCCTTATTGTTGGAACCAAATGAGGTCTTTTTTACATTAAGGCTTCCAGTTACTTTTTATTATCAAATGATTACTTTGAAAGTAATCGCTTCAACCTTCAAGTCCCCAGGCCTAGTGGATTAAAATAAGGTCGTGCCTTGGCATTTTAATCCAGGGTAGGTTTTCTCCACATTTTTAATTCAAAAATGGGTTTTACTATATTAATCTTGCAAATGATGGAACTTACTATATTTAATGTTTTTTTTATCCTCTGGCAATTATTTGATGTTGACTAAATAAATATTTATAAGACCCATATATTTATTACTTATTAACTGTGCAATAACATAGTTCCTTGGTTATTTTCACAAATACTAATACTAAATTAAAACTACCTACACCACTTATGAACCTAACCGAAATTCAAAGTAATAATAACTAATCTAAACTAATTATAAAACCAAAATGGAAAAATGAGATCGCAGAGAACTTGTCTATAGCAAGGCTCGATATTGAATGAAGTACTCAGTAGGAGAGCTGGCAACGGCGCAGCCCAGTCTTTGGCTTAGGCCAGCCATGCCTTACCGCCGCTACTCAGAGCCAGTGGCCATCCATAATCTCGGCAAGTATAGATCAAACAAGAAGGAGTAAGTAGGAACATTATGACCACACTAATATAAAACCACTCTGTGTTATATAGTAACATCCATCTATCCATCATAACTTTTGTTTAATGGACTTATTTTTAGTGTTTAAGCTTTTTCAAAGTTTTTATTATTATTTCAGGTGTATAAACAGCTTCAAGCAGCCTTGTTTCAATCTCCTGGAACATTCACAAAACCAAGATTGACCCAAATTTTTAACTCAAAACTTTGAATTGTGTAAGTCATTAGATGATTTTATTTCAGTTCATGGAGAAATTTTAATTATATTTGAGCAATATATAATAAAGTCCCCTAAATAATAAATATGTATAAAAGGCCTTTAAAAATCTTCTTCTTTTTTTTTTTTTTTTTTTTTTTTCACTTCTTGTTCTTGTTCACTGAGCAGCAGACCCCATTGCATTGTTCAAAAACAATTTTTGTTTCAGGTCTAGTGCCTCAATAACAAGAGCCAAATGGAATAAATAATTATTTTTGGTTGTTTTATTAAGACTTTATTTAATAAATAGTATAAAACACCTAAACAAAAGTTTTCTAGAAATAGAAAAAAATCAGTCAGCTTGAAAACATAACCACTTTTTTTTAATAGGTATAAGATGAGCTGGAATTCCACTAATGTCTGTTGAAATAGGAATGTGCCAAGTGCCTTCCTTTGTTTGTTGCACCCTTTGTGAGTACTTCAAAGGTTCCTTTAAATAAAAAAAAAAAAAAAAACAGAATATTTCAAAGTACAGTTCTTTCATAAATATATATACATATATATTCATAAGTTTTTAGCTAGTCCAGCTATGGGATAAATTGTTGCTCCTAAAGCATTATACCTTGAGCGTTGGCTGATGGCACCTGCCTGGCGATAGGAGGGGAGCAACCTTGTCAAAGCTCCGTAACCCTCACAATGGACTTTGCTGATTTATGTCAAATGATTTGTCCCTCCAAATCAAATGGTCTTTGATGTTTGTTTTTTCTATTAATAATTGTTATGTTTAAGGGACCTAGTCCCATATTAACGTTTTTGTTTTCTATCCTATCCCAAGTAAAAAATAAAATGTTTCAATTTAAAAAAAATAATAAATTGTGGAAATACTGTCATAATTTATTTTCGGGCGCATAACAAAATTTCGTGAGCTTGCAATGTGAGCACCTATAATGTGATAACACAAACTTAAAATTTAAACATAAAAAGCAAAAACCCAACGTGACCTGTACGAGAGGCAGAACTTAAATGAACCTCTCAAGGTAGGTGGGGAGAGAACCGCAACTCTGCACCATTCTCATTGGCCCGGACCAACCTCACCTCCTTCCCTCCAATTTTCCTAAGTGCCATCAGCCAGCGCTCAGACTATAGACATTTAAGGCAACCCAGTCTTTGAAAACCTTAGGCACTGATGTTTGAATGGGTTTTTAGTACAATACAATGATATTATAATAATTACAACCATATTGTAGTCAAATCTGCAGTTCATAAATTTTTATAAGATAAGAAATGCATGTAATTCGTACTTATATGTAATATTTGGAAATTACGATAAAAGCCTGGAAAGGCAGCTTGACTCAGTGACACTATTTTAACGAAAGAGAGGGAATTAAATAGGTGACTTCTTACCATTACAGTAATTTTAAAAAAAAACATAATGGGCTGAACTTAAAAAATTAAAAGAAATTTTAAATTTTAATCCTTCTAACAGTCATTTTATTTAAGTAACCTCAATATAAAGATTACATATATAATATTCAGGTTAAGCTTAGTTTAGAATAATTTAACATCTAAGTATCAATTGCAACTCGATAATAATCAGAATTTTTCTATTTCAGATTTTTAATGATGTCGATCTGGCCAACATACCAGTGGCAAGATCGAAAATAAATGGACATCGAAATTCAGAGGGAGTGTTCTAAAAATGAACAAAATAAATATATAAGTTCAACTGTGAATCGATTAACATAGTATGTATATGGTAACAGCTAATTATTAAATGAAGAATTTAAAAAAAAAAATGTTTTCTTCAAGCTAATTGTTTTGTATGTATCTTTTAAATAGTATTGTTTATGCTAGAATGAATTACGATTAATACAAATTAATTCTAAATGTGTTTGTAATTCAAAAAAATTAGTATATTAAAAATAAATTTAAAACGAATAACTAGAATCAACGACTTTGTGATATCTTTTATATAATACATACATATATATAATTTATATATATTTTTAGTTATCATTAAACGTATTGCTCAGTTTAATCTGTGTATTTTTTTTTTTTTTTTTTTTTTTTTCCCCTCTAAACTTATAAAACCTTTGTAAAATTGAACAAGGCTTGACCAATAAATACATTATTAATGTATTAATTCCCAATGGGAAATAAACTGGACAGATATGAAATACTTGTCACTTAAATATTATATACTTGTTAGCAGAGGCAAGAGTCACTAGCTTTTGTGATTATGAAGAAATTAAAGAAAAATATCCAAAAATTAGGAGAAAACTCTAGATGAACTAATGCTGTACTGAGGGAAGTATTCTTAAGAATAGTACCAATGCTGTTGTCTATATATCTGCCTTCTTTTAATCTCACTATCACTGAACAAAAGTAGACCGACTCTTCAAACAAATGCACGACAACTTATAAAAATTAACAAAGTTTAGTCGACTTTGTTTTACAAAGTTTTAGTCGACAAGTTGTTGTACTTGAGAGCAGTTACAGTAAACAAACTTCTAGACATAAAAATTAAGCTATTTTAATACAATTATACTTCATCATAATGCTTACCATTAGAGAAACCTTTCCATTTTCACTAGCGTACAAAAAATAATATTGGTGTTTCTGTTGCCATTTAGAAAAAATTGCCATTAATTCCGGATCTTTAAGAAGAAATTTATGGCCTCTCATTTGATCTCTTGAAACAAACATTGTTCCTAAACCATAGTACATTGTTGCATACAGCAGGTATGGATCATCTGTTGACCTATCATAAAAAGTGACAACTTTAACCTGACAATGGTAATAATATTTATTAAAGAATTACAGTAATAATTTAATAATAAATTGACGATTCTGCAAAAATACCCCTACCTATATATCTCAGGAATCAAAAGTAAGAAATGCTAACTGACCCAAGAAATAAGTTACCGTACCAAAACATCGGTAAACGGATAAATATTTGAAATGAGTGAAGAGCTACGTCACTTAGATAGGAAGCTTCCATTGCAGTACAAAAGGACTAGGGAGAAAAATGAGAATAATCTCTACGAAATGACAGTTTAAAATAGAATAGAATAAAACAAAAACTTTATTTTAGGACAACGTCTCTTAAGAAAACCAAAACATAAGATTTTTACTATATAACAGGATAAATTAAAATAAATTACATTTTAAGATAACAGAGAAAAAACAAAGCAAAATAAAAACATAAGACATAAAAAGATAGGAAAAATGGTTAGTATGGGAATAAATATTATAAGCAGCATTGAAAGAATGCTCAGTAGGTAAGGCGCTTGACTACCGTGCTCCCAGGCTTAAGCTCCAGTCTGAATGAAGGCAGAATATTTATATTCTGTCATTTTAGCCGTGGATCGATTTCGGGTTCAGGAGACTCTCCTAAGTCACATCCAGCCTCTAAAAAAGTGGGTACCCTTAATTGGGAGGTAAAAACCCTGACAGTTGAGTGTGAATTCTGGCCCAATCACCTTGCACAACCATTGGCCCAGTAACAGAACAGAGTGGAAAGCTATTGGATGACCATTTTGAAATAAAGTAGGATGGTTGGCATTTGATTGGAGGGAATGAGAACCTGTGGCAATGGCTTCAGTTTCAGCTGTGTTTAATGTTAATTTATTCAGGATTTGCCCAGGCACAGATTTCATCTAGATCTTCCTGAATTTTGGAAAATAAAGCTAATAACACGGATGGGGGAAAGGAGAAGTAAATTAGGGAGTCATCATCGTAGAGATGGTAGGAACAATAGTGAAATGAATTGGGGAGATCGACAGAAATATAGGAAATCTAATAAAAGAAACATGTCCACAGTAACAATAATAAACCAACAATATTTACAGAAAACTATGTAATTCACAATTATGATGATTAGAAAAATAAACTTCCAGAATCTGGAATTTATGACTGATCTATGATAGCGGGCTTACGAGAACACACATTTTCTTCCCTGAGATGGATATGACAAGGGCATGGAAGTTCAGTAATTTTTAGGACTAATGAATAAATATAATCAAAGGTAAATCCTGTCTTTAGGTAATGACTTTGTTTAATTCTATGTTCCAAACCCATCTTTCCTCCATAATCCATTGAAATATATCTGGTAAAGATAAGTTTTTTTTTAAGAAGCTAGATAAAAACTTACACATTATCTACTAGAAAGAGGGAAGCGTTTTGTCTGATATAATCCATACTAGCTTTAGGCCACGTATTCATATGTTTCCTTCCAAGGACCATAACTTTTTTAGAAATATTGAGGAAATGTTGTACTACATTACATAGCTGAAAATAAATAAATAGATTTTAAAAAATACAGCTACGAATAAAAACATGTGTTTGCTATTAAAGGAGAAATTACCACTTTGGCTGACAGATTAAGGTTGTGCTTCCTGTGAGTTGGTGAAAGAGCTATATTGAGACCATCTAGAACAACATCTATGTGTTCTGTTTTTTTGAGAAAACTAAAAAATGACTCTAATTCCCCTGGTTTCGATTTATGAAATATGTCTTTCCCAATCAATACAGGATTTAAAAATTCATCTTTCATTTTTTTAAATTCTGTTTCTGTAACCACTGGGGGATTTAGCTGGTGAAAACAGGATTGACATATCCCTCTATAATTGAGATCGATTAATACAAAAGCAGGTATCATATAAAATAACATCTTATTTACAAAAAAGTTAAAACCTTTTGTTTATTGCAGTTGTTTTAGAGTATTTAGCTGTTTTGTTATGTTTTTTGTAATGAGATAACAATAGCATAGTAACTTCTTCTGACGGATGGAAATCATATTTTTCAAAAAACTTAAATAAGTCATTGAACGCACTTTTATTAAATTTAAGAGCATTTAGCCAACTCGTGTAAACATTGGGAAAGGGTGTTAATCTATCCCCTACCATTGCATGCATTAAATTCCAACCCAAGTCCATCTCATAATTATGAAATGCTACTTCAATAATAGCAGAATACATTTTAGTAGAGGGAACAGATGTGAAACGTGCCATGTCTAATAGCTTGAGGCTTTCTTTCCATTCATTACAAATAGACAGACCTAAAGCTACATTTTCACAAGTTTTATGATCCAGTATTTCATATTTACTTAATAAGTCTTTATAAAGATTGAGCATAAAAGCTTTTTCAATCTCTGAACATTCTTCTTTGCAGTCATAACACAATCTAAAAAATTTACCAATTAGGGCAATATTTCTATTTCCTTTGGAATAAAGATAATCAAAATAACTTTTTCCGAGAAGGAAAGCTTTTTCATTACCACAGTAAGTGATGAATAAAGCATCAAAATTAATTTCAGTAATGTGTTTTCCTTGCATTAGAATGTTTTTTTTCAAAGTTTCGAAATCACACGTCAAAGATTTATTTTTGTATTCTTCTATAGCTTTAGTTATGAGCATAAACTGTCCTTCTTGAGATGAGTCTCCATAATAGTTGGTCAAAGAATTCCTTCTGTTTTTGAAGGAAAAATTTCTGGATTGTGTTAAAAATATCTTACTATTATTACAATCAACAAGGGTCTTACTGAGTAATTTTTTCTCCCCAAATACTCTGCGGTTACAAAAATGCTTCAACACTAAAACCCATCTTCCTTGTTTTAATGCCATGATTGTCAATTAAATACAATTGCAAAAATAAGTAAAGATAATCAATTAATTAAATATGTATGTATTAGTACAATACAATTAACCATATTAAACTAATAAATTAAAAATAGAACCGATTAATAACATTTCATAATAGATAATATAGATTCAAAAAATGAGCAACACTTAATGAAAAAATTAACACAATTTGCTCTAGATTTTTTTCTATTTCCATGCTTATGAATACTAAAGGTTCAGCAAAATGAAGAGATCAGTCACGAACTGTTCAATTTCTTTAAGTGAAGATAATTTTTGATTCGGATCAGTGAAAATGAATTACAATAAAAAAGGAAAAGTTTTTTTATTTTATTGTAATAATATTTCCTTCATTCAAACCTTATAGACTTACAGAGAAAAAGTCAGTTATTGTAGAATGTTACGAGCATTCTTCTTTGTAATTTCACTTGAATAAGAAGGACAATTATCACAATTTATTCATCTTGACTGATTTCTAACAAAGCATTTATTGTTTCCCAGGCTCATGATAGAGAGTGACATCTGGGTCTACTAGTCAGATAGAAACCGTTACTACCACACACTTGCTGCCTCTTTTCTCTCGAACCGTTTTTTTTCTGTTCGGCAGGGCTCCGATATCTCATCTATCAAACCTATTTTAGAAACAGGAGTTTCTGAAGGCTCAATTCTAAGAACTTTTCTGTATTTGATATTCACTTAAGATATACTGACGCACAATTACGGATTTACCCATACTTACGCAGCCTGCACTGCAATCATCACTAGAGACGTAGGCTCTATTTAAGTTTTTCTAACACTCCAACACAACCTCAACAAGTCTTGAATATGATGCAAAACTGAAAATATAATTCCTTCCCTCCTGTTTGCGTTGACATTCAATATTCATTAATATCAAACAGAGAAAATGACATGATTGACTTGGGTACCATATCAAAATAACTATGCAGACTAAAAAGAAACTCGATGAGAGATCTCCTTATCAAATCTCTATGATATTGTTACGCCTAAAAATTGTACCCCTAGATGCTAAGGTTTTAAACAAGATTATAGTTGCAAATAAAATTATGTAAAAAAAAAATCAATGATAATCTTCATAATCATAAATGATTTCTGAGCGAAGCATGTGAGAGAAAGTGTATTTAAGATCAGAAATGACTCTAAAGGCGAGGCGCCACCGGGAACGGACTTGACTTGACTTGAGTCCGGTCTGCAACCCAATAGGCTGATATCAGTGGGGACGGCGCCACCGCGACCTGACTTGACTGGACTGGACTGGATCCTGCCACCTAACTCCGGTCGGCTCCGGTTTGGTTTGGGTTGGGACCTGACTCAGGTCCCCCTTCTCATACCACCAGCCAGCCCAATCTAACCTCCCTCTCTCTGTGCACAGTTTTTCTTTGCAGCTTTTAGTGATATTCCAGAAAAAAAGAGTGTTGAGGAGAAGCTCATTGATTTTGTGAGGGAGCAGCCAATAATATATAATACTTCAGAGGCTAATTACAGCAATGTGATTAAAAAATCAAAAGTTTGGGATACTCCACATATTCGCATGGCCACTTCCTATCGAGAACATTCGATGCTGCTACACATGTTAAAATAAAATCGTACTCCGAATCAGACGAATCCGATTCTTCACTTAGCAAACAGTGTACTGCGTTCATCTCAGCTGTCTTACACTGACTGAATTCAAGTCAAGTCAAGTCTCGGTGGTGCACCCCCACTCCGGTCTGGTCCGGTCATGTCTACTCAAGTCAAGTCAAGTCCGTTCGCGGTGGCGCCTCTGCTTTATAAAGGGAAAATCTTATGTTAGATTTTTAATGGTCTGAGGACTTGATAAAAGGAAAAGGAAATGTGCTTTGAAAACTTAAAAGTCAGAATGTGAAGCAGGGCGTAGGATAAGGGAAGAACAGAATGTTCGCATGTCTTAAAAAACTAAAACAAATAGGTGACTTATTTTTAAGGTAAAGGATTTCGAGTCATGCTCTAACAGTATAAGCAACTTTCTATTTCATACTGAATCATTATATTATAAGCAATATTAGTCAAAGTAATAATGTTTAAACCAATATCAACCAAGTCCTTGATGGCATCACGGAATCAATCTTGATCTTTACACTTTCGTTGGTAACTTGTAATACAACCCATCTTGGTGGCGTATATGAAGATATTAACCCCCAATAAGTGACCACTAATATTGGCACTTGTAAACGAATCATGGGAAACGTATATACCTTTCAAAAAAAATTGGATAGTACCTACTCCAACTAGGCTGAACATATTCCACAAGTTTTTATTTTTTTTTATATATTGGCTGACATGATATGAAATATATATTATATAGTACTTTAAGTTTAACCACCTTGAGGGACACCTTAAAAAGAGATATCTGAAGAGTTCGGTCTTATGTGCCGCCAGAACGAAGACTTGCAATTAGATGCTATTTCCCCCCTTTTCTATATTCTTTTTTTAATGCTGATCATTAGGATGCTGACCACGAGGAGAGCATAGGCTGGATGAATCACATCTCCAACCTTAAATAGAAAAAATAAAACATTTTGGACTTCATTAGGACACTGGGATAACTTCATGAGGGTAACTTGGGTTCCTAGCTGGTGTTCACCAAGATACCTGCAAGTTTAGAGGCCCAAGGAGAAATATGAGGATGTATTAGTATATTATTAATTTGATTTATAGTTATATTACTTGATAACTCAAAGAACAGAAAGTTGTGTCAGTCACATAACATAACAGAAAGTTGTGTTACTGAGAATTGTAAGGTGAGCCAGGGTATATGAGGTTTCTTGAGATAAAAGAAATTTTAAGAGTAGTTTAAAACCAAGTACTAATGTTAAGACATAAGTTCTAATACTTAATACTTGCGTTGTTTATATTAACACAATACTCTAACTTTCTTATACCACCAATCCTACCTCTTAGATTTAGTAATAAATCGGAAGGTAACAATATATTTTGACATTAAAGTTTTACCGCCAATTTGTACTGATTAGTGTATTACGGTTCTTGTTTTAAGTTTAAGAAGTTTACAGTTGTCATTTAACTGTGATAAAGGAATATATTTTTTTAGAAATAGAAAATAAAATACATAATAAATGAACATTTTAATTCCCTAGCCATGATTTTTGAATGAAGTGAATACATTTTAGCGGTAATATCATCATTCGTATATTTGTATGAACATCTCAGTTGATTGATTATTCAACTTTTTACGGAAAATAATAGGTAATAAATAATGGATAAGGTCGAAAAAATGGATGTTGAATGTCCTGTAAGCTCTGGAGTGAAGTCTTCTAAAAGTATCCCTTGGTAAGGAATTTTTTTTTTTTTTTTTTATCAATACTATTAAAATGCGAATTTCATAAAACTTGTTAAGTATAACTTTTCATTTTAGGATAGAAAAGTATAGACCCCAGAAATTTGAAGATATTGTTGGAAATGAAGATTTAGTTTCTCGATTGGAAGTATTTTCTAAAACAGGAAATACACCGAATATCATTATTGCTGTAAGTTACATACATGAAAGCCTTTTTCAAATCTATTTGTGTTTTATATATTCCATTCAGTAATATAGGTGAAATTAATGTGTACTGCAAATAACTAGAATCAAAGTTTGAGATATATTATTTATATATCAAAAATACTTGTTAACTTTAGTTTAATTAATTTTCAATTTAAAAGTTTTTATTTAGGAGATAAGTATAATCTTAATTTTTGGTTTATGATATTTCTTTAAAACAATCTAATGACACTAAGTTGGAGAAAGAATTATACTTAATATTAAAGCAGCTATAAATTAAAAACTAATCTTTAAAATAATTTCAATTTTAGTAACCTATTAATAGGTATTATTTCAGCTATATTTCCTCTCATTACTTTATTGCTAATTTTTTTTAGGGTCCTCCTGGAGTTGGTAAAACTACTACAATATTATGCTTGGCCAGAGTACTACTCGGTCCTGCAATGAAAGAAGCAGTCTTGGAATTAAACGCATCTAATGACCGTGGTATAGACACTGTTAGAAATAAAATTAAAATGTTTGCCCAACAGAAAGTTACATTACCTGCTGGGAAGCATAAGATAGTTATTTTGGATGAAGCTGATAGGTAATTTTTTTTTTTTTTTTTAAAGTAAAAAACCCAAGTTAATTCATTTATTAAAAACAGCCTTGTTTCACTATTTAAATTTAATTGTGATATCCTTCGGTTATTGGTTTTTAAATTTAGAAAGCCTTTAAATTTACTTAAAGCTTTGTGGTTTAGCTAGAATTACTGGAAGAATATCAAATTGGAATAAGTTTGAATAATAGGAGTAAGTATAACTTGATATTTTGATTGCCTACCCAGCCATCGGTTTTAAAATAAAACATCTAGATTTGATGTTCTATAAAATATTTAAAAAAATATATTGTTCCCATGTAGTTTGTATCATTAGTGTTTAATGTCTATTTTTAATTGTTCATGGTCATTGATACACCTTTTTTTAATATATTTTTCTCTTCAAAGCATGACAGATGGTGCTCAACAAGCTCTCAGAAGAACAATGGAAATATACAGTAGTACAACAAGATTTGCTCTAGCTTGTAACAATAGTGAGAAAATCATTGAACCTATTCAATCACGATGTGCTATGCTGCGATATGAAAAACTCAAAGATTCTCACGTTCTGGCAAAGCTTTTAGAAATTTGTGAAAAAGAAGGGGTTTGTATATTTTGTTAGAAATTCATAGTTCTATATTTATTCTTTGACAATAATGGGTTCAACGTAGTTGTTTAACCATCTTTATTTAACATTTTTTATGATTTTTACTTTTTTAGGTAGATGTTTTATATTTGTTAAAAATGGATTATTTGGATCTAATTTAAGTTCACTGAATCAAAAGGCCCCTATAGATGCACAGATAAATCTTGTGAATTTTCCTTGAGGTTTATTTGAACTGAACAGTCGCCCATACACACAAGATTTCTTGCAGTTGCGACCATGGCCCTGAATGAAGAGGATGATGCAGTCGCTGTGTAAACACTTCTTATATCATTAACTTTTTTAATAACAGTCTTTCCTGGCGTTCGGCTCAATTTCTTTTAGTTTTTCTGTTAATTTTTTGTAAGCAGCTATGTTTTTATTTCTGCTGTGATAATCATTACTCTTCACCAGCCAAAGGCTCGGCTCACTTTCAAAAATTCCCGGTGCATCTTTTATAACAAAAAAGTTAAACCACAAAAACAAACTATGAGGAACGAAATCATAAGATCCATGCACACATGTTGGGATTTGATTGTACAGTTCACACCTGCTCAATTTTAAGGATGGTTTTTTGATAAAATTTTCTAGGTCTGCGCAGCTCTAGAAAATCTTATCAAAAAACCATCCTTAAAATTGAGCAGATGTGAACTGTACAATCAAATCCCAATGTGTGTACATGAACCTTCAGATTCCGCTCCCTATTATTTGTTTTTGGAAAAATTTATAAAGATTTTTGAAAGTTTGACTTTGACTGGTAAAGAGTAAAGATTTTCAGAAATAAATAAGAAGCCGCTTACGAAAAATGAACCAAAAAACTAAAATAAATCGAACCGTTCGCCACTAAAGACTCTGTTATTAAATAAGTTAATAATATAAGAAGTGTTTACAGAAAAGAAACAAAGAAGGTGAAGGATTCCATAAAATCAGGAGCGACAGCTAATGGCGTGTACAAGGTGAAGTTGTGGTACTACATCGATCCCGTCATCGTTTTCGTTAATGGCCATCGTCACAACTGCAAGAAACCCTGAGGAAAACAGTGTGTATGTGGACGACTGTTCAGTTCAGATAAATTTCAAGGAAAACTCACAAGATTTCTCCTTGAGATTTATCAGTGCGTGTGTGAGGGGTCTTTAGAGTGGCTTTTATAAGATCTTGTTTTATTGCATTGTATTTTCCTCCTGTTTCTAATGACCTCTTTTTTGATACATTTTTCCTTGTTAGCATTATAAGTAGTTTAACCCCACATGTTCATTGTATAATAATAATTATATAAATATATACAGATTTATATTTATATAAAATGTTCAAAAAGCGTAATATATTTGTTTTGCACACATATCCAACTATCCTTAGGATGTAATTTTTTTTTATAAAGGTATTGATTTAAGAGGGATCTAGTAATCTTAAATATATATTATTGAATTTACTGTCAAATATCACTTCTCCTTTTATTTCTATTAATCTTTCTATTGGTAAAAAAATCATAAATTACATAAGAAATTACAGCAGAACCTCGATAATCCGAACGCCGTTTTGGGAAAAATAAAAATTATTTTCTGAAAATCCGTGATTTAGCAGCCAATAAACGTTCTTCAACCTTAGTTCAGAAAAATAAATGAGTGACTATTTTCCAAATGTTTAGTTTTTTGTTTTCTTTAATTTTTTTATCTTTCTGTACAGCATATTTTTTTTTGTGTGTGTACAGTACTGTACTTTCTGTGTGTATAAGATTGTATACATACTATGTAAAATATTACGAAATTCATGTGCAATACATTACATAAAATATAGTTACCTTACTGTAGCACAGTAGTATTTCATAAAACACTACTAAATTTCTTAGTATTTCATAAAACCTTTAACAATACAATGTGCTTCTTTTTTTATGGGAACTAGTATGTCAGTGTTCATTTTTTGCATGCTACATACTATGCCTGGAAAGCACTTTGTTTGGTAATCTGAACGATTTGATTGTCTGAACCACCCCCGGTCCTAATTAGTTCGGATTATCGAGGTTCTACTGTAATGAGTTTTTGAGGAATCTCAAGATTTTCTAACAAGTTTTTTATTTCAGGTTTCCTATACTGATGATGGTCTGGAAGCTATTGTTTTTACAGCTCAGGGAGATATGCGGCAAGCTCTAAACAATTTGCAGTCTACTTTTAATGGTCGGCATTAATATTACTTTTTTGTCTCTGTCGATTTCATTTATCCTGTCCATGCTATATTAACATTCTAATTCTTTGATAGGTTTTGGTCATGTTAATAGTGAAAACGTCTTTAAAGTTTGTGATGAACCTCATCCCTTACTTGTAAAAGAAATGCTTCAGCATTGTGTGTCATCTGATATTGAAAAAGCCTATAAGGTATCTGTTTTTGTTTTTTTCTTTAATTTTCTAGTATAAATGTTCTATCTGAGTTTTTTATGTAATCTTAAAAATAAATTTAATTATTTTACATATATATATATATATTAACAGAATATTTAATGGGCAATTAATTCAATTTCTTTTCATACGTCTTGTCTGTGAATCCAGCCTGTTTTTGCTTCCAGTAGTGCTCTAATAAACCCACATAAAGAGAAGTCCACTTTCAAGTATTAATTAATTAATTAATAATAATATTAATTTGTCCAACTAAATTTCTCACAGAGTGCCATGCCACACTTTATGTGATAAAGAATAGTCTAGGGAAAATTATAAGGAAGGGGCCCACTGTTAAAAGCTCAGCTGGTGTTGTCTCTTCTAGTTGCTCGAAAGAAACCATTAACTCGCCCAAATGAGATGTTGCTTCTACTTGGCTTATAACTGCGATATTTTCAGTGTTTTCTTCATTTGTATCCTCCCTGTTATCGCCATCTTTATTGTAACAAGTTGCAATAATTTGTTCATAAGTAAGAGTACCATAACCTTTGTCTTTTCAGCTTCCAACCAACTTTCAATATCATTAATGCAAACGTCTGAGCATCCATCGAGTTCTATGAACAGTCTACTGATACACAAACATCCATCCTACGCTCAGAAGTCTGGGTGGACAACAAGAAGCTAATTTTAAATTAAATATAAATAAAACAGGGACCGACTGAATGAGGTTGTACTGTATGTCATTCTATATAGGATTGGAAACAGCTCTTTCGAAATCTAAGAAACCATTAATATTTTAACAATGATCGGTTCTATTGAATATTCATGAGATACGATCAACAATTTTTTTCTATAAGTTATATGATTGATTTCTGTGAAATCAGCACCCACTACTTATAAGACATGATAGAATCGTAATAAAATCCAGTACTCTGTACCAATCCATGTTTCAAGAAAAACATAGGAGGTGCGCCCAGTAATGACAAGTTATAAAGATAACCGTTGACACCACCATTGTTTGTATTCATAGAAACAGAATGATGTTAAATCCTCACTTCTTTAAAACCTGGCGTATGGGACTTACACGCCCCCTGGACTTTGGCTGTTCCCCCGTGGGTTCGGGTGCTCTCGACGGCCTTCGTGTTCAGAGCGATGGTTAGATCTTTAATAATTAATTTAATCCAAATGACCCACGGGCAGTGTGATCTTGTTGGAGTTGGCATTTAAATTAGTGATGGAATTAAAGAAAGCCCTGCTCGTTACTACCTGAGGAGCATTGTGCTTGTGGCCTAACAGTCAAATTTCACTTCTAAGCTAAAAGTATTTGTATGTTTAATTAGACTGAGAAATATTATGGTTTGTAATGAGAATCTTAAGACCTTATTAGTTAATCTTTATCAGTTAGTACTAATACTGAATCTGAATTACAGGAAGTTATCTATTGAAATATATCCCTTAAAAATTAAAATATATTTTTTTTTTTTTTTTTTTTTTTTTTTTTAATTTTATTGGAATTGGATAGTTCATACAGCCAGATATAATAGTTTAATTAATTAGTAAAAATTGGAAAAAAAAAAAAAAAAAAAAAAAAAAAAAAAAAAAAAAAAAAAAAAAAAAAAAAAAATTTTTACTTATTTATGTTTTAAATGAATTTTTTATTGATTTAAAATAGTTCAAAATGTAGCCTATCTCATCTCTTCCGCTTAGTTATTATTTCTTTATATGTAATGTTGTTATTCTGAAGGTCTCAAAGAGTTTTTTTCTGTGAGGTGTATATGCCTTACATTCCATAACAATATGGTGCAAAGTTTCTCGGTTATTGCAGTTTTGGCAGGCGGCCGATTCCGAAATTCCGATACGATGCAAATAACTGTTACACAAACCGTGATTCGACCGTAATCTACAATAAGTTTTTATTTCTGTTTATTTAGAGTAGTGTTTGAAAAACCATGGCCAGCGTGAGACACTAGGAAATACGGATTTGTAATACTGCCCTGTAGGTGATAGTGAATATTGATACTGCCATGTGTTATGACAGCTTTCTTTATTACTAAATTAAAATCTGTAAATGGGACCGAAGTTTTTACCTGTTCGCCGCTAATCGTAGCATCTTGGGCTCATTTATCTACTTCTTCATTTCCTATAATCCAATATGAGCTTTAACCCATAGCCCTCTTTAAACAAACAAACAAATCCCTACTTCAATACAGACACGGGCATCATTCATGTTTTGGTGTGTGGCGTTTATCCTCTATCTTTGCCAATTGTTGGAGTTGGCATTTAAATTAGTGATGTGAATTAAAGAAAGCCCTGCTCGTTACTACCTGAGGAGCATTGTTAAACAGTCAAATTTCACTTCTAAGCTAAAAGTTATTTGTATGTTTAATTAGACTGAGAAATATTATGGTTTGTAATGGAATCTTAAGACCTTATTAGTTAATCTTTTATCAGTTAGTACTAATACTGAATCTGAATTACAGGAAGTTATCTATTGAAATATATCCATCCTTTGAATAACTGCTTTTATTTATAATGAGGGTTTTTGTTAATAATGGAATCACTTTTAAACACTATCCTAATCTATTTAAAGAACAATCAAAACAAATTGAAATATATGATTAAACCTTATTATTCCATAGTCTCACCATTGAAAGGTTTAAATATGTATAAATAAATTTTATAGCTTAATTTATCTGTAATTTTTAATTCCTTAGATTTTAGCTCATTTATGGAAACTGGGCTATGCAGCTGAAGATTTGATTGGAAATATATTTAGAGTAACAAAGAGTCTTGATATTCAAGAACCATTAAAATTGGAATTTATTAAGGTTAGTAAAATTAAGCTTTTTTAATCATATAATGGGTATTGAGCATTATAATAATTATGTTTTTTTAATCAGTCATACTTAAGTTATTATTTTCCTAATTAAAAAAAAACCTGTACCACAACATCCCATGAAGGGTCTTGGGTTCAGAACTTCGGTACGGATTTACTGTTACTGGACCAACAGTCGAAAAAGCAAATTATCTGTTATGTGCTTCTCCCTATTTGTAATCAGCTCTCTTATAAAAACTATTTTTAAGAATAAGAAATTCCTTGAAGAAATTTTTAGTAGTATCAATTTTTTTTAAACTGATTAATTTTTCAAAAAACGGTACAATTAAAAAAATATATATATATTGGATTAGATCAGTAATTTTTTGTTTATTTTAACGAAGACAAAGTGGGCTCCAATTTTTGGCGCGTTCCTCGAATATATAAAATATGATAGTTGTAGACTGGCAAAGTTCCATCTTTGATGTAGACAGCTCTTAGATAATTAATGTGTACCTACGAATTGATATTTTAATAATTTTCACTTGAGAATCAGCATTTTTCATATTAGCTGGAAATTTTCTTTTCTTTAAAAAACTTCTTCCCATCCTTAATTTTATTATCAAATGCAAAACTGCATATTTTTTACAAGTGTTTATGAATTTTTAAGAAATTTAATAGCCATAAAATATTCAGAATTTAATTGAAGATCATTATTCTGTACTTGTATTTGATTTTAGGAAATTGGACTGTGTCATTTAAGGATTATTAGTGGCGTTAATTCACTTTTGCAATTGAGTGGATTATTGGCTAAACTTTGTAAAACCTGTTCTACATGATCTTAAATGTGGTAAGTGTCTTTATAAAATAAGTTTTGTAAATATTTCTTTATGTTAACTCCCATTTTTTACTTATAGGGATTGTTGATTTCTTTCTTTAGAAGATGAATGAAACAAAGATATTCAACCAAATGTTTAAACTTCCAAATCTATTGTAAATAAACCGTATTCCCTTTAAATTCTTGAAGGATATCTGAAACGTTCATCAAGAATGGATTAAAATTCTGTTTATATTTAAATAATTTAGTTATAATAATGCAAATACAAATTTAAACTGTATTTATTTTTTAAATAAAATATTTTTATCAAAAAGTTGATATAACTTTTGTTTTACCAATTATCACTATTTATATACAAATAGTAAGACCTCAATAATCCGGATACCTTAAAATCCAGACGACGTGGTAGTCTGGATGATCCCCGTTACCTGGCTCAATCCCCACCATATTTTTCCTTTTCTCCTTCTTCCTTTCCCGACATGTGTCAAATGTTATGCTGCATAAAATAATGTACTTTTGCAAACACAAATAGGTTTTACCCTTTTTAGGTGTTTATAAATATTTATCTTCTTATCACATAACTATATGTTTTGTTGATAGCCATTTTAATTGTTCAGAAATAAATATATACCTCTCTTTTTGCTGTTCATTTTATTTTATGTACACTTAAGTGCTTAGTGATCTGGACAAACCCCTGTCACTAATCACTTTTTATCAGGTTCTACTGTGTTTGCTTTTCAAAGAATGACATAGTAACAATTCATTAGTTACAAAGGTTGCTAAAAATTAGATTTATATAAATTTCTTTTTCTTTTTTTTGGGGGCGACTTTCATTGAAATCCTATACTGGCCTGGGTGGGAAAGTCAAGATTCATTTCATGGGTCCGCCACGAATGAATGAATTTTAACCCACTCAGGTGGGATTAGAACCCTGAGACGAGCACGCTGAGACCCTCGCCCCAACTCACTCGGCCATTATTTATAAATTATATTATTCATTATAGAGGAATACCTGATATTAAGTAGCTGTTATTGAAAAAAGTAGTTTTCCTACTTTTTACAAACTGAAACATAAGTATTTCAGATTTGTTTTAATATAGACAAGGTTGATGCAGTACTCCAAAATTTCTGAAAAATCAGCTGCTGAGTTGAGTTACCAATCAGCTACAAATCTTATAACAGGTGAGAAAACAGATATTATAATTGCAGTGCAGATCATACTAAAGCTTTTGGTTGTACATTATATTGCAACAAAATAATGTTATAAATTAGATAGAATGATTCAAGGAGTGAAGCATAGCCTAGTGATAAACTACTTGGCAAAAATACATTTAACAAGCAACCAAGTAAACTGTTAATTTTAAGTTTGAATTCAGCCATGGCAGTGTGGTATTAATTGCTCAACCACTTTATCTAGGGGCTTGATAAACATTTGGCCTTCTCACTTATTTTGCTTTTAAAAATATCTGCAGCTTTATAGATTCTAATTATTTATTATGTAGGTCCATAATTTTGTTTCATAATGAAAGTTAATTTTAACAAATGATCAATTTTTAACCATTAACACCAGATTGAATAAAAATTCTATTGAATCATTGATTTTGTAGGTCTGTAGATGTGTGGAGGTAACTTTCAAAACGTGTTTTGTCACAAAAAATGTTTTAGAGTTTTGGTATCACTAGATTTGTTTTTCAGAACCCTACAATATGGGATGAGTATTAGCCATCAAAACAAGTTTTGTCCCATCCAAAATTAGTAAACAAAATCATGGTTTTAAGCAAAGAGTGTATTGCCCATAGCCTGTTTTTAGTTCAAACCATGGTTTGTCCTCTAAGCCAATGGGAATGCTGCAATATTGACAATAATGACAACATTGACAATAATCGCTTACACTAGTACAAGGTTGCACTTTTTGACTCTCCAAGTGTTGAAAATGTGGAAGAGGATGAAACTTGCGACTTTTTTAACAGTCAGAAAGATGTGAACTGCATATTTAAAAACTAGCGACTGTTAAGAAAATGAAAATATTCCCCAAAAATAATGAGTGTCATTAACATACATTATCTATTATGTGATTATAATTTTTATTTTGTGTACTTTTGAGCAAACAGTGACTTCTGTAAAACAAAACATAGGCACTTCAAAACAGTATTCTGTCCCTTTGTTATTTCATCAAACTGTGTTTTGTCATTATTTAAAATTAAAAATGCTAATTTTAGGAGTAAAGAATATTTTTGATCCCTGTAATGTGTTTTTTTAGATGCTATAAGTTTAATTAGGAATTTTTTGTTTCTGAAGGGTAATTACATCTCATAATATACGTTTTTTAGTTATTGCTGAAAAGTGGGATTACTGTGACAAAACACGTTTTGAAAGTTACCTCCTCATGTTAGTAACTTTTTCCTAATACTGATTATGTTACCAGAATTTATCTTTGTAGTTAAAGTACAATATTTGATATCTAATTGAAAATGTTTAATATGATTTGCAAGTTTTTTAACATGGTACATGTTTTTATGGGGACTAACTTGGTTTCAAGAGTGTAACCGTCTGACTTTTAACTCTCTTAACAATTATTTTATTGTTACTTATTATTATAAAAAAAGTAATATTATTACTTAATATTAATATTTCCAATATTACATTCACACTTCAAGGTCACACTAGGGTCTAATGTGAATTAATATTAATATTATTATTATTACTATTAAATGATTGATACTAATGTAAATATATAGCTATTCGAAAAACATGTACCCTGTATCCTTTCTTTGATCCTTGATCTAAACTGAGACAATCCAGGGGTTTGGGGGTGTCCCTCCGAAATCATATGACGATGCATGATAAAGATAAATCACAGGCGGTAATTTTTACCTTTTATTTTATGGAAAATCAGTTATGATAGGTATTTTAGAAATAACCAGACATAATTTCTAATATCTAATTTATATTTAGAGATTGACATTTTCTGAAATTTTTTAAAATATAGTTTACTGTTAAAATATTTTTGTTTACTAACATTTCCTGTTACAGTTTTGTTTATATCTATCAAATAGTGGATTCTTTTGTACTACATAATACCAATAAACATTTTCGACAATAAGTGCAATTATGCCTAATCCATATCCGATTCCAAGAGCAACTAATGCGCCAACAAATTTTTTTAAATCCATTACTGCTTTAATATTGATTTTTTCAAATGGGGCTTCTGCCACTACAGTTGTCAACATAACATCAGCTAACCATTTTTTCACCAATCCTGCTTCGATCACTCTTTGTAAAAACTTATCTACCCTCGGTTTTAAAGGTGAATTCTTTTGCAGTCCTAAAGAAATTGGCATATTGATGACACAGTCACTCATAATATGCAAATCTTTTTTGCCTTCTAAATTATGAGGATCATTCTCTGAAAAACATAAATATTGAGTTAGTTCTTGTTCCAGGACAATTTTTGTTTTTTGTAACTATATTGCTTTACTATACTGAGCAGCACCTTCAAGGAATCTGAGAAGTTTAAAATCCCATGTTTTTACGAGCCTAATCACACGACTCACTACATTAAATATCTGTAAATCAAGGGGTCCTTTAAACTATTGCTTTCAGTTTGATATATGGGATTCTCATCCTTGATTAGATTAGTATCAGAGATTGGGAATATTTGTCAGAAAATTGGAATTTGAAGCTATAAAATGGTTGATTTTTTATATGGTAAAAGATTTAAGTTGAAGGTCGACCATCATACATAAAAAAAAAAAATAAATAACATAAAGACATTCATCATAAATGATTATAAAATTAAGAAATTAATATAAACTGATATAGTTTTCTATTATGCTTAAAGTAAATAATTTCATGATATTGCTATTAGTAAAGCAACTGATGATCATTTCTTTATATGTAAATCAACAATATAACTCAAAGTTGTAAACTTAATTCTCACTTTTATTCTCCTTTTAAAACCGAAGTAAAGCTGATCTAAGTAAATAGATTGGAGAAATTCATTATGACTAAAGCTGCTGTTTTTGAGGAATAATAAAAATGTTTCTTTTTATTTTTGATTAATTGTCTATGTTTTTGAAAAAGAGTTGATTGAATATTTGTAAGTTAATAGGTATATGAAAATATAAATATAACTGCAGTGGAGCGTCGATTATAGAACATCAATTAACGAAACCTTTTTCTTTTTTTTCGGAATGTAATTTTAATTTAATTGATCATCTAATTACTTATATGTATTGTTAAAATTATTTTGATTTAAAAATTAAATTAAATGAAAAACAAAATAATTTTTTCCATGAATGTCTATAAGGGAAGCTCAATTTATTTCACAGAAACTGCTTAAAATGAACTTCTATACATACCTAAAGTTTTGTTTACTGAGAACTGTATACTTAATTAGACCATTCCATGTGTTTCTCTAAATATTTTCCTAATCATTTGGTTGGTAATAGATCTCACCTTAAGTCTTAAATCATTCTTTGTGAGGTACACATCACCTTAGTGATCACTTTTTGTTTTAAAAACTATATGTCATCATCCATGCTAACAAAAAGGAAACGAAAGCTCTTTTCATTTGAAGACAAAATGGAAATAATTACATGGCTAAAAAAAACTGAATCGGGTCAGACATTAGCTATCGATTTCAAGGTTGGTAAATCAACAACTTTGGGAATCAAAAATAATTCTGAATCATTAGGTACTCCATAATCTTCACAGTGAGACGGGAAGTTTGTGTCATAAAAATTTGAAAAAAGCGAAAAATGAACTTTTGGAAGATTCTGTTTACATATAATGATTTTTTAAAAATGAATTTTGATTATCCGAACCACCCCTGACAACATTAGTTCAGATAATTGACGCTCTACTGTATAACAATAAAATATTACACCTATTATATATTTTTATTAGTTAATGTTGAATAAAGTAAAATAATTACCTATAGTGTGATTTTCAAATTCTGTCATAACTTTTTGTGTAACTTTGGCATACTGTAGGAAATATATGTTTTCATAATAAGCAAAATTACCCTCAGCAACTCTACTTATGCTAGCATTACTATCATAAACAACTTCAAATTTATGGCCGACTCTTTGACCTGCTGAATCTAATGATGTAGTAAAAAACTCTTTGTTTTGTTCACCCCAGCCTCCGCATAAAATTGGGCTTGAAGCTAGCTCCTCTAACGTGTTAATAGTCACACTATAGAGAAATATTTGATTAAATTTTGAAAAACAAAAAGTCATTAAAGCTAAAAATGAAGCTTACCGTTGGGCTGGATTAGCTAATATTGCTGTCATGCTGGCTCTGTAAGCAACGGTTACAAGAATACAATACAGCCACCACCACCCGGTTAGCATTCTCAAAGACCATCCAGTAGGCACTTTTGGTAATGAAACAAGAAGAAGCATACTATATGCATTAATCAAACTATTTCCAATCCCATCGAACAAATATAAGCCAAGAGGCGTATCTCTTTTAACCTTTATTGGTAATGAATTTGGTGAAACTTTATTTGTTTTTTGCCAGAACTTCAATTTTTTTCCAAAGATACACATATGTCTCCTGTTAGTTCTGCCATTTTCATAGTATTTATGGAAATTCGCCAACACATAAAATACCAAACTGCTAAAAGCCAGTGTTAGCATAACACCCAACCACATAAACTTTCTGAAAAAAAAAAAAAAATCTTTTAATCCAATGACTTATAAGATGGATTTTTTTGTAATCCTAAAATAATAATAAGCTTGCTGATATGGAGCAAGATAATCGATATAAAAACTAATTATTCTATTAGATTCATGTTCCAATATCATTCTTTTTTTTATTTATTTTTCAAAAATAATTTTCGTATTTCGTTAAAAGCTTTTTCTGATTCTATTGAATGCTCTGTTGATAGAAATTAATTAATGGTTAACATTTTATATTTAAAAAATGCCTACTGACCAAAAACACTGATAGGGTTTGTAAATATAAATATACTTATTTTTTTAAAAGTAAAACTTTATAAATTTCTCAGCACATCGTGAACACTAATGTTGCTTTTGCCTAATAATAGCTCCTTTAAAATTTAGCCTGAAATTTTTTTTCCAATTAAAGAGGTGCATCAACTGATTGCAGAATGATTTGTTTAAAAAATTGGTAGGTCACGCTTGGTCAGAAAGGGGAAAAAGACTCAAGTCAACTAGTCCAGCATGAACACTTGGATATATCAAAGCCATCCATATTAGTTATTGCCATCTTTGTGGCAGATTGTTTCTCAATAATAAAAAAGATATCTCAAGAGAATGACTAAAATGAGCTCAGATGTTTTAGATGTTCCACTTCCATAACAGGAAACTGCCACTATTCTTCAATGAATAACATTACTTTGTTGATTGTGATTTAACTGCTGTGATATCATTTGTAAGACAACCCTCAACTTTGAAGGAAGTCTGAACAAATGTTAATGTTTTTTAAATGATCAATATTTCAAATCAATTTTTATAAACTAATGACATCAAATCAGTTTTAAAGAACTCGATGGCTGAGTGAGTTGAGGTGAAGATATTGAAGGTTGTGGGTTCGAATCCCACCTGGGTGGGTTAAAATCTATTTTGTGGCAGAGCCACGGAATGAATCTTGATCTTCCCACCATGGCTTGAATAGGTTGGTAACCTGTAGGATAACCTTCCTGCCCTAGTTGGAGTAAATAAGGATTTCTAGCCCAAATAAACAAACAAATCTGATTTAAATTCTTAAAAAATTATTTTAGTGCTCAATATAAACTTACTTAAATGGTAATATTAAAGTTTTCCATGTATTGTCAGTGGTCGATTCTGGAGTCAAAAATGTAAAACATTGGGTAATATATGGTATGCTGAGGTCAAGAAGTTTTATATTTTTTGGAGTATATAGAAAATTTCCAAGCGCAAAGTCAGCTCTACCAGAAACCATTTCTCCCAGGAGTCCTGTGTAACTCCCATTCAACTGCTGTTTTCCCCAAGCCTCTGTTTTACTGTTTGTTGGTTCGTATATAAGTATATCAAAATTCATAGCATCAGACAAGCTTTTCAGAATCTGCAAATAAAAACAAGAGGTTTTATTAATATCAGTAAAAAGATGATTGGGATTGGGATGTGTGGCCATTTTTAAAATAATAAAATATATCAATTTATTATATTATAAATGACTGAACTCCCTAATTATTTTTTTTCCTTTTGTAATTACCTATACCAATTTAAAATATTTTTTAAAAATTATATATCTAATAGCAATCTATTATGGAAACTTTATTTTCTTCTTAATGATGATACTTAAATTTAGAAAAACATGAGATAGGTATCAATCTGTACTCTCAATGATATATATAATAAAATTGGATTAGGTATAATCACTGAAAGGATTTGGCTAAGTTGTAATGTTACAATGTAAAACCGATTTTAAGAATTATTCATTATTTTCACATTTAATTTCTCAACAGTGGAAAGTAGTATAGAGTAGAATAGAAATAAAATTTTATCCTGGGACAAAATCCCTAAAGAATAACATTTACATGACAGAAAGTAAATCATATCTGGCCAAAAGATTTTTAAATTAAATAAGATAATTAAAAATAAATACAATAAACAGCAGTAAGATGAAAATAGATTTGTGGGGTCACCTGTGGTGTAGTGGTTAGCATAGCAACCTACTAAACCCAAGATCGCGGGTTCGCAGCCCGGCAGATGACCTTAGGATTTTTTAAAGGGAGTAAAAAATCCTTAGCTATGCCGTCCTTCGGAAGGGACGTAAAATGGGAGTCCTGAGCCTGTGCGATGTCAGGTGCTCGTTAAAGATCCCTATCCTAATTATACCTGGATAGGCAAAATTTAGGACTCCCACCGTAGCATCGTCCGATTAGCCATAGCAGCATAAAGTGACGTTAAATGAAATAAACAAACAAACAAAATAGATTTGTTGGATTAACCTTCAAAATGCTTTAGAATAATAGTAGAGAAATGGTCAGGGATGCAGTCAGGTATAATTAACAAATCTAAGTTGTTTTTTTAATTAAAAACACTTTATACACGGAGTGCCGACATTTCATTCAGGCTGCCTGGGCTAAAATTAAAAAAAAAATGGATGTGACCGAGATGATGCAATGTAAATTAATTATGAAAGAATTAATAGTTATTTACATAACTGAAAGAATTTCAAAAGGGTTAATTACATAATTGTGTATGAAACAGTATCAACGTCTTGTCGAAAGATACAAAATGTAATAAAATAATGTTGATTGAGTGATACAAATTTTAAATTGTGTAAACTAATTGAATGATACAATTTTATTAACAGATTTTTTAAAAATAAAAAGGTATAAATAGAAATTTAAATAAGTATAAGAAAATATATGAAAAAGGTAAGATAGAAAGGCAAGAAAGAAAATAAAGTTGGTCTTTTTTTTTTTTTTTTTTTTGAGGCCGGCTATAGTGGCACCTCAGCCTTATGGCTCATTGTGCCTGTGCCGTGTATCCTGTACTACACTAGTACAGTCCTAGTGTTTTCATGTAGCCTATAATCATAATAGGATCTATGTCCACACTCGGATCTAGGATGAATTCTTCCCCAAAATGAAGAAACCTCCTCCTTGCCAATATATCGCATTTGCATATAATGTGGTAAGCCGTCTCATCCTCCCTGTTGCAGAATCTGCAAATCGGTGAGGTCTTGATTTTCATTGTGCAGAGATGTTTGTTTAATCTGCAATGCCCTGTATACATTTATGTCAGGTATTTGAGCTTGGCTCTGTCAAGATTAAGAAGTTGTGTACCTCTTTTCTTGCAGTGCCCTCCCAGAAACAGTTTTGACTGTCTCAGTTGTTCCATAGGCTAGTTCTGAGAGGCGATGCTGTTATTGAGCCTTGCTATTTCACTTTTAGCAAGGCTCCAGGCTATACCACAGATAGGTTCGGGAGCAATGGGATTGCTGTCCGACTCTTGTCTGGCCAGTTCATCAGCCTTCTCATTTCCTTCAATATTCGAGTGACCTTTCACCCATTCTACCCAGATTCTGTTGTTAACAGCTAGCTTGTTGAGGTATAGTTTGCAATCCTCAACAAGTTTAGATCTGGTTGTAACCTTTCTCAGAGCCCCCAGGGCAGCTTGGCTATCTGAGTAAATCTTAATGGTTCTGTTCTGTGTTCTGTCCTCTATTAGCTGTTGTGCACAGTAACAGATTGCCATTACCTCAGCCTGAAATACTGAGGTATATTTCCCCAGTTGGAGCGCAGCTTTATGACGTGAAGCACGGTGATTCACAGCGAGTTTCTGCAGGGGAAGAAACTGATGGTGAGCCCACCGCAAGTTGGAATGCAGTTTTATGAAGCAGTTTCAAAATGCCTGGTAGTACATGGTGTAGCGAAATGGCTATGAATGAGCTAGTACTGATGGATTTAAGTTCAGAATCCGAATCTGAAAATGAGTTTGAGGATGAAGGAATAGTTACAGCTTGTCTTACGAACTCATGAAGCTGTGGTGGGCCTAATATTGGGTCAATTTTATTAAAATTTAGAGGGATCATAACTTACCAGAACTTCCAGACCACTATATTCCATGGGAATAGAATTTCCAGCCACAGCATTTTCATTTTGATCATCTTCCACTGCTTTCTTCAACACCGAAGGCATGTATTCAAAAACAGCAACGTGAACGATTTCACCTCTTAAATCTGATGTTTTGTCAATAAAAAGTTCATAATTTTTCTAAAAATAAATAGTAAAAATTATATTATTAAACCATAGATATGGGGCCATTCCAAGGATATCTAGGGATAATTTTTAAATATGAGATGTAAATAAAATTACAGTTTCAAAAATATACCATTACAAAATATAATAATAAAAGTATTATTATTCAGACATGGGTTGATAAATATATGAGCCAATGCCTACTCTAATATACTTTAATGTACACTGGGCAAAAAAAGTTTGGGAACACCAAAATCTTATGCTTATGCTTCTCCTGTCTAAAATAGGCGATTTTTGAAGTGAAATTACTCTTATTTTAAACAATAAAGATTAATCATTATTTTAACATAATATAGCATTGAATTCGTGTCAACAGAAAATGTTAAAATAAAAAATATATACCCTTATAGCAAAAAAAGTCTGGAAACACTTATGTAATGAAAGAAAACAAAACATTTCAACTATAGCAACTGATTATACTCTCTATGGCTTTTAAGGACAAAGGCCAGAAACAAAGTCTTATGATTAAGAATCATTTTAGCCTGTGATTAGCATTAATGATGAAAGTGCCAAAAGCCATTCATGAGTTAATTGTTTCCTTACAAAATCAAGGTGAAGCTGTGAGGGAAATTCGGAGGACTGTTAATATAAATGTGGATACAATATCTAAGATTATAAAAAAATATAAAGAGGATAAAGGAGGAACATAAGTGTAAAACTCAAGTAAGTGTTTCCAGAATTTTTTTGTCCAGTGTAGTTTTCAAATTGGTCCCAAGAAAGGAGATATTGGAAGCTATAAGAGTCAATATAGCTACAAGAAAATTGACAGAAGTAAGCCATGAAATTCCACTAGGTCCAAAATGTGCGGAATGACATAATGGCTAACAAATTCAAGGTTATTGAAAAACCATTCTTAAAACTGCACAGATGTGAACTGTACAGTCCAATCTCGACGTGTGTGCTTGAACCTTCAAATTTTGTTCCTCATTGTTTGGTTTTGTGGTTTATATTTTCTGTTATAAAAGATGCACTGGGAGTTTTTGGGACAATTTATAAAGATGTATGAAAGTGAGCCGTGCCTTTTGCTGGTGAAGAGTAATGATTATCACAAAAATAAAAAAGAAGCCGCTTATGAAAAATTAATCAAAAAAGTAAAAAAAAATTGAGCCAAACACCATGAAAGACTCTTTTATTAAAAAAGTGAAGGGTTTACACTGCGATAGTGTCATCCTCTTCATTTGTGGCCATGGTCGCAACTGCAAGAAACCTTGAGGAAAACCATTGTGTGTGTGTGAATGACTGTTCTGTTCAGATAAATCTCAAGGAAGATTCACAAGATTTTTCTTTGAGATTTACTTGTGTGTGTACGGGGGGCCTTAACATACCAATAGACATTTTACTTGGCTCTGACGTCGTTCCATATCTCTTCTCAGACCTAATGGAAAGCTGCTTCCATATTCAAATATTAATATATTTTAAACTAATTAATTACCTGATATTTTCCAGATTTCCAAGAGTCTATTCTTATAGGTTTCCAGTTATGTACTATGGGGGAAGGGAAAGGGACAGTCATCAGTTCGTATCTATTGACCTCGAAAAATTTCCGTATGAATATTACATTTATAATTTTTTTCCACAAATAAAAAAAATCTTTTTGGAATAATCTCACATCATAGAGCAAAAAAAATCTAGCCCTGGTATCAATAACCCTATGCCTGTTGAAAAAAAATATATATACAAAATATAATTTTATAAAAATCATTAGAGTGACGTGTAGTTATTTTAATACCTATCACCAAATCTAAGAAATCGGATGGTTTCATCAGCATTCGCTATCAAAATAATGTATCCATCACAACCTTTTCGCCTGGCTTGCAAAATAACTGATAAAGTCTTATAATTTGGAGAAAGTAAATCTTCATTATCTTTTACAAAAATCTATAAAATGTCATTAGTTAACTATTGATTTATCACCTTATATTAAAAATAACATAATACTAAACCTTTAGTTTTTAACTTGCTGAATAAACATTCATTCTGAATACATTTTTAATTTCTTTACACATATTTTTTATAGATCACTTTTTAAGAAATTTTAATTTGTTATTACAGTTAAAGTTTGATTAAATTATTTATTTATTTTTTTTTTACACCAAAAAAATTATCTGCCATGTAACTCCTATTGCATGAATATTTTTTTCAAAATGTCTTTCTTCGAAAGTGATTACAGGTAATTAAATTTGGAAAATTAATAAACATCACAGATAATCTTTTAAGCAATATTAGTCAAGATTCATATCTGTAATATGTAATACATCACTATCATATCATGCACAGTATTGCATAATGTAATCAATTATATTTATTATTTTAGAAAGTTAAAAACATAAAAAAATACATATCCATACATATATTAATTTGTAATGTGTTAATTAATATTTATATTTCATTAGCATAAAAATATGTAAGTTAAAAGTGTTATTATAAAATTAAAAAAATACATTGCATTGCTACATAACAGCATATTAAACCTCATGAAAAATTTGGTTGAAATAAAAAAAAAACAGAGATAGGAACTCAGCTTAAGTAATAATAATAAACATCTCTTTCTATTGATGTACTGAACTTGGATTCCAGTTTTTATTTTCAACCAAATGTCTTATGAGATTTATAACAAATTTAAATTGAGAATAGTAACAATAACCATATTTATCTCTATCTTTTGTTATTTTTTAACAAAAAAAAAGAAAAAGTTTAAATTTATAGATAAAAGGAAGTTTCCATGTACTCTATCAGAACTTTTTTTGGGGTAATTGTGAGGTAAAAAGTATTCATAGTTATATTTTAATTATTACCACAAAGATTGGAATATTGGATAACTTATGAAACATTCTAGTTGTAAACATATTATTGTAAAATTTATCAGAAATTATCATTAAACATTTGACATCATATAAAACTTTTTGTATCAAATCTTCAAGGAGCCATCCAAAGTCATCATCCTTTTCATACTCCCACAATCTTTTCATTAAACTGGAAGATCTGGAAAAATGTTTTGACTCTATTACTCTATATTTGTAATTTGTTAGCTTGGACGTTTAAGCTATCACTTGTTAGTTACAATGACATAGCATAATACTTACAAAGTAGAGCTGACTAGAGAGCAATCAAAAGACAAGATGATGAAAATTAGCATAATAAGCATTTTTAATAAGATTAAAGATACAAGACACAATAAAAAAAAAGTATATGAAAGTGAAAAGAGTGTTCTCACTAAGAGACACAGAATGTCCACTTAAGGTCATGACATTTGCATGTCTGCATGTCTTTTATAAATAATTTATACCTAATACACCTAAGTCATATATTAATCATAGATTTAGAAAAAAAAAAAAGAAAAGAAAAATTTAAAGGGTTTAATCAGGAGAAACTAGAAAAAATTAAAATACAAAGTATTTAAATCAATTACTTAAAATACCTAAGGCCTATAAGGTTTGTAGGAAAAATCAAAACTACAAAATAAAATTTTATAAACATTTATTGTACAGAAATAATTTTTTTACAAATTATTAAATGAAATTAATACAGTATAAAATACATTAAACTGTTTTTAATGGATCAGCATCAACACGTGAAATCTCAATTTTTATATCATTCTTAAAAATATCATTTAACAAAGCAGCCATTTTGGTCAAAAATCCTCTTTCAGAATCACTATGGTTTGTTAATATAACAGATGTGCCGTTATGATTAGCATCAAGAACGTCATGATGAAACATTTCTCCAGTTACAAACAGGTCAGCTTTTATTCCTTTTAATAGACTTCCTCCTGAACCAGGAACTAATGCGATTGTTTTGACAGGAGAATCTAGAACATAAAACAAATTCTATAGTGAAAAATAAATTTGCAATACTTATGGCATGTAAGAATTTGCGATTATACAAAAATAGGAGATGGATCAAGAGGATAAGTGTAGTAGAACAAACTTTATGGGAGCATAGAACAAAGGTATTAAATCAGTTAGTAAATCTAACATGGGAAGAATTAGGACAGCTGTCAGTGTTGCAGGACATGCATTTAGAATTAAAATAATCTACACTAATTGTGAATAACTTCATTACCTAGAAGTAATCAAAATTTTATTAAGTACCAAACTAAATTAGATTTTTAATATAATTATTTAACTTATATTATGAAAAAACTTTTTTTGTACTAGAATCCTTTAGTGGATTACCTTCAGACTGTTTAACAGCACAAGCTAACCGAACATGAGAAACACCAGTATGTTGTTTTATGAGACGGACGCTATCAGCAATAGTAAGATTAGAAACTTCCAACAGTCGGCCCATTCCACAAAAGATATTTTCATTCTAAAACAATCATAAAAAAAAATTAATCTGTTAAAAATCTTTTAAATCTAAAAACCATAATAGAACAGACTGAATGATATTCTATTATGCTTGTCTGTTTCAAAAAACCAGTTCCTCCAGTGTGCACCGCACCTTGTACTTTAGAAATTAAAGTGACCAGTGATTTTTTGAAAATACTAAGGAAATATAAAGACAAATCATAATAGAAAGAATGAAGCAATACTGGTTTAAAAGAAAGGCACAGAGCATTCAGAGTGATTGGTCCAACGTACCCCAAAGTCAGTTGAAACGAAAAAGAGAGAGAGAACAGACAAATACATAAATAAAATGATTAATTTAATTTTGAAAAACATAATTAAAATTAAATGAGGTAAAAAAAAAAAAAAAAAAATTTTCTTTAGCCTACATTAAATTATTGAATTTCGTACTATCAAAAATTTTGTTTAAAATTATTTAACTAATTAATTTTCTTTAGCCTACATTAAATTATTGAATGACCATTGAACAAAAAAAGAGTTATCAATAGATTAAAAAATCATTTTTTTTTTTAAATTATCAACCCCGTAGTCTTAAAATCTTATTGGATCTACACTAATTATAGATATTGTAATATTTGGATTACAATGCAGTATAAAATATTTTTATAACAAATGCTTTCACATTTTTAAATGGTTCCCTAGTATTTTCAAAAAATCACTAGTCATTTTAATTTCTAAAGTATAAGGCGCGATGCACTGAAGTTGCTAACAACAGATTGAGGTTTACGTTTCATGAAACGCTGGTGCACCAACCTACGTTAATCATATCTACCTGTTGCAAGCAACTTAAGTTTCATGTATCAAGAAACCAGTTTCTCCAGTGTGCACCGCACCTAAGAAGTATAAATAACCACCTAAAATATTTATCAAATAATTTTATTACTTGATTGATAGTCTGTTATTGTTTTGATCAATTTTATCTATTAGGTAAATGTTAAATTTATTAAAGATGAAACCAAATTTAGTTAAAACATCACCAAGTGCTTTTTGAGTCAGGATAACAACATATTACTCTCTTTTACCTGTTATTATTCACTCTACAATGGCAGGATAGTTATGAAATTAGATAGTAGAACTGATATGAATATCTTAATATCATGAATCCAAAATTAAGAAGTAACAAAATAACTAAGAAGAGATAACAAATATCTAATTAACGTCAGCTGTTGGAAAATATATGGTATAGTCTAACAGTCTCACAATCTTAAGTTTGGTATGCTAAATCAGGCTTAGTTCTTGGTTTAATTAAACTCATACCAATTATCTTTTTCAGCAAACAATCATTACTGAGTTGTGTACACAGTATGTAAAAAGCAACTTTAACAACCTAGATGTACTATAGTGCGATAGATACTTTAACACGTTAGGAACATTACCTTTCCACATTCCACTATTCCAATGTTTACATCAGTATGTAGAGACTTAAGATTCTTCAGCATTTCCTTATCACATATTGCTGTACATATTACTTGACCATCCTCTGAGTACCTAGAGAAAATTTTGATAATGCAAAATTTTAAATCTATTATTATTAGCAAAAGATATATCCTAAAAACTAGTAAAAGAAAGTCTATAAATAAAGTAGGTCAGTCAAGACAACTACAAAAAAGAATAATTCATTAATGATGATAACGGAAACAGGAGAATTTAATTTTACAAGGATATTCAGTTTTTTAAAAACCTACACAGTTATTCCTGTTGTTATACTCTAAGGAACCTTAAAATAAACAAAATTATTGAGTATCGTCATACAGTCTATACATTTATGAATTATTCTAAATTTGAAATCCATTTTAAGTAATAAAATTAAAGATAAGGTATGAAAACAAATCTATACCTTTCAGAAAAGTTGAAATCAAAACCACTGTTTTTAATTCCAGCAATTGATTCTGATGATCCTAAAATCGTTGCAATGTACAGGGCATCCTTATTTGGAGAAGGAGACAAAGGCTTTTTTCCATTCGGTTGTAAGTAAGAACCTTAAAATTATAAAACATAGTGAATATATTTATAAAAGAAAATTAATGAGCTGTAATTATTGTTTTTTCTTAATTAATCTTTATTCACAACTGTCAAATACATAAAATGACAATCAGCGAATGTGATGGCTATAAAAAACAATGAAAAGCTAATGAGCTGTTATAGCAAGAAAATAGATTACAAATAAGGAAAACAATTATAAGTGATTATATAAAAAATAGTTCACAGGGGATTCAATGGTCGAGTGAGTTGGAGCAAGGGTTTCAACACGCTCATAACCAGAACAAACATCGTGGGTTCGAATCTCACCTGGGTGAGTTGAAATATATTTTGTGGTGGACCCTCGAAATGAATCTTGACCTTACTACCTTACACTATAATAGATAAGGTAACCTGCAGGATAACCCATCCTACCTGCCCTAGTTGGATTACATAAGAACTTTAAGCCCCAGGATACAAAGAAACGAAAATAGTTCATTGTTTTCAACTACCAATTATTACTTAAATAAAATACACAGTTATTCCTGTTGTTAAACTCTAAAGCCTAGTCCAGACTGTAAACAAATGTTTCAGAACATTGTTGAACATGTTCCCAAATAGTTTATAAACAGTTCCGAAACAATGTTCCATGTCCAGACTTGGGTCAGTATTTCTCCAGTTTTGAACATGTCGAGTGAGGCTATTGCAGGAATTTGTGCTGCCAATTTATTTATTTTACTTAACAGGCAAAGGAATAGAATAAAGAAAAGAAGGTGGTGATTTCAAAAAGCACTAATGGAAGGCACCAGTTATTGCAATGACCTTATGAAGGACCTAAAGTTTGAAGATGGGGCAGGTTTCAAAAATTTTACTAGGATGTCCCTAAGTGATTTTGAAGAATTGTTAGTTATGATTGGAGGGAAAATATCCTGAAAAAATACTACATTTAGACAATCAATTCCAGAGTCGATTAGGCTAGCTGTCACACTTCGGTTTCTTACCAGCGGAAAAGTCTTACATACACGTTCAAAATATCTAAGCAATCTATATCAGAAATTGTTCCTGAACTGTGCTCAGAAACACATCCAGACTTGTCGCAACTTGTTCAATGTTCCCGTGTTTCCCATCTCCAATGGGAAACAAGGAACAGGGCTGATTTTGTTTTGCAACATTTCTGAACACTTCCGGAACCAGTCTTAAACATATTTGAGCTGTTCAGGAACATCGGGAACATTGTTCTGAAACATTTGTTTACAGTCTGGACTAGGCTTAAGGAACCTAAAAATAAACAAAATTATAGAGTATCGTCATAAAGTATATACATTTATGAATTGTTCTAAATTTAAAATCCATTTTATGTAATATAATTAAAGATAATTATAGAAAATTATAGATTACAAAGAAGGAAAAGAAAATATTTAATTTAGTTAAAATATATACACTAAATATGGATACTAACATCCTCTTTATGGTCAAGAGCAGCGATAAACGCTTCAATTAGAAGTATCATATAAATTAATCAAACAATATTTTTGTCTACATTAGTAAATATTAAAAAAAATATATTTAATAAATAAATAATCTTAATGAATACAGTAGAAATGGAAATTTTGTTTAATGGTTCGAGCAATACGTCTGTATGTCTAGTTTGATTATGTTGAATGGATTAAGATATTTTTCATTGCCCAACTGACGATATTTTGGTGTGAGAGGAGAGGGGTGTTTTGGATCCCATTTTATTAACAACTAAATTCGATAAAATTAAGTTAGGTTCATATGTTTCACATCGACTGAAAATATATAGTTAATCGGTAAATCAACCACATTATTCAGGGCTGAGGGGTGTTACAAATGTTTCTTATTGGCTCATTAATGTGAATAACACCTTTTCCCATTTTAAAAGATCTAGGTCAGCACTTCATTCTAACAAATATTTTGTATGATTTGGCCAATATTAATAAAACTTGTTTATAATAGGTTGTCTAAAAATGATTGTAGTGGAAATCAAACGCAGGCTCCATTTATACAAAATAGAGGTTTAAGTGTTTGATGTGTAATGACATTAGAGGAAGAAAATTAATAACTGGTACAGCAAAACAGTTGAATTTATGTGCATACAGAATTACTTATATTTGACAGGATAGACCATTTTGAATTAAAGCTCAGGATATAAATTGATAAAAAAGGAAGTAAAAAATCAAATAAGGGATTAAGTGTGTGAAGAGTGTATAGTAATATCTAGTGTATAGTATATTTTAAGTATAAAACTAACTGAAAGCTTCAGCCAACCAATCATTTACACCCCCATGAACTGCATCCCAGCTGGTATGTGGTGAGAACACAGCAATTCTGTTCTCAAGACACCTTGAAACAATTCTTTCCTACAGAACAAAAGAAATTTCATATGAACTATTAAAATGAATCTTAAAGATGTGGTTATGGGTAAAATATTGAATGATATAAATTAAAACAGTTACTATATAAAATAAATGGATGTACAAATATATGGAGAAAATGATCTATTATATGAATATATTATCTAAATCATTTTAATGAGCATCTATTTAATAAATGACAGTCAGTATTACAAATAGATCAATAAAAAAAAAGATTTATATTTCACTTATTTATCAGCAAGACAAAAAAATCAAGATGGCTACATTATAATTGAACATTTTTCTGTCTTTAAATTACTATCATATTTACATTTGGCCAGTTGTGACCTTTGTATTTCTCATAATAAACTATTTATATTGATATGTTGTATGAAAAGTTCTGAGCTAAAACTCACCTTCCACGATGATTGAGTGATTCTCTTAAGAGGGCTAAATATTGGTGGATGGTATGAAATAATAAGACTGATATCTTTTTCGATTGACTCTTGCATGACAACTTCTGTCAAATCATTAGTTAGTAAAATTTTATCAACAGGCCTCCGAGTAGCTGGTTCTATAAGAAGGCCAACATTATCCCATTTCTCTGCCAAAGATAAGTCGGCAAATTTATTCAATTCCTTTATCACCGCTTCTAGTGAAGTTCGGTTATTTTCTGTTGATTCTCCACTCATATTTCTGCCGCTTATATACAGGGATTGAATTCCTGGCACAGAAATATTTTTAACATTTCCACCGCTCTGGTAAAAATTATTAGTTAAAAATGACAATCTTTTCAAGTGTTTAATTCTCATTTTAAAACATTTTTTAATCAAAAAATGTCCAAATGTTATACTAAAGTTATTAAAGAACTATTTGTAGAAAAGGTAGATCAATAATAATTAGAAGTATCTGCCCTAAAACAAATGAAATAATTTACCAAAAATATTTAATATAAAAGAAAATGCAATCAAATAATTTGCAATACAATTGTGTTCACATTCATTTCATTAATAAAATATTTCTTAATAATTGCAGGTCATAATATCCCAAAATATAAATAATTAATGAAACTTCTTTACTAAATATATTTTTTAAAGAAGATATTTCATAAGATTATTTTAAAATCTTATATAAGAAATTGAACTTACTTATTTTGAAATAAGAAACATAAGTGTATATTAAAACCACAATTCTGAGGTTATTGAGCATTTCATGTTGAAATTTTAATCAACAGCTGTACTACTTAGCACAACCTTCTGATATAATGTCATACTTCATTTATCTATAAAATATGGATTGGAAGGCATTATGATCATCATAGTTAGCACAACCTCACAATGGGTTTAGGCTGCCTCCAAAGGTCTCTACCAGTTGGATCAGTCTTGTGATGAACCTGTCAACATATAGGTCTATTTACTCCATAGACACTGTCCAGCCATCTTGCTTTGTGTCTTCCAAATCTTTTTGATCTATTTAATTCTTGAAACAAGTATTTTTGAGAGGAAATCATCCATTTGTGAGAAATGGCTTGCCTTGCCAAGCATAGCCTTTATCTATAAATAAACCTAAAAATGTTCACTGTGTTAACGAGCTCATAAAATTTCCAATGCTTTCTTAGATGCCATATGGTTTTATCTTCTACAGTTGCAAAGAGAACTCTTCAATCAATTTTGAGAAATTATTCTACATCTGCCTAGGTGGTAGCCAAAGCTTCTGGACCGTGTGTCATTACTGGATTTATTAGGGTCTTATAAAAGTGGGTTTTCATTTTGCTGTTTAGATAGACAGAGAGAGAGAGAGAAATTGGTCAGCAGCTAATATTCTTCCGATTTCTGGGATGATGTCATTTCTTGAACTGTTCATTTTCCAAGATTTAAACAGCTGGGACTTGTTGGATTCTATTTTCAGGAATGGTTCTTAAATTTCCTCACCCCCAACATATATATAATTCTTCTGCTTATCGATGAGTTCAAACACTTTTGCAACCCTTTCCAAATCGATCAAAGCCTCCTTTAGGGTATACACTCATCTAGCTATGAGATAAAAATGGTCAACATATCCCAGAAGTTATATGAAGCTGGTAAAAATAGTTCTGATAGTAGCGATCTCTGAAGACATCACATGGCTGGTTGAAAAGGAGACGAGCAAGGGCATCAGGGTTTGCTCAAAAGGGTTCTGAGAGATCTTTTCCATATCTGCATTGCCATCTTGACAAAACACACTAGTTTACAAGGGATCTTTAGGTCTTTAATAATTTTACATAATTTATTGCTGTCATATGCCACCTTAAAATCTATGAATAAGTGGTGAGTAACCATCTCATATCTTCACAAGTATAATTCAGGCAGAAAACAGCTGGTCTGTAGTTGACTTAACTTTACTAAAGCTTCGCTGATTGTTATCCAATTATCTTTTTGCAGATTAAGCAAGTTAATATACTTTATAAGCAAAGGAAAGAAGGGCTATCTTCTATAATTTTATAGACATACATCTAAGGTATACAGTCAATGAAAATTCAAAATTAAATAAAATTATTTTTGAAACTTATAATTTCAAAAACATCTTAGCAGGATCAATGTTTCAGTGCTATATCATGAATCAAATTTAAACTAATATTTCACCTTTGATTTGAATGATAAACTTTTTCATTACAAAATGTGTTTTTTAGTTAATTTTATCCATCAATTTTTAAAAACTTCAAAAAAGACAATAATATTTAAAACTATTTTGATGCAAAATCCTACCTCCATTATCAATCATCCCTCATAACAAAAAAAAAAAAATCAATAATTCAAAACTTTTTAGGATATCCAAACAGATCTGACATTATAACATACTATTTCAATCAGTTAACTATCTGAGTATGCACAGCTATAAGTTTTATTTATGTATAACTTTTATGATCAAATAGAAGTATTCCTTTTACCAATTTGTTCAGTAAACATTATTAACCTTTTAAGGAATGAGTAAAAATAGGAAAAAGGAAGTAGAGTGGTTGTATAGGATAATAACTATACAATAAAACCCTTTTTCTCACTATAGGAGAGGAGCATATGTCCATGATTGGAATCAATCAGTAATTGGCCCTTAACATACAAAAGGAACAAAAAGTATTTCTGGTAGAGACCAGGGAACTGTTGAACTAAGATTGGATTTAACTAAGAATCAGACACAATTATTTTTTCTGATACATTAAGTAAAATATATTTCAAAGTATTTTAGTACAATACAACTAACGTTTAAATATATCACATGGCAGAAATAATTTTGCCATGGATCTACAAATTAAAATGTCCAACACCCTCCTTATTTGTAGAGTCCTCGGCACTTCATGCACTTACTGGTATCAAGCACCTCAGTCAAGGAGTCAGCGAGCATCTTCTTGGTTGGTGTGTATGTGAATGCCAGAAGCTTTGCATGCACCTTTTCCCTCATAAAATGGGGCCGCACATCAATGTACTTGGTCCTTGGTTGATAACCAACATTCAATGCCAGATTCTTTGCTCCCTGGTTGTTGCAAAAGATCCGAGTAGGATTCCCCGAAGGCTGCTCAATCTCTTCAGAGCTCTTAGCTAAAAGCTTCTTCCTGTGCTACTGAAGACATTGACATATATTCAGCCTCTGTTAAAAATAAAAAATAATTGTGTCTGGTTCTTAGTTAACTCCAATCTTAGTTCAACAGGAACAACCCTGGTCAGGATAATCAGAACTTCTCTGGTAGCAGTATTTAAGAGAATCAAAAACAACCTAGAAAAACCCATTTGAGCTTAGAACGGAGGTAGATTTTCACATGAATATTCTTTATAAAAAATGAATCTATTAATTTAATAAAAATATTTAAGGGATAAGTTACTGAAAGAAAGTATACGAGCTGAGAAACTACAGGCCTTAATAGAGGTAACAACACAGACCTAAAAGAAAAAATCTGTCAAGTATTATATGAACATTTTTACATACAAGACCAGGTGCTGAAACTAATAATAGCAGTTCAAATTATATTCTAATATTAAAAAAATTAATCATGTCTAAAAACCTAAGGTTTTGTATGGTTATGATGGATAAACCATACATAGGGGATACTAGTTTCAGAAAGTCTGGCTTGTAAAGGTAAGAGTTTAATTTCTAGATGGTAATTAATTGTGATTTCATGAAGGTTTCATAAAATGAATCTCAACAATTTCATTGTATTAGGACAAGCGGGTGGCAACCACTTGATTGACAGATTAAAAGACCCACAGGATATAAAAATTACTTCCACCGATAACAGGTTATCCCAATAATAGAGCAATACAATGGTTTAGTAGAAAGCTGGGCACCAAAAATTCAATAGTTCTTATTTCTTATTAAGACGAAAATCATGAAGCCACTATTCACTAAAATGTTTATTTCATCTCCTTCCTACATGGTATGACTGGATGTATTAAAACAGCTTATGTGCATAATATTCACCAGTTCACTTAATAAAAGTATTTATCTTTAGGTTAAACTTTATCTTAAGAAATATTAAAACATATTGCCAACATTAATCTAATATTAAAATAGTACAATAAATCAAATGTTATAATGGTTTTACCTAATTACTGTGATTATATGAAATTCAATGTATATAAGATGCTTTTGTATAAACATTTAGTCAGACAGTTTTAACGTGCGTTCTTAACTCTTCAAGAATTTTTGAAGCTAAAAATAGTTTTTTTCATAAAATATAAAAGCAGTTAGCGTTAGTTTTTACTTTAAAATTTCTCTTACATAAATATATTAAAATCATCTCTTCAATAGACTCTTCCTTTTTGAGGGAATTTTGTTATTAATAACATTATTAGTAATGGCTAACTTCTGAAAATTCTTTAAATGGAAATAAAATATTACTTACTCAAGAAATAAATTTTAAGTTTTGTAATTCATTTCAAATAAAGGAAATTAAGATTGAATATGAAAATTTTCAATTTCTAAATAAACTGTAATTTAATAATAAGTTTGCTGCTTGAAAATGTTCAATGTGGTTTAAATAATTCAAACAAAATCATAAAATTGAAGTTTTATTATAATAAGACCTCTTACATATTTTAAAAATAATTAGGTATTTTCTTTTACCTATCATCCCTACATGAGTCACTTTAAAAAATAAAATAAAGTTATTTGAATAGTTAAAATGGTTGAAAAGAATCAGTCCAATTCATCAGATATTGACCACAATCTAATCTGAGAATCATCACTACAGGAAGCTAGAATTCCTGCTTCTTTAGGATGCCAACAGACACTGTTTACATCTTCGTTATGAGCAGAATCTTGAACAGCTAAGAGCTCAAAAGTTGGTTCGTTCGAGTTTGAATTCATTACCTCTTTAAATATACGAATGCCATTATCAGAACAAGCAGTAGCAATTAAATCTGTTAAATGGCACCATGAGATGTCATAAATGGTACCTGAATGAAAACCTGCAAGGGTACATACACACTTCCAAGTTGGATAGTTATCTGGAGTAGCAACACCTTCTTGATTTCCTGGAAAATACTGCTTCCATATTTTAACAGTCCCATCTTCACTGCAACTAGCTAAACGAGTACCAGTTTTATCAAATGTTATACCCCAGACAGTTGATTCATGAGATGAAAGAGTAGCAATATTTGTCCAATCATTGTCTTCTAGATCTTCTTTAAATAGCTTAATTGTATTGTCATAACTACATGAAGCCACTAAGTCTTCATTTGGATGCCAAACAACTCTTTTAACATCCTGTGAATGCGCATTTAAAACAGCTTCACATTCATATTCATTATTGTCAACAGACCAAATCCAAACAGATTTATCTCTACTACAAGTAGCAAGATAGTTCCCAGACACTGACCAAGAAACGGATTTAACTTCATTTTCATGGCCTTCTAGTGTAGCATTGCATTCAAACTCACCAGATGTTTTATCCCAAATAGCAGTTGTAGCATCGAAACTTGCTGATGCTAAAAATTTTCCACAAGGAGACCATGAAACTTCTCTAATCGTTTTCTGATGTCCATCTTGCAATAAAGTTTTAACTTTCCAATTGTTGTCAGTTAATCCCCAAAGTCTAATTGATTTATCTTCACCACATGATGCTAGTACAGATCCTTCTGGGTGCCACTTGACATTCCACACTTTTCCTGTATGACCCTCTAAAACTCCAATTAACTGTATCAGCATTCTGATTCAACAATTCTCATTAGAGGTATATTAAATTGAATCAATAATTTATTCCTGAAGCCTGGCAGGATTAATTTAAGTTGAACATTTTCTAATGAAATTCTAATTTAATAATAAGGATAAAATAAGTTATTTAATAAAGTTGAATACACACCCTAACCAGCCTAATTTACCCAAATAAATCCACTTTACGCGGTAATGTTTTCAAGTCACATAAATAGTGAGATCCTTACTTAAGTTTTAAGTCATGTTGCATTTATAACCATTAAAAGGTTATCTTAGGACTAATTTCCATAGAGAACACAACATTGGTAGCTGTTGCAAAGAAGAAAATACAAATAGAACGAAAACTGCGTAAGAGTAATGTTATGTTATTTATTGGGGCTTAACGTCCTTCTAAATTCCAATTAAGGCAGGAAAGACGATTATCCAACGTAATGTGGATAAGTCAAGATTTAATACAAGATCCCGCCTAGAAATAAATGTCGATTGGCCCAAGGCGGATTCTAATTGGCACGCCAATGTTACAAGAATGGTAAAGTGCCTTACACTTCAATGTGCTTAGCCACCACTGCCTCATGGGAATGAGTTTACTTATTTACTAGAAATGTATTTACCTATTGAGTTCTCAAAATAAACGTGTTTGACTTTCTAACACGCTCGATTATCGTGATCTCAGTACTGGTATGTAATCCAAGTGAAAAGGGTTAAATAAAAAGGAAGAGCCTTAGCAAGTTGGATCGTTGCTTGACATTGGAGGACTGTCACCATTTTCTAACCTAATGGGACTATCAAATTCATTTTGTGGGATCACCTTAAAATAAATATAAGCCTACCTAAATGATGACACTTCAAACCGGGAACTCCGAAGTCCTCATTCATCGATGTTATTCGTTTAGTTCAAGCCACGTTTTTTTTTTTTCTTCAAATTTCCTGGGAAGCCAAGTTTAAAGCAACATGGAACTTTAAGCCACAATTAAAAACTTTGCTGAGGGTTCACTTTGAATGGAAACATAGGAATTGACCAATTAATCTTGAATATATAGTTGTTTATTGGTTTTAACACACTTATGTTCTTAAACAATAGCAGCTTATCCTATTTTTAAAATACACTTTAATATCCTATCAATATTTCAAGGTGCTGTCTAAAAATATAACTTAATTAGTCGAACCATCACCCATCTGATTAATAAATATTTCGATAAACCCAACCATTCTGTAGTCCTCACTTAAATTGACAGAAAAATTTAAAACATGATTATATTGTGTGCATCCAGAGGTACCACTGTATTACCACAGAACAATGTAGATTTGCATAGCATTTATTCCAAAAAATTTTTGATAAGTTACAGAAAAACCATTTCGAATTTAAGGGAAATTTTACCACTTGGTTTAGGTGTTCCCTCAGTGCTAATGAAATATATAGTAGGCTTATGAAGATGATGAACAAACCCTTCAGATTTTTATCAGACAAACTCCATATTTGAAACTATTGAACTAGTATATTCTTTAGATAAAAAACTGAACATAATAATAAAAAGCAGTTATTTAGCATGGCAACTTCTGTAATTGGTATCAACATATCTTAAAGCTAAGTTCCAAAATCAGTACCTTAAAAAATTGATAACTTCGTATTATTCTAAAATATGATACAATTTTTTATTCGTTAAGCTACATCTTCAGAGAACTAAAATATTGTTTTTGATTATAAGAGAAGGATGCAGGGATGAAGCTCACACTAAACTATTTTTTTAAAAAACAACCATGATATCAGGACAAGAGGAGAAGCCATGCTTATTAGGTCTCCACCATGCCTTAAGTCAATCTCTTTTTATTTTGGTATTCCAACATATTCACTGATAGTTGATATTGTAAGCGTGAGTCAAATATGAATAAAGAAACAACAAAAATACCCAAGCCTAAAATACAGAAGTCCACCCTGAAAATCCTTAGCATTAACCCTTCTGAAATCCAAATTAAAACTTATCCCACAATTGGAGGAGGTAAGAAAAAAAATGATAAGAGTGCTGGGTATTGAGAACACAATACAGTTCCAAGTTTTCTGGTTAAAAAAACAAAACAGAAAACTAAATTTAATAAATGAATATAATAAACTGAAGCAATTGATAAAATGTTATTCAACCCTTAAAGGTTGACTGTAATGAATTCAATGAGTGAAAAAAACGTGTATACCTGCTATTTTAGCATTAATTCAAGATAGCTTTATTTGTTTAACTAAAATAAATAAATAAATAAAACACATAAAATATGACAATTTTGATTATAGCACTATCTTAATTACTTAATGGAAAATGGAAAATAATCAACATTTTACATCAATAAAACTTTAATGATTTAGAAGTAAAAAAAAAGAAAAGAAAATTGAGATGGAAAAATCACTCTTCTTCCTCTTCATGTGGTTAAAAGTTCCTGTAAGAAATAAAAAAGGCACATTAATAAAAAGTTATATCAAGTTACATCAATACTTTAATAAAATAAATACAAATACCAAAACCGATGGACATGGTAAGATCTATAATGCAACGGCAACACAAGAATTGACTTTAGATATTTATATATCTTTACATAGGAGGGAAGACATTGGGATAAATAATCAAGGTATAATGGGACAATTTTAAGTCAATATAGTATTCTTTCTCTTGAATAACGATAGGGTCAGGAATATATTTTCTTCGGCATAATCATCTGATACGATTGCATTATTTTTGATATAATAACTATTCAATTCAAACTACTCACATTAACGATTACACAAGAAACAAATCGGCAAAATAACAGACTTACATATAACCCAATAAGGGACAACTTCGATAGGCTTAGCGAAGAGAAATCGGGTTTAAAAATTGAACTAAGTTAAAGGTCTGAAGAATGGACCACAACTGTCTCCATCAAGCCTTCATTATAAGTCATTTTATCTAATTTGTGGATTGTAATGATTTACTAGGCCAGAATAAAACAGTTAATAGAAAAAAAATAAAAGAGATCAAGTAGCAGCAGGCTACAGCTTACTCAAAGAGGAAGACTGCAGAGGTCAAATTTTTATTGGTTTCAAAGAGAAACTAAGACTATCCCGGAATCATAAAAGGATTCTACTTAAACAACAATTTTATAAGTAAAATAATTCAAGAAATTTGTTAGCAATTAAATTATTTCACAAATATCCATTCTTAATGAAAACAAAACATTTAATTTTGAGCACAATGACATTTTTATATTTCAGTGTATTAAAAAACCTGTTTGTACCACCAAATTAAATGCTTATCCCATACAACATTGGTATGCATATGATTCAGTAAAAGTGTATTTAAAAATTTATTTAGCAGCAGAAGAGCAAGAAGTAATAAAAACATTTGGCTTAACTACAGTTTCACCATCCAAGCATAAAAATATTAAAGGTTGTTTGTCTCTGTAACAAAATTCTTTTAAGATCATATTGAAAAAATATATTAAAAAAAAAAGGTGATAAGATTATTAGAGAAAGAAAATTGATAATCACTAATATAATTAGACTATTTTGAAGCTACCAAAAATTTCTTTTTTTTTAATCGCAGCAACTTAACACTAACAAAAATACTGCAAAACGCACATTGTCAAATCCAAGCTGAATATTAAAACAGATGTATATAAGTATATAAACCACTTTAATCAAAAAATACTTATCTTGTTTTCATGAAATGTTAATTAATTAAAAACAAAATACCACACATGCTAAGAATAAAAATATAGGGGAACAAGAAAGTCAAAGGACACTCAATTTTAGTACAAATTCAGCTGTCAACAATGCATGTTAAACTGTTATTATTAACTTACGATAACAAAGATAAATTCTTATGAAAAGAGAACCAACATAGTAACAAGAAAAGTGGTAACATTTGCAATGATGTTGATGTTGACAGAGAATACTAAAAATTTAGTTTCCAACAGTAAGGTTATAAGATTTTATCAATAATGTGAATATCGAAGCGAAGGAGTGCATTTACTGTATGAGTGCTGAGAGGGTCACACGACTCTGAAATTGTGCATCACTATTGTACCAAGGTTTCTAACTGAACATTAATATTGTAATTTCAAGACTAACCCATAAAAGAACCATCATACTATTACATATTTCATAATACATGGTCTAAGGGTATACATTCAGAGCTATAGTAAGGATAAAAAGGAAGTGTATAAGTTTCAAGACCTGCACTACAAACAATCTTAAGATTACATTAAGTTCATCAATGCTTTAACAGTTGATTTTAATAATATTGTTAGATTGACTCAAAATTGGTATAACTATGCTAAGGCACTGATACATAAATAAATGAAAATTACTTTCATTAAAAAAAGAGGCAGTAAAACAGGATCTATACCTTTAGCTTATACCAATATTTTATACATCGACTTCATTAAGTTATAAACAGTAAAGATAAAAGAAAATATAAAAATAGTAAAACAATAGCAAAATCAAAAAATACTATTACTTACTTAGGTAAAATGCCATCAGCTTTTGCTAGCCTTGTAATACAGTCATCGGATTCACCCTAAATAAAACAATTAACAATTATTTAAAACCAAAACAATACAAACAAAAAATCAATGAATATAAATTTGTACCATTCTTCTGATGCTGCCACAGATGGCATACATTTTAGACTTGTCGGTAATTCTTCCAGTGTCTGGATCTATTTCGGCAATGTTTAACTGAATCGAAGCATGGTCTTTGGCATGGATAATGCGATTACTTGCAGAGCTAAAAAACAAAAGATTGTATAACACGAAAAAAAAAAAATGAATACACTAAACACCACAACAAAAAACTTACCATTTCCTAGGGCAATATAAATCAACAAACTCTCCAGCGTCGTTTTCCATTGCTATCTAAACAAACAACAAAGTAAGTACTGAAAATATTGTACAAAGCAACAAAAAAGTAATAGTGAAAACACTCACAAGGCTTTAATTCTGTCAAACAGCTCACGTGTTCTAACGAAATGGAAGTTCACTAGAACTGCTCAGCATTCAGTGCAGCCAGTTTTTAAACGTAAATAAATATTTTTGGAAGTAACATATAATAATTTTATAATATCATGATAATGTTAATTTGTTAAAATCTTAATACTTTATAAATAGATAATTATCAACTTAATTTAAGAAATTGTTTTTTTAGCATATAATCTATATGTATACAAATTTATAAATTCTTCATCTTTAAGTTGGAAGCCCCCACTTAAATATTTTTCATTTATAGTTTGTTTATTTCGTTTAACGTCACTTTAAGCTGCTATGGCTAATCGGATGATGCTACGGTGGGAGACCTAAATTTTGCCTATCCAGGTATAATTAGGATAGGGATCTTTAACGAGTACCTGACATCGCACAGGCTCGGGGCCCCCATTTTACGTCCCTTCCGAAGGACGGCATAGCTAAGGAATTTTTACTCCCTTTTTAAAAATCCTAAGGTCAACTGCCGGGCTGCGAACCCGCGATTTCATTTATAGTTTTAGTATGTTGTCATATTTAAATATATTATATATAACATTTAAAACCTTCATTTAGATTTAGATCTAATAAAGCGTATTTGTTGAATAGTATGAGTAAAAACAATAGTTTGTATCAAAAATGGTTAACTTGAAAATTCAGCGTCATAACTACTTACAACAAAAGTTAGATACTGAAAATTTGAGGCTAATATTAGGAATAAAATTAATTTAAAATAACAATTCTTCAATATTAAAGATTTAAAAAAAAAAAAAAGTAATAATGTTTGGTAAGTTATGTTTTCGTTTAAAAGGGATTACATTGCATCAAAGAGCTATAAATTTATCGAGAATCTTTTATTTATCTTTCACCATAATAATAAAACAAATGATACTGATGAAAAAAATTCTTGTTCCATACTTTTCTCTTTACTATAGTCTGAGAAAATATCTTATGATCAAAATCAAAACCTTTGTAGTCATAGCCAATTTTAATTAATAATAAAACGATGATTTTAAGTAGGGTTTGAAATCAATAATTATTTTCCAAAAAATCATATAATAATTATTATATTTGATTTTTAATAATTTTTTAAATTATATTTTGAAAATTAATAATTTTTTAATCTAAAAATCATTCCTGATTTATAAATAAAAATTACAATTGATCTTTAATGTTTATTGATTTGATTAAAAATTATGGTCACTCACTGAGTAATATGGTATGCCATGGAGTTATAGTACTTGTCTATAACTCCATGGGTATTGCATAAATAATAATAATTAAATTGCGTTCAAAAAATGTTGATCAGAAAATAAAAATCACATTTTACACACAAATTGATTAATATGTTTGTATCCAAAATACTCAAAATACATTGGAAATAATTCAAAAAATTTAACTTTCTGATTTAGAAAGGAATTACTCAAAAATCATTATTATTCTTAATTGTAAAATTGTCGTTCAAAAATAATGATCAGAATTTGATTTTTATCACTTATGATCAAAAATAAAAATCAATCTTAATATTAATCATCAAATGATTTTAAGAATTTCAGATAAAAATCTTGATCGGGTTTGATTTTTATTATTATTTTTTAATATTATCGATTTGGCGAAAACTTTTGGAGAAGGCCCTGATTCAGCAATGAATTGTTGCGCCGCTTATGTATATATATGTGTTGTTATCGATTTCAAACCCTGATTTTAAGGATGACTAAATATATGAAATACCCATTATAGACACTAAATATATTATTTGGAATATTTACTTTTTTATAAAATTGGAATAAATTTCTATGAATTACATTTATCGATATTCCAGCTTAGTTTAAAATTATTTAACATACATGTATATATATATTTGAAATAAATATTGTGTAAATTATAAGTATTTCAAAAAACTAAATCAACTAGATAGTTGAATTCGACTTCAAACATTATTGAAATCAATTTGACTGGCGTAGTAGTCATAAAACAATTGCAATTATCACAATATAAAAATGTCATTCAGCAGAAATTATAATTATAAACCTAGTTTCGATGGTAAGTTGTTAATAAGTGATTTGTTAATAGATTACCTTTGAGAAAACTAAGTGAAATGAAATAATATACAATTTTTAATGGAAATATTATAAATTCCTGCTCATTATAAACAAACTTGTGAAGAGGGCAGATTAGTACAATAGAAGGTTTATTAAAAACTAATTTTAAGAAAAATTAAGGTTTTAATTAAGATTAATAATGTTATGAAAATGATAGCGCCAATTTCACAAAAAGGTATAAACGGAAATAATATCGATTCCTGTTCATTGGAAAAAAACTTTTGAAGAGGAAAATTTGGTACAATAAAAGGTGTATTACATACGTATTTTAAGAAAAAGTAAGGTTTTAATTTAGATTAATAAAATTATGAAAGTGATACCGCCAATATCCCAAAAACCTAAAAAAAAAAAAAATATGACGGCAATGCAGATGAACAGGATTGGCTAATGAACTTACTCAATCTTTATTGTTTAATCTGTAACTTCGCTTTGTTTCTCAGAATTAAATTAGAACATTTCTAATTACTTTATTACTTTTAATAATTAAAGATAATTTGTTCATTATTGTTAAATAGGTTCAAAACAATTTCTTATTAAAATTTTAGGTGATAATTTGGCTTTCAGAAGAACATCATTTAACTAAAAACTATATATATATATATATATATATATATATATATATATATATATATATATATATATATATATATATATATATAATTTTTAAAATGTAAGACATTAAATATTATGGTCGTCGTTTTCATTTAAATATATTTTGAACCATAAATTCAGAAAAGACTTGGGAGTGGAAATAATACAAAAAAAAAAATCTTTAAAAAATATTTTTGATAAATATTATCTGTTATATGTACCCACACACACGTATATTATATTTTGTTATGTTCTTAACAAATTTAGTGTTGAAATGCAGACATTTCTTATACTGTCAATTATATTTTTTCAGGTAAAAACCGCTATGATATCAAGAAACATATTCAGGAAGATGGAGCTTCCAATTTAGAAGTTTATGCAAGGTGATTATTGCTGAATTATTAATTTATTTAGATGGATAGATGGTTTAAAAATTTGGAGGGAGTTCAGAATGGAACATGGTATGTATATTAATGCATTATTTGATGGATGCCAATACCTAGGCTCTCTTTACAACCTTCATTAGGGCTACAAACCAAGTACAAATAATGAATATGAAATCTATATTTTAGAAAATGACTTTATTTAGGAAAATTCAAAAGAATAAGAAATTAAAAAGAATAATTCAACCACAGAGAATGGTAAACGAAAATGGTGAGGATAAAAAAGGAAATAAGCGTAAATGAACATTAATATTGTTATATAAATAATAAATTGTAAATTGTACCTTTGACAAATATTTGATATTCCATCAGGTAATATACAGCTTTTAATTCCATTTAAAGCTTATTTGTATTTAATTACATATAGTGTGGTTTATAATTATTATTATTTATTTATATTATTTTTATTGAAGACTACTGATAATAAATAAGTTCATATATACATTAATTCTTCAATCAAGGAGTGTTTATTAATTTATTCGATTTCATATATACAGTTTTTGGATTTTTAAAACATACATTTTTTTCCTGAATTTATTTAAAAGTTAAATGCTCACAGATAGTTGTCATTTGAATCCAGTTTTCAACTTATCCGAACTCCATTACTATGGTTATTCATATTGTTTGTTTTTTTCTTTTTTTTTATGTTTACAGATGAATGCATTCACTATTATTATTATTATTATTATATTGGCACTATGGTTCTGAAAGAACCTGGGCCTTCTCCACAACAGCCAACCAATCGCCACGATCTTGTGCTCTCTTCCTCCATCTTTTAACACCCAACTGCCTCAGATCTTCCTTCACATCATCCAGCCATCTGACGTGCTTTTCTTCTCCTGCCATCTGGTTTCTCGTAGAGCATTTTCTTTGGCATTCTTTGGTCGGTCCTTCTTGCTACATGACCTATCCACTTTATTCGTGTTCCTTTTATTACTGCCACAATATCAGGTTTCCCAAACAGGTTGATAATTTCTTTATTCTTTCTTCTCCTCCAAATTCCATTCTCGAAAACTCTGCCCCATATTCTCCTAAACACTTTCCTTTTCCAGGGGTTGAGCATCTTTTTTGATTTTTTTGTTAAAATACCACTGGTCTTGTATATGAGAGTTTTCATTCTTTTCGATAAAGATCTAAAGTTGAAGAGTTTTTGAAGAGAGAAATAGCATCTGTTTCCTTCTGCTATTGATGCTTGTATTTCACTTTCAATTTTATTGTGTGTTGTGACCAGGCCCAAGTACTTGAACTGGTTTACAGACCTAATTCACTATTATACTGTTTATAAATAATGGAGGGTTTTATAAATATAGAAATTTTATAATATAAAAATAACATATTAAATTAGTACAGTGCCATTGTAAATCTTCAATTGGCAACAGAATTACTTAAGCATGACATTTTTTTTAATTTCTTGAGTGTTAAATTCATTAATCTGTTTGAAAATTATTGATACTTGTGAATACATTTTTAGCCTAGTTAAGAAAAGGATGAGGTTCTTAATAATTAGACTTGTGTATGTTTTTTTAAAATTTATTTTACTTTTTTGTAAGATGGCTGGGGAAATCTTCAAAATACATGGTAAGGCCTGTATCTAGCCATGAGTGGAATTCTTACTCACTAAAACCACCCTTAGGCATTGCGTCATGGAAAGAAATGGTAGTGTGCCGCCTCATGGAAGTTTGCTACATCCTGCTATGTCTATCTTTCTCTTCTTTTCTGAGCCCCTAATCCTCAGCCCACCACCATCCAGATGTTTCTTGAAAATGTAGATTTTGTGCAATATTTTGATGAATAAAAAGTAATTATTTCTTTCTTTTAGTTCCAGAGAAGTTTGCCCACAGTTTTCTGAGCCAGATGAATACAGCTTCAGTTCAAAATTTCATGGCTCCTCATTTAAATTTGGTTCAAGCCAAAGTCAACATGGTAAAATTCATGATGTGACAAATATGAATACTATACATAAAAGAACAGGCAATGCCAGCAATAGCATGAGTGGTCATACATCTTCAAATAAGCATTTTCCAACATTTAGGCAGTACATTGATGGTGAGATCAATGATTTAGAAGGAAGCTTAGGGGAAAACCAGATGAAAACGAAGTTCTATGCAACAGATGGTAATAACAATGATAGAGAATTGACTGATTGCAGATTTAATCCTTATAGAAGTAGAAATGTTTCTTCGAAGTCATGTGAAAATAGCGAAACAAAAAGTAGACAAAAAGGGAGTAATCAACAAAAAAATCAAAAGGTAAACAAATACTCTTTAATATATAGATATATATGGGAGTGTGAGTGTGTGTGATGGTCATAAATATCTATTGGTGATGAGTTGGTTAGTTTAAGATATAATCTTGAAATATGAGTACATAAATTCATCTTGTTAAAGTTTCACTAGTTGAAATTAAGAAATGTAATTTTAAATTAAAAAATAAATAAATAAATAGTAGTAATATCTGTGGTAAAATGTTACAGTGATCATTCCCAATTTTTCAATAAGCACAGAAGAAATTGTTAATACTTCAGTAAAAAAGAAAAAAAAAAATATTCCATCCTGAAAAATGTTATATTTTTTTGAAGCATGAACAAGTGAAGCATGGAATTCCAAAACCAGCTGTCTATTTCTGAAAGTTTTTCACAGCTGGTCGATAAAGGTAAAGGTTTAACTGGATTAGGAACAGGCTTTATTTTTTGTATGTTCGTTTTATATCTGATTTAACTACTTTTTTTAGAAAAACTTTTACATGAAGATAATCTAGTAGAAAAACTATTAAACAAAAAAAAAAAATCTGCAAATTAGATTAGGCTGGTTTTGGAATTCAATGCTCCAAGTATTCATATATTGTAGATTTTTTAAGGTGCTTAGTTTTGTAGATAATGACCTGCATTGGAAAGACAATATTCATCTTTTCATAATTTTATGGATATGTCATCAGATAATTACACAAAATATAAATTTTTTTTATAAAACTGTCTACATTACAATGTTGAAAGACAGAAATTAGGTTTATAAAGCTATAAGCAATATGAAATATGCTTATTTCTCAAATGTTGAATTATTATTCACAGAATAAAGTAGAATATTTATAAACAGAACAACTTCCATCTATAATTAGCATTTTAATAAAGTTGTTTAATATTACTTTCAAGCCATCAGGAATCTTCAGTGTGTCCTTAACAGTGTCTCGTCATGGTTCTGGAAGTGGAAACTTCAACCAAACCCATCTTATCTTACCATAATCTTCACCTTACCTCGTTCAAACCTCACCGACCTGATTACACTTCGACTCGATCACCTCTCAGTTCCCTGGAATCCTAAAGACCAGGCAGTACCTAGGAGTACTTCTTGACACTAGACTAACTTGAAGAATACACACTAACTACATCTTACAACAAGCTTACGCAAGACTTAAACTTTTGTACCCTCTTTTAAATAGAAAATCATTACTTCGTCACAGAACTGCTATCTTAATATACAAAACCATGTTACAGCCACCCACTAACCTACTCCTGTCCTGTTGGGTACAACACGCCAAATTTAAACAAAAAGAGACTACAGATATTCCAAAACAAAATACTGAGTATGGTGGTTAACGCACCCTGGTTTATAAGGAATTCTCAGCTTCACCGGGACTGAGAGTTGATCGACTCAAAGAGGTCTTTAAGAGGCTCACAAGGCGACACCATGAGCTTCTCCACGTCGCATCTGGAGCTCTGGAGTATAACCTAGGGACCTCTATAACAGGAAGATTAAAGCCTTGGGCTTACCAAGATTTACTTGGATTATAACATGTGTTCATCAAACAGTTTGTGCATAACATTTATTGTTGAACCGAAATTTAAATAAAATTTGTTTGTATATTTAATAAATATTACTTTACTCATTACTATTGATAGTATATAAAAACATTTTCATTCAATGTACTTTTCATTGCAGGAACTAATTGGTACTAGAATGAGATACCTAATAGGGACCGTGGATCATGTCATTAGATGGTACAAAATGGCTAAAAACATGGAATTCGAATTACATTATGAAGTGGCTGGTAAATTAACAGTACAATATATCTAAATACAAATAAAATTATAATTCACTTTTTTTTTTTCAAGAAGTAGCACAATAGAAATACTTTATTGATTATTTGGTATGTTCCAAACATAAGTAAACTATGAACAAATATAAAAATATGAAAAAAATTAAATTTCAGAATAGATAAATAAAAATATAAAAGACATAAAAAAATTAAAATTGAAAAAATAGTTATAGGATATTATTTATATTTTGAAAATTCTTTCAGCAACTTCAAGAGAGGAATAACTTTCTACTAAATAAATAAAATTATTCCTGTTAGGTAGCGCTGGCTGAGCCTGTTAAAGTGTTAAGCACTTAAACATTCCCTTAACTTTTGTAGTACTTGTTTCAGTCTAGCAAGGATTGGTTGACATTTATTATATGGCGGTTCTGCAGAATGAATACCTTAAAAGTTGGGAAAAACGAGAGATGCTACTAAAAGTTGTCGAGTACTTAGTGGTTATGAATTGTCGTATAGTATGTTCCTCAATGTCTTGTCTTTCCACATTTTATGTTATTTCCTTATATAAATGGAACTTTTCCAAATATGATTGTATAATCTATTTTATTAATATAGGGTGATTATTTTTAGCTGCTTGACAGTTTGTCAGCTAATTTCTTTCTTAAGTACCTTTCAAACATTTTATTTTAGCCTCATAATTAGGAATAATCATTTAACTGTTATCTCCAGTTATTTTCTATAAGTTTGTCATAAATATTATAGTTTTGCAAGGAGTATTAAATAAAGTATGAATCCATGTGTATGACTATATCTCAATTTACATATAATTGGAGTTCAATATTTTCTTGGGTTAAGCTATTATGATAATGCATAAGAAACTCAATTACGAGGGTGAATCAAATATAAACGGTAATTTTCAAAATTATATTTATTAAATAATATTATACAGAAACTATACCTTCAACATTTTTCAATGTAGTCTCCTGCATTATCTACACACTTCTGCCACCGATTTGGAAGCTTGAACATTCCCTGTTCATAAAAAGACTGAGGGCGAGTTTTTAACCATTCGCGCACGTGCTTTTCGACGTCTTCATTGTTTTCAAATCGTTTTCCTCCAAGTGATTCTTTCAGGGGCGCAAACAAAAAATAGTCACAAGGGGACAGGTCTGGACTGTAAGGAGGGTGTTCGAGAGTTTTCCAGCCCATTTCTTCCAATTTATCCCTTGTCAACAATGCGGTGTGAGGCCTTGCGTTGTCATGGAGAAGGATGACATCTCTAATGGGCACACCTCGTCTTTTGTTCCGGTAACTGGTTTTTGCTGACTGTAGCACCAGGCAGTAGAAAGCCGCATTCACTGTTCGTTGATTGTGAAGAAAATCAATGAGTAGAACTCCCCTTGAGTCAAAAAAAATTGTTGCAAGAACTTTTCCGGCTCAGAGACGAGTTTTGGCTTTCACTGGGCAGCCTTCATCCTTCCTTCGCCACTCCTTACTTGCCATTTTCGATTCGGGGGTGTAATGGTGGACCCACGTCTCATCACATGTGACGATGCGCCTCAAAAAATCTTGGAGGAAAACGATTTGAAAACAATGAAGACATCGAAAAGCACGTGCGCGAATGGTTAAAAACTCGCCCTCAGTCTTTTTATGAACAGGGAATATTCAAGCTTCCAAATCGGTGGCAGAAGTGTGTAGATAATGCAGGAGACTACATTGAAAAATGTTGAAGGTATAGTTTCTGTATAATATTATTCAATAAATATAATTTTGAAAATTACCGTTTATATTTGATTCACCCTCGTATTTTATCTACTTGTTATAAAACAAAATTATGAGTGGCATGAAAATTACACTTAGATCTTTATGGAGGATGTCATAATATATTAGAACCTGTTCATAATCTTTAAGGTTTTGGGTTATATAAGAAGAATAACATAATTATTTTCTGAAATTTCCTTTCTTTTCTCCATTTGTTAAATAATTGCTGGCCAAGAAAATTACTTTTTGCAGCTAATACATAGGAAAATAACTGGGTCGGTAGCTCAGTGGGGAAGATACTACTTCCCAGTCAAGTAGATACTACAGAAGCTATAGAATATATAGAATAGAAGGTACTAGTTACCAGAAGCTCCCAGGCCCGAGTTTGAGAACGACTGAAGGTAGAATATTTATTTTCTGACCTGTGGTTCGTCTTCAAGGTTGGGAGATCTGGGGCACACCCATCCTTGATTTAAGTGGGTACCCTTAATTGGGGAAATAACCTGGAGGTTGAGTGTGATTTTGGCTAAATCTTCTCCTTTCGTTGGCTCAGTTACATCCTTACTTAACAGTACATCCCTTTACTACTAAACCTGAGACCCTTCTTGAGCTATAGTGGTGCACGTGTTTTTTTTTTTTTTCGTTAACTTTTGCAGGTCAAATACTTACTTGCATCTGCTAATATATTGACAAACAGTCGGCACAGTAGTGAGGCTTCTCAAACTAACAAGGAGATGTTTTGAGTTGCAACTCACAGATTTGAATGACGATTTTTGTGTGGGTAGTAGGTACCTATAATAGTGCAAAACTAGAGTTATAGCCGCCAATGAGCATTGGGAGTCGAGAAAAAAAATGAAATATGAAAATCAAGTTTTATTTTTGTCTCAGCTTTTAGTCAAGATAAAGAAATTATTTTTCATACTAAATCGTAGGTTTCTATCCTATTTAAAATTAAAATAGTTTCATAATGCTGAGACATTACCTGGCTTTAAGGTGCTCAAAAACTCCAAAAAATGACAAAATTCCAATGAACTCCACTGTAAATCAGTGGAAAATTTTTTTCATGAAAAACTAACCTCAAATCTCAATTTAAAGCTCCAAAAAACCCTTATTTGTGAAATTTTATCAAAATCAAAAAATAATTATTATTTACCCCTTTGGAGGACCTTAAAACTTTGAAGTTGAGATTTCATCAATTACTTCTACTGTCCATATCAACTGATTACAATAGTAATAGCATCACAAGAATCAGCCTACATTCTGGTTTTATCTATGCATATAACTTTGGGTTACTCCAGATTTTAGTGGGCAAAAACTGATGTGAATAAAAAATTCCAAGGTCAAATATAACTTGGGATATCTCAATAAGGAGAAATCCTGCGACCTCCGAATTTAAGCTGAACTATGCAGTTTTACGCCTGCTAGATGACTTTGAAATTAGGTTTCAATCGGTGGTGAAATTTGTGAGATAGCGCAAATTATTTAGGTTTTTTCAGAAACTGTCAGCCTCTTTCTTGCCTTCTAAAATCCTACAGAATTTTAGGGGTTAAAGAAAATTAATTTTTTATTTTGACAAAATTTGGTTTCTACAGGTTTTTTGAGATGATGATATCTGAAAATGATATCAGTTTTTAGTTTAAAAAATTTTCTCCCCGTTTTCCGGGTCATGTCTTGAGCATTACCAAACTATTTTAATTTTGAATAGAATAGAAACCTATGATTTAGCGTGAAAGAATTATTTCTTTATCTTGATTGAGAGCTGAGAAAAAAATAAAACCTAGTTTTCATATTTTATTTTTTTTCTTGACTCCCAATGCTCCTTGGCGGTTGTAATAGGTTATAATAAGTATAGGCTATAGTAGGTATAATAAGTTTTGCACTATTATAGGCCCCTACTATCCACAAAAAAATTGATTCAAGGCAAGGCATTCAAATCTGTGTTACAACTCAAAACGTACCCTTGTAAGTATCTGTTAGTACCGATGATTTACATGCCCACAAAAGACATAACTATCTCAGTAGCCTATAACTACTCTAATTACTCTGAATCTGTAAACCTGGTTTAAACTATATCAAATATCGTTAATTTTAATAGGACTTGCTATCCAAATCAAACATGTAATCATGATTACACTACTGAGAAAATTGGTAAAATTTTAGCAATATTCAATATGTTAGGTGAATGAAATCAATGCCATTGAACTAAATAATATATAAAATAATTGAGTATTTATTGAAGAACTGTTTTTACAAATAAATGACTACATTTTACAAATAAATGACTACGGCATGATTTTTATTTTACCTAAAATTAAAGCCCACTTAATCAAAAGTTGAGAAAAACTAAATACCAATGATTTTCTATAAATCTACAAAAAAAAAAAAAAAAAAAAAAAAAAAAAAAAAATCCATGTTGAAATCAGCAAGTTAGGAAAGTGTAAGTAATAAATTTCACTTCAAGATTTTTCATTTCATTATTAAAATATTTAGTATCCTAACTAAAATGGTATTCATGACTGTTATATGTATATAGGTGTTCTAGAGAGCAAAATAAAAAAAGATAGCATGGATCTCCTGTTCATTCGCAGTGAATCAGGTCATATATTGCAAGGGGTGTTCTACAATATTGATCGAGAACTTCCTGATTTACAACTTGGAACGATTATCACGTAACTTACAATCCTATTTATTTTTTTTTAAAAAAAAAAAAAAAAAAAATTATATATATATATGTGATAAACATTGATATTATAAGAACCCTAATTGATCTTACAGGGCTATAGGCAGTATGATTGGCAGCAATAAACTTCAAATCTTTGATGCTACAGTAATTAATAAGGAAGACTTTATTTCAATACAAAGATTAGCATTTTTAAGTCAGAGATCACTCCAAGAAGCACTTTGTACTTCAAGTTCCCAATAAAGTTTATATACTTTGCACAATAAAAATTCAAATTTAAATAATTAAGTTTTAAAGTTCAAAGCCTTCTGAATAATCATGCAAAGTTTCAATATTGATGTTAAAAAATTTGTTTTTTAAAAATAGTTTTAATATTGATATACATAATAATATAAATATATAGGAAATTTAAAATACTGTTGACTAAACTGATTTCATTTCATTACTAATCTGTTATACTAATATACTAAACTGTTTTCAAATTAATATTCAGCATTGTTTACTCAGCAACATAAGAGCGAAAATATAGGAATGGACTTATTTTCTTGGATAATCCATGTTGGCATAACAAAAATTCTTAAGATATATATAGTACATGCATTTAAAAAAAAAAAAAAAAAAAAAAATCCAAGGCCTAAATGATTATAGTGCTTTATTTCCAAAAATCATAGTTTTATAGGTCTGCTATTATGTTGCTGAGTGTGAGAAATAAGATAAACTGTTATCATATAAAATATATTCATCAAAATTAACAGAACTAATAGTTTGTAATACAAGTACATTCTTAAGTTACAAAGTAATATGGATAGATAATATTTGTACATTCAATGTATTAAAAGTTATGAAATTAATTAACATGTTATTATTTTACAATAATTTATAGTTTTTAAATCAGTAAAATAGTACACAAAATACAAATAACTTCAAGATTTATCGATGAACAATGTTTTATTACAGACTAAGCTTGCTATAAAAATGAAAAATACATTCAAAGTTATAACTAGAAAAAGAATTTAATACAAGGAAAAATATCATAATAGAGAATATGTAAAAATTATCTTTTTTTGAAGCCATACTTCTTCCGTTCGTAAAAGAGATCTGTTTTTGAACTACCCAAATTGACTATCTTGGGACATCCATCTCGCTAAAATCATAAAATTCTGGTTACTAACACTAAGTAATACAAATAAAAAAAAAGTTTATAATACCGTAAAATGGGGCCACAGTACGGTGGTGTGAAATTGGTACACAATTGTTTCTGTGGTGATTTCCTTCTGGCATGTTGTTGTGTCGACTTTTACCAAATGTCGTTTTGTGGGCTCTCATATAGTAAAAGTCGACACAACAACCTGCCAGAAGGAAATCACCACAGAAACAATTGTGTACCAATTTCACCCCACCGTACTAATGTGACCCTATTTTACGGTACTGAAATAATTAATCACTTTAATTTACATAAATTATAAACCAATTGCTTTCAGATACACAATATAATAAATAAAATTATTTTAACTGAACAAAAAAGATTAAGTCTTATTTACCTATAAATAACCTCTCAGTACTAAGTGTAGTATGTAATAAGTGATCTCCATGGTTTCGAAAAAATTATTTATTTTTAAGTTTATATCAATTTATCGAAATTTACAAATGTACAAATATATACATCAAGTAAATGTGTTGATAACGATTACAACAACATGTCAAAACTTGAAAAGAACTACTCATCAGTAGCATTTCAATAAAAATTCTACACTGGAAGATCTCTCGGCCATCTTCTTTTCAGATGCCTCGGAGGAATGGAGGGGGAAGCATGTTGAGAAACTAGTGGATTTGAGTGGTTATGGAGCTTACTATGGAAGGATAGGTATTTGGTTTGGGCTAAATCAGCAACATGTGGAACATTGTTTTTTTTTATGGATAAGTTTATTGATGACAAAGTAAGGAGCATTTAGGATTTGAAAAAAATTATTAAATCAGACTTTTCAGTAACAACAAAGACAACATAGATCAAACTTTTCAGAAATATTTATATCACATCAGAAACCATGGGATAGAAATAACCCCAGTGATGATAATCCTATTATATCAAATAAATAATCTTAATACAACTGGTAAAGTTAGGGAGGAAATATATTAAGATATCAGGAACTTGAACTCAGGATCGTTTTAAACGCTAAAGAATTATTAATGACATCCGAAGAGCTCTACTTGAACTAATATAAGTTTTACTTTAGAATTAGATAGTAAATATTATATCATATAAAATAGTGGTTTCAGATTTTTAATTATTAAAGTATTTCTTATAGGTAAAAAGCAGTTTAGACTAAAAATAAATTATTGTTGGTCACAAATGTTAGCTTAAAACGAGTATTACATTAACATGTATACATAAAATTAAACTCACATCTTTTTCTTGAACAGTGCACTCCTTACAATAATAGGCGTCAGACACTCCTGGTCCTCCACATATAACACACCTTCCCTGATAAGATCCATAATTACATTCATCACAAATTCTGACTAAGGTACAAGGTCTAACGTAGGAGTCACAGATCACACACTTGCCATCACATTTTTCGCATAAACGACCAATAGCTGTAAACAATAACAAAACAAATATTGCGAATTAAATCATACATAGATTTTATGATGAATGATTATTAAAACAATTTTGTACAAACTCAAAGTAGTTAAGATTCAGAAAACTCTTAAATGTAAACAAAATAAAGTACATTTTCTCCAAACAGCCAAGCATAAACTAAATAGAGGCAGAATATTTTTCCTTAATCAAATATCACCATTTTTTATTAATAGATAAATAAAATTTATTAATAATCCCTAGTTATAATTGCATTTTATGTTCTTTGACATTGGCATTATCTGAATCTGCAAAATATCGCCTGACATGTATTCCAGAGTGTTTATTCTCTGAGTTCTTGATTTTTTATAAAGATCGTAACATTAAAATTAGAAATGAGAAACTTCATGTTACATCTACAAGTTGTAAAGTGATAAGACTCTAATTGGAGATGATTTAAAGATAAAATCATTACTTTTGAATTAAACTCAGAAGCATTTTTCCTAGGCCCCTGATCTTTTATTTTAACTTCCACTAATATTCCACTAAATATAGAAATAATAAATCAATAACAAGTAACAAGCCAAGTGATTTTGAAGCAATCTTAATCAAAGCTATTTTTGAAGGTATTTATACACAATTTTTAGTATAGATCAGGTTAGAACTAACGACAAAATGCTTACCAACTCCAGGCTGCTTCCTACAGAAAATAAGATCGGGGTGGTGCTTGGCCATGAGCTTTGAACAGATAAATTATTGTGGTTAAAAGTTTAAAAGGGCTAACGCTTTTATAACCTGCAGCAGTCAGTAAGTAGGTTTGTTATTGAACTACAAAGAGTAATACAAGGGAGTCTCGATAGTTTGGATTTCCCATAGATCTTATCCTTGCAAAACATTTTATAAATATTCCTAATTTATTTTAAAACTTCACGTATTTGAATTAAACCACCCTTGCAATAACGGCAATCAGCAAAAGTAAAGAGATATAAAAATTAACGATGACATTTGGAGCATGATGGAAACTCAGTATTCAGCAGAGTTGGGCAAGAATTTATTACTTTTTAAATTTTGAGTAAGAAACTACATGAGTACCGAGCAAATGTAAACAATTATACACATACTCAACAATTATGTGTACTTTGTAATAGATTACACCAAACCCTTAAATGATTGCCTACTACTATCTCTTTATCGTTTACCTCATAAATTTGGATCACCAGAATTTTCAACAGTTGGAAGTGGTCATGGTTGGTATGGAACTAGTGTGCTACTAAAGCAACGGTTTTATACGCTGTTTCCATGGAATACGTTTGGACAATTTTTAGAAAGAATACCCTAAGGAAAGAGAGTGCAGTCAGTCTAAGTAGCCCAACGTAGTGTTCCTGTTTTCTGAGTGATTACTGTACACCGCGTATATTAACAAGAGAACTTGAATAATTTTCTAAAATTCTAAGAGAAATCCTTGACATTTAGTCCATGAATATATGTTCGTGTAATTACAAGGTTTGTCATCGACGAATCGAATATGATATATAATGTATAATATATGAGTATATTGGTTGAAACGGCTTTAATTAAAATTCGACGAGCTAATGGTGGTCTTCTATTGCAATATCAGTATCGCGATTTATTGTAATTTTCCATCTAGACTATATGTTTTCCTATTGCAAAGCACATTATGCATTGAACATTATTTTGGTATCCAGTAACTCATGATTATTGTCCTTTTGCATATCGTATGAGTATTTTTGCTTTTAATTATAAAATTGGTAGTTTTCTAATGCACGATTTCCTTATAATTTTCTGTATATTTATCAGAAAGAATTCTAAACGCATTTTAATAGAAAATAACATTTTAAAAGATGTTTACTTTGCTACTTGATGAGGGGTAAAGGAAAAATGGCAACTGACAACTTCATTTTTCATAAGGGATCTTTTTTGCAAGGTTTGTGTAAAATTATTTTGGCCATATACAAATCCAGCATTGTTTTTGGCAACTAGTAGTATCGTTACAGACAAAAACCTAAATTCAAAACAAAAATTTGGCACCATTCTTGTGAAAAGTATGTTTGAATTTTTAGAGATTGGGTGGTTTTGAAAATTTAATTGATGAATTCTTGCCAAATATTATTGAAACTGCATAAACAAAAACTCTTCTTTGAAGTTGTGAAGCAGGAATCATCAGGTTAGGATTCCAATATCACCCAGTATTGTCATTAACAGCGTTTGGTAAATAAAAGTTGTGTTTATGTCAATGCATATTACAATAAAAAAAATAAAACCTTGTAAAAGTTAATTACTTATACAACAGAAGTTGAGACTAGAGTTGAAAAATATTTTCCCTCCTAATAAAAATATCGATAGCAGGCGGGACTGTTATCGATTAACGACTAGCTGGTCTTGGCGCGCTGAGACAAGATACCTCAGTTTTCATGAGCAATCTAATCGCGAAGTTTAAATTATGTTAAGTGTTAATAAGTGAACGTTCGATAAAAAGAGTTAAGGATTAATGTAACTTTAATGAAAAAACGGAGAACTATGGGTAGAATATAAGAACATATGGTGAAACCAGCTGATCAAAGAATTTAAGGTAGTGTTTTATTTTAATTATAAACTTAGATGAGATGTCAAGTATTCATATACATTTATTTAATTATTTATGTAGCTATTACCAGGTTTATATCAAGTTGCTATGGGTTTATATCAAGTATAATATCAAGTTATAAAACGATATGATAAAGTTTATAACAAACACTAAAGTATTATAATATGCAAATTGGATTCTACGAATTTCGAAATAAAATTGTATTGTTTGTGTTATAATATTAAAGAGGTTTTATAAGTGAATGCATATTTACACCGATAGTCAGCCCTCCTTTGTGTGGAATATAAATTAAATTTTCCGTAATAAATTTAAGTAAATCAAATAGATATAATTTTGATATTCTAGTAACGTCCATTGTATTAACTTTAATGGATCATACATACATTTTTAATTCCGAATGTAAACTCTTTAAACATGTTGGGTAGTTCCTTGTGGTTATAACATGTCAACATGCATTTCTTATGTATGTATATTACCTGAATTATTTTAAGAACTTTACATATTCAATTTTCAACAAATTATAATTAATTAATTATTTTAAACGTAACATTTAAATTTAATTATTTGATAAACTTTTTTTTTTCTTTTTTTTAAAAGAAAAACCCTAGTTAATAAAAGACAAAATAGAACCAATAAGAAATAACTCTGCACATCTTTGACTAATATGTCTAATAAACGTTAGTACGCAGTGGGACTTTAAATAAACTGATGTTGCGAATTCGGACTGACTCATGGTGCAAATCAGAATCCGTCCAGCGAGGATTCATGTTTAAATTCATATTAATAGTGCTCATACCAAATTTTATTTGCCCTTCCTAAACGATGGAGGGCCAACATGGCTTGCTGGGGATTTCTGTAGCTGTCTTTTTGTTTAATTAATAAAAATAATAGAATCTTAAAAATAAAATGGGCTAAATTATTTTTGAAAATTATATCATGAAATAAATCAGCATGTGTGTCAATTTTCACTTAGGGACACTTCTTGCTTTTTCCTATTGATTAACAGCAAATCGCTCAGCAGTGGTTGTTGTTTACCAATCCAATTGCACTTCTGTCATGACGTTTCATCTTGAGGGATTTCATCTTTTGTCGTTGGCAACAAAATTGCCTCTTTTAAGTCTGCAGTTTGGTTTCAATTTCTAACGATGAAACCTCGTATTAATTAGCCAATATTATAAATTTATTTTTGAATCTGCGAAAGAGGGATTCCACTAACACTAATTGGAATGTAATCTATATCTATATTTATACTATTATATAAAAGGACTAGCCATTTTTCGTTTTTGATCACTTACCGCGAAAACTCCTGAACCAATCTGTACTAAATTTTAACCACACTATGTTCATAGTTCAATAAAGACTTAACTATAATAATATTTAAAGATTTTCAATTATATTTCCATAAGAAAGCGATAGATATGTGGTGCGCAGTGAAGTTTGATAATCGTCCAATAGGTGGCGAGCACCATTCGAAAGAGGTTTCAAAGGTACGGTGTTATATAGAGCTAGAAATATATGCTAAAATTTACTTATTTTCAATTCAATTGTTATAAAAAAACTAGAAATATATGGAGCGACATGTGGATCCCAGTGCAGTTTATAAATCGACCGATATGTGGCCACTCTGCCACAGAGTTTGCAATATTAAAACTATTAAACCTAAATGTACCAAATTTTAACTACAACATCTTCACAGTTTTCGGAAGGTTAATAATAATAAATTCGAGTGTAATAGTAATTAAAATGTATAGTCTTAAGTGTTAAGGTTAGAAATTAAAATCCTACCAGATGGATCGATAAAATTATTTTTGCTGAATTGGATGTCTAATTATGTTCTTACGTACTCTACAAATACCTAATCAATGCAATTTTAACCAGGTTGAAAATTACTGCAATGTGTAAAAATATTATTAAGGAAATAATACTAAATTCCATTCTTCAATACAAGATTTTTATCGATAAACAAATGAAATACAGTTATTAGTTAAAATAATCTAAGTTCTTTATTAATTAATTTATTCTTTATTTACTAAATAAAATTTAAAGTTTCACATTATTTAAATAAGATAGCATAATAAAAAAAAAAAAGATAAACAGCAATAGTTGATGCTCGGCTCCGATTCGTGGCAAAAAGTCAGAAATACTAACCCGCCGAACACCAAATTCATTGAATCATAAAAACTAGTCTACGCAGCCCTACCTAACGTTTTGTGTAACTGCCTATTGTTTCAATTACGTGAGTTCCTGAATTTTTTGTTGAGTTGAAATTGTTTTAGGACTGGGTGTGAATAAACTGTTCAATCATTTGAAAATCTAAATCCAGTAACATGAAGGTTATTTTTGTGTAGGCATTTGTTATTCTTATACAAAGGTTTTGTACCCATTCTGGTTTTTTATAGCTGGAGTCACAGGTGTAGCTCCACACAGGAGATGCGTATGCATGTATGACAGATTGTTTTTACTGGAGAGTGGAGATTTTCTTCGAAAATATTGGGCCATTGCACTAATATGTTTTTTGGCTTTGCAGCATTTGTTATTTATATGTGGTGTGAATGTTATTCTATTAACTCATTCCAGATTCGAATATTATTCAGGAGGATATATTTCCATATGATAGGTCTTCTTTTTGTAAACATTATTGCTAAAATTTTATATTCGTTTATTTGTATTTCCCATTTATTATAATTAGGGCTGTGAAATATATGCATTTGCATATTTATCCTAACTAACTAAAACATCTAATATAATCACAATATATATGTTTAGAGGCATTTGGAATAAATTTGAAATATTTTTATTTTGCTTATTTGCGCATATTTTGAACTAGACTTGCATATTTATCAACATATCTGGCATATTAGCATTTGAAATTTGAATGTTTTTATGTTTCCGAGCTGACAAAAAATCAGACATAAATAAAAACCGAAAAATAGTAGCTATAAGAACTCCTCCCATTCTTGTTTTCCGCTTAAGAATGAGTTTGTATGTGTCGAAGTGCCGAATCGGGGTCACCTGTGGTGTAGTGGTTAGCATAGCAACCTACTAAACCCAAGATCGCGGGTTCGCAGCCCGGCAGATGACCTTAGGATTTTTTAAAGGGAGTAAAAAATCCTTAGCTATGCCGTCCTTCGGAAGGGACGTAAAATGGGGGTCCCGAGCCTGTGCGATGTCAGGTACTCGTTAAAGATCCCTATCCTAATTATACCTGGATAGGCAAAATTTAGGACTCCCACCGTAGCATCGTCCGATTAGCCATAGCAGCATAAAGTGACGTTAAACGAAATAAACAACAAGTGCCGAATCTTCGGTTTCTACGAACTTTTGATCGTATCTTCGAATTGTTTAATGCGTAAATTCGCTTCGCTCAAATAAGTGGAATATTATAACTTCACTTTTTATCTTACCTTTCTCCCTTCCATCATTCCATTACACAGTCTCTCTCACAGTGTTCACCGAGACACATCATTCGTAGACTGTGTTAACCTAAAATAACGAAAATCATTCCTTCAAAAACGAAAGGTCATGTTGGAAAGTACGTACGTGAATTTTCAAATATGACTTTCAAGCGTGGAGGAGACATTTTATATTTATATGATGTGGAGGTCTCACATTCAAATCCATTTTGAGGCCAAATAGAGAATCTATTTTGTTCGAAAACCTGAAAGAGTGCTTGTCTGCTATTCACATCTGCAAAAGTGAATAAGTGGTATGAATAAGTTGGAAGAATTTCTTTATGATCGTTGCTTAATGTTTTAAATGTATAATGTTCTGTTTTGAAGTAGAAATATAATGGTTGTGCTTGTATTAAGTTTTCTGGTGATCAATATCATGATTTTTTTCGTTTGTAATGTTCTCTATTTAATGTGTTTTACCTTTCTTCCTATTGTTTCCTCTTTCAACACTATTAGTTACTTAAACTTGAGTTTTTTACTAAAGTGAAGGTTTGCATTGCGATTTTTTTATTTTTCTAATGATGTAGATAGTTGCATATTTTCGGTATTTAATTGCATATCTTACACAATATCTTTGTTTATAATAGGGCGTATAAAAAAAATGACCGTTTTATGAAATTTCAGAGTTCAAAAGTCTGTAAATATCTTAATGCTATTTATTTACCAATACTGAATAGTTCCTTTAGAGCATTCTCTAAGCTTATTTACTTCTCCAAAAAAAGCCTCAGTTCAGTTATTTATTTCAAAGAAGAAACATGACAGTGTCCTACGAAATTCTCGTAATTTTAAGACATTACTAGAAAAAAAAATTCACAGCCGCTGAAGCAACTTGAGAAACTATTAAATATGAAGGGGAAGGTGTCCTTAAAGAGCGCATTGCGCGGCATTAGTTTAATGGATATTGATGAGGTTCTGAAGGAAGCTGTTGAGTCAAATCCGTCCACAAGTACTCGCGAACTTGCCAGGGAGTGTGCTGTGTCGAAAGATACTGTTAGTCGCCATCTTCTCTCCATGGGGAAGGTGAAAAAGACCTGTAGACTGGTCCCTCACGAACTTACTCCTCAACAATCAGCAGAAAGTTTTACAGAACTTCATGGGTTTGAACTCCTGCCTCATCCACCATATAGTCCAGACCTCGTACCTTCGGATTACTACTTGTTTCGATCAATGGCCCATTTTCTTCAAGGGAAAAATTTGATAATTTTGCGGAAGTTGAAAATGGTGTCCAAGAGTTCTTTGACAGCCATCCCAAGGAATGGTATCAGCGTGGCATCGAGCAATTGGCTAGCAGGTAAGTAATGACGGTAGATAACAATGGACTATACTTTGAGTATTAATTGTATTTTATATCAAAGAAATAAATATACAAATATTTGTTTAAGAAACGGTCATTTTTTTTTTTTATACACCCCATTTATGTGCATATTTTTCAGTCTTTATTGCATATATTTCACAGCCCTACTTATAATATTTATTGAATCTGGTGTATAATGATTTTAATATGTTTTCTATTGTATCTATACTGTAGGAACTAGTATAAATCAGCATATAAAGATCTTTCAACTGATGGAAGAATAGGTTATGTTTATGTTGAGCATTGGGGAAAGATATTGTAACAAAATAAGAACTACCCCCCGTTGCTAGGTGACCTAAACTAGCCAAGCAGTATTTTTCTCGTTGCTATGTGGTAGAATAATAACAAGCTGGAAGGTAATTAGCGTGGTTATGTTTTGAGGTTATGTTTGTTAGTACAGTGTAAAACTTTGTACAAAAAGTCGTGTTGCGTGTGTAGTAATAAAATAGTGTTGTATGTGTTCTAGTTAGTCCCAGTGTTAGTTATTCTATTCTGTGTGTTCGTAATTGTTTTCTGTCATATTTCTTTGTTAATAAATCTTGTGTTCAAAAAACCCCCTGTTTATTACAATATGATCCTTGGGGACGACCTGCTAATATGGGATGTTGATGTTGATGTGGTATTGTTGATTGTGATCTGAAAGGATCTACTGGAAAGGAATGGACTAAGGTCATTGTGATCAGAATTATGAGGGTGGAAATCTGTTGCTGTTAACATTCAACAAAAAATAATCGACGTATTATTTATTTGTACGTAAATTTCCTTATATAAATTAGGATGCCTAATTTTTAATGCTCGATACATAGTCTCATGGAAAGAGATACACAGATCAACAACGCATGCTTCGAAACTTCCTTCTATCCTGCCCAACAACTTACCACACCCATTTCAGCCACAGTGGTGTAATTACGTGGATTATATATACAAATATATGCTAAATTTATACTTAACGGATCACGCAATTTGACAATTTGCTGAAGAAAGATTACAAAGTGTTTCCCGTCCTTTATATCACTCTTGTTTCCTCTTAAATTTGATTTTTTTTTTTTTTTTTTTTATTTTAGAAATATTTTTTAGAAATTAATTCTTTTAAGACGGATGTTTTACACAATAGGTCAAAAACTCAGGTAGAGGTTTTTCCTTAGTACTACTCTAGCTACAATTTTTTTTTTAGATTCAATGGACACAAAAAAATAATTCAGGTCTGAAATTTGATCCATCCATTCATTCATTTGAAATAATTTCAGGTCAATTCCGGTAGAGGTTTTGATCATATCAAATTACAATACCTTTTTTTCCAATCCTTACAACCCCAAATCCTTAGAAAAATCCTAAATGCTCCTTATTTGGTCACTAACTTATCCACAAATACCTTAATATACCTTACGTTTCTGACATAGCTCAAACCAGTTATCTATCCTTTCATAGCAAACTCCACAACCATTCAAATCCATTAGTATTACAACTTGCTTCTCATTCCATTCCAGATAACCTTCCGATTATATTTTATATTGTATATACAGTTGTAAATTTCAATAAATATTGAAAAAAACCCAAAAAAAAAAAAAAAAACCTTTTATATAAAATAGGATTTATATATATATATATATATATATATATATATATATTTTTTTTTTTTTTTTTTTTTTTTTTTTTTTTTTTTTTTTTTTTTTTTTTTTTACAATGTTTTTCGTGAATCTTGTTTTATAAACTTATATATTTTTTCTAGGGAAAAGAGTTCTTAATGATGCGGGAATTTCACTATGATTTTTTCCTGTCTGAATCGTGCCTATATATGTAATTCGGAAACTACAAATTCGGAGTGAATGTTGTATATCTGTAGTGACAGCATTTAGGATGACCATTGATGTATAATGTAATAGCATTTTGCCTTTTTTTATTCCTAACCTGGAATTTAAATCTGCTATTTCATTTCCGAGGATTCCCTCATGGCCAGGTAGGCCTAAAAAACAGAATGTGCTCCACCTCCACTATTTAGTATTCCTTTAAAAAATAAGCTTAACACCGTTACCAATGGGTGCTAAAAAAAAGGGGGTTTCGAGGACTGATTACAATTCAGATCATTGCAAATGGTCCGAAGACTATTCTAGGACCTGTTAGGTTTAAGCAGGACTTCTGCTTTGCCTCCTTAGAATTGATGATGAATGTTTAAAATTTGATACTAATCTTTAAACAAATAATTTCAATGCATATAATTCCAATACGCTCGTCTTACAGGGTTACTGAAGATGGAACACAAGAAAATTTCAGAGATTAGGTGTTTGTAGATTACGTAAAAGTATAATTGTCCATAGAATTTTTAATTTTAATCTATGAGTTGGTAATCCAGATGGGTAAAGACTATTACATAGAAACCCTTGCGGATAACGGACTGATAACGGATATACACACAATATCAAAAAGTAAGGGATTAGGCAATATTTTTTAGTCCGCCAACAATAATTGTATTGATTTCATCTGGTTGGGATTTAATTTCTAACCATAAAAGTATATGTCAATGTGGCAAACCTGGTTTCTACCCCTCAACACTATACATTTAAATTATTATTATTACAATTATAGTAAATATTTACTATTGTAAACCTTCCTAGAAATATGAAGATGATGTAGTTAAAATTCGGTTCAATAGTTTTACCATTTTAGAATCTGTTGCAGAATGGCGCAAGCCACATATTGTTTAATTTTTAAGCTTACTGGGATCCCCATGTCGCATCACATATTCATGTTCTTTTTACCAACAATTTAATTGAATTATGTAACTAAATTTTATTATAAATATTTAACTCTAACACCGTACCATTGTAACCTCTCTTGAATGGCGCTCATCATCTATCGGTCGGTTATCAAACTTCACTGCACCACATATTTATCGTTTTTTTTTGTTGTTTTTTTAATGAAAATTTAATTGAAAATCCTTAAATATTATTATAGGTGAACCTTCCTTGAACAATGAAGATGATGTAGTTAAAATTTGATGCATATTGGTTCAGTAGTTTTCGTGGTTAGTGATCACAAACGAAAAATGGCTTGTCCATTTATATAACAGTATAGATATAGATTCATTGTTTATAATAAAATAAATTGATGCTAATTCAATGTTATTATCTTAAATGTCGGTGTTTTCCCCTTAAAATAGAAAAATAAGTTTCAGAGGTGAGAAAAATAGATGTGATGTACGAATATAACTGTCACTAACTTTATGTAGAATATGAAATGTTTCAGAAAAGAAAATATAAAGCTTAATGCAATGTGATAGGATATTCAATTAGTAATGCAAGTTGACAAGTTGAGGAAGAGCAGTTTAAGTAATGAAGACGGTGCTGCCTGCTCCACATTGTTTTCTTCTAAACCTACTATTAAGGCTTGTTTTATATTATCCGGCACGACGCGTAGCGTATCAGACACGGCACGTTGAGACAAATACATAGTGTATTTATATTATCAGACAGCGGGTTCCAGCACGGACCAGGAGCACAGGCGAAGCGTAGATTTTTTTTTTAATGACTTTTTGTTTATAGTATATTACTTCATACTAGTATTTAGTCATTAGTTTTAGTCCAGGTGTGTTATTTGTCCAAGACAAAAAAGATAAAAGAAAGTCAAGAAAGCATGAACTAAATGTAGAAAACCTACATGTCCGGAACATGGAGTAGAAATTTATACAAATTGTTTTGATTAGATTTTTTTTTTATAATTGCATATGATAAATTTCTGTTTTTATATTCTTATATTAATATAAAATGTTCAATGTGTTACTCCTTACGCACACAATTAATTTTTAAACATCCAGTTTTGCAAAAAAAAAAAAAAAAAAAAAAAATGCATCAAACTCAAATGCAGAAAAAAAACTGGCACGGGGCAGTCAGTGCAGTACAGAGTCGGAAAGTAAAGTATACTACGGAAAAGACACCTTAAGACACGGACCGTCTCTGACCAAATATTCTTTTCGAGAAATGTCTTAATGTCTTGTCTGAAACGTGCCGTGTTTTGCCGGATCCGCTACAGATATATATACGCAGACAGTATAAAACTAACTATGCTAATATTTGTCTTGTCTGAAACGCTACGGTCCGCTACGTGTCCTGCCGGATAATATAAAACAACCATAATTTATATTTATTTTTTACTATTTTAAAGAGAGATAATTCTCTGTTTATTTTGATTTTAATAATAGTAACTAATAAAACAATTATATTAGAAAAAAACCCTGTAAGCTTAATTGCTGAATAAATTATGTGGATATTTTTTAGTCGAAAGTTACCACACTGATTTTTTTAAATAAAGAACAATTTTTTTCTCTCTTCAGACTGATGCATTTAGTGGATAGCGTTGAAAAACAAAGTAAGTTGGCGTTTTTATAATTTATGCATTTACGTTTCTTTTCAAATGTCGCCATCTAAGAATAAACCCTTGGAACTCCTTTGAAGTTGCAATTTATCGTCTTCCAGTGCAACTGGCCAGTCAAGATAATAGATAATAATATCTACAATATATAAATTATGATAACTATAAGATCACAAATAAAAAACAATTCATTATTGATGCATCTGCTGTGAACAGTGGCGGAGAAACTTCATTTGGAATTCTAGGAAGGTATAACTTTTTTCCATTTTAAACATTTTATTTGCGGGAGTGTTGGCATTAATCGGTTAATTTTCTAATCTATTACTTAATTGCCTCAGTGTTTAGACGGATTAGTTTAATCACGATTACTTAAATAAATTGTTAATTATTCATCGTTAATTTGACAAAGCAGATAAAGGCGTTTTTAATAACAAGTAAAAAAAAAAATAAAGATGACATTTTCAAATAAAATACATCCTGGATGACGCTACATATAATTTAACATTAAACCTACCGACATTTCATATATACATATTTACCAAAATTTCTCGGTGAATTATAATGCTCAGAGAGGAGTGGATAATGAAAAAACATTTTTGATATTTAAAAAAAAAAAATTTTTATGAGAGTCGAAAAGTTGAAAAGCAAAGTAATCAATGTCGTTCTCAAGAACATGTGTTAAAAAATCCAAAAAGTGTCATTCGATCGGTCATGATAGGTTTAGTGTTAAAATATAATGTTAATAATGTAATGTAACAAAATCAAACGTATCTCATATATACTTCAGTCGTATCTCTGGTTTTGCGCCCCATTTTCAATTAACGAACAGCAATAATAAACACTAATAATCGCTACACCTTTACAAATGACGTCAAGGTAAATACTGATTGCAGGTTATCCTCAAAATATTAAGACACGGGGTAGAAACAGCAGTTAAAGTATATTTCCTACATTACCCGAAAAACCATCTCCATCCTCAAACAGCTCCTAAGATTCCGTGAATCTTCCCCTCGCATTAAACGCCAATTATTAGTATCCTCCCTCATCCTTCCCCACCTCGATTATGGATGCTTAGTTTACGGAGGACTGTCTGGCGAGCTTTAAATGAAGCCGAAAAGATTAATGAACTCCTTTATAATATTCATTTTTGGGATCCCCAGGCGTTCTCACATCACTTGCTGGTTTTCTCAATTAAGGTAGTTTTCTTCCAAGTTTTCGGCGACAATACTTCCTTGGTACCTTTCTATTCCGATCCCTAAAGTCCAAAAAACCTTCGTACATTTACATCATTGCCCTTCGTTCTTCCGTTTATCTTTTGAACACCAGATCTCAGCCTATAGATTTGTATATCCCTTCTCATCGAACTGCTTCCTTTGAAAAATCCTTTATTAATCGTGCAGCTTTATTTTGGAATTCCATAGTCATTTCGATCGCAATCTCTCACTTCCTTTAAACATAGTTTATTCATCTACCTCCTCAATTATCAATCTTACAAAATTATGTAATAATATATTAGTGTTAGAATAGTTCTTTTTATTTATTTATTTTTTTTCTCATTTATTGATATTTACAACTGTACAAAAACATATACATCAAGTAAATGTGTTGATAGTGAATACAGTGGCATGTAAATAACTTGTGAAGAACTACTCAGTAGTAGCACTTTAATAAAAATCTACACTTAAAGGTCTCTAGGCCATCTTCTTTTCAGACGCCTCGGAGGATTATCGGGAATGGAGTGGGAAGCAAGTTGGGAAAGTGGATTGGAGTGGTTATGGAGCTTACTATGGAAGGATAGGTATCTGGTCTGGGCTAAATCAGCAACATATGGAACATTAAGGTCTTTATGGATAAGTTTATAGTAAGGATTTTGGATTGCAAGGATTGGATAGGAGATGAATTGGATGGTTTTGTAGAGCCTCAAAGCTCAACTCCGTACGTCCAAATAGCTCTAATCACAGTCATGTAAATGAGTCTTTTTTAATTGATTGGGAGCTTTGATCGTTTGTCTAGTAAATGTTGAAGCAGTCTGTAACGACGAGCAGTTTCTTGTCGTTTTAGTCTTGTATGTGGATTCCAAGTTAGACGTTTGTCCAAGTAGAGTCCTAGGTAGCGGATCTCTTCAACAGGGATTAATGGAATATCATATTTTTATTTTTATTTTATTTTGTTTTCCTCATATAAACCAGAAGACTTGTTTTTAAATCTAAAATTTCCCCTTATATATTTATATGTATATAATTTACATTCTATATAAGTTGCTGCCTGATATGTACCCAGTCAGACAATAATACCTTTTTATTGTACTTTTATATTATTCTTAGGGAACAAGGTGTCCCAGAATAAAGATTATTTTTCATTTTTCATTTCAAAGTCTAGGATACGAATACTTTTGACCTATAATAATGAGGCACCTTACTATAATGTATAAGATATTTAGCTAAATTCATTCAATTTTGTCATGAAAAAATATTAACTCTATTCTATAGTCTTGAATGCAATCTTATATCTGTTTAAATTAAATAAATATGTAATAAATACAAAAGAGAAAGTACGAAGTGTACGAATACTTTTGACTCTGACTGTATATGGCTGATTCCCAAACTACAGGCAAATTTGTGTCCCCCGCCCATTAAAATTCAATGAAGTAAACTTCGTTAAAAATATTGTTTCCAAATGGATTTATGTTATGTGAATTAATGATATTAATTGAATTTATTTGGGATTTTAGTATTTTAGGGTAACATTTTTAGGTTATTCACATTGTCGTGGCTTGTCCCTATGCTTGGATTTACAATTATGTAAATAACTATTACTTGATAGGGCGAAACTAACTCAACTAATGGGTAGTATTAATAATATATAATGTTGGAAGAAAGTGAAAATGTGTTTTTAGGATTATAATGCCCAAGTAACCAATCCCCAACTTATTTTATTCTTGTCCCCGTGATTTCTTAACATTGGCGTGCCATTGCTAAAAAAGTTTAAAAATATGGTGTTTTTCGTGGATGCATCAGTTCGTAACCACGCAACAATTATACGTCGGAATATCCTAGTGTTAACACCACCTCTGACTGTAAGTACATTCATGGTTTACATTGTCATGTCCACTATAAATCAGTTAAACTAAATATTTATTTGTAACGGACCTGATGCGTCCTAATACTAGGCTACAGCCCTCATAGTATACTCCCGAGAAAATGCGAAAAAAAATTAATAGGATTTCGGCGGTAATATTTTTAACCTTCACATTGTTGTGGCCATCAATAATTTAACATTGTCGTGGTATGTTTATAATACATGCAAATGTTAAGATACCAAGACAATGTTAAAAATTCATTCTTAATTTTAGCAATACTATGGCCAAAATGACTAAAATAATTATTTGGCCACTTGGCGAACGTGTATTCATGTTAATTTTTTTCTTTTATAAGTATTAACTTTGTTTTTGGTTTTATGGAGATTATCTATGAAGTACTTTGGTCAAACTTTTAGTAATTTTAATTTAGTGTCATTACGTCATGCAGGTTTTATTTATTTTTTAGAGTCATAATGGTGCGTCAAAAAATGTCTGATGCAGAACGCAAAGCAAAAAAAACGAGAGGCGGTTATGGGTTAAAATTATTAACTGAAATTTTAGAAAAAGTAAATCCATGTGTTGCTGTACCAACTACAATCCTCACAGGTAGCCTCCAGGAAATATCAAATGTTTGCAAGCAAGATTTATCAACATTTAATATTAGAGTTTTTTGGAAGCTAGAGATTTGCCTGTAGTTTGAGAATCACCCTTATATGTGTTTAAATTAAATAAATCTATTATATATTTGTCAAATACCACTCACTCATTTAACACGAAATCTCAGAAACCACTAAACGGATTGGAATGAAATTCGATATGTAGATTCCTCTAGGGCCGTAGGTGCTCGCTAAGAAAGGAATTTTAAAAAATCGTCCTGGATCGCGGCTAATTTGCGAAAAATGCGATTTCAATTTTTATTTGGTGAATAATAAAAGATTAATTATCATATGGTATTTGGAGATAAGCTAAGTTAAAAAATAGGTTAGATCTTTAAGCCACAAACTTTGACCACCAATTAAGTTCCTTATAGTTGTAAACAAACAAAAATACGATCGATGTCGAAACCTTATAATATTGGTACTTTCTGTGAACTCATGGTAGCTGCAGAGGTTACTTACAACTTACAAGTTTGAGTTGTTTCGTGACGAGAAGCTATTAAAAGACTTATGTTAAAGAGGAGGTTAAAAGACTTATGTTCTCTGGTGATGACATGTAAGGCCAGTTCGATGTAGGGACAAAAAACAGATAAGAATCAGTGAGTTCTAATATGTGTATGATTCTCTTTAGTATCGTTGTGCGATGGAGAAGAAAGGTACAGTATTAACATCCCTCAGCGTGACCCAAACACCAATACATCATTTAAGACAACTGTGTCTGCAGCTGATTTTTACGCCAAAATGTTAGTGGAGCGAGGAGGGGAAGAACCTTATTTACTTTAATTCCGTAATCTCCTCAACCAATTTATGATTGATATGTACGCAAAAATAGAAACAGAAAGACTAAACTTTCTTCAAAAATGTTGAGAAGTTAAGACTATAATCACTTAAGATGGTAGTGCTGCCTCGAAGCTTCACTGGAGGACTATCAAAATAATACAAAATTAACTTTTGCAAATTGTCAAATTTACTTATTGAAATTATTTTAAGATTGCAATTCTTTAGGTTTATTTAAGTAATAATAATTATCAACGTTAAGCTTAACTTTTACTAATTTAAGTTGTCTTCACCCTAATGATATTAAACCGTAGCGGAGCAGGGTACTTTCAGCTAGTATTTAATAAATACAAAATTAAACGAAAGAAAATAAAACTTATACTAGTGTACGGATACTTTTGACTCTGACTGTATATGGCTGTAGTGTGGCTAAAATAGGACCTTTTATTTTATTTTTTTAATTTAATTATAAATCCCTGTAATTATTTATATATATTATGGCTGTTATAAATATTGGGGAGTATAGTTTGTGAGAAGACGGGATATTTTTTGAGGGTGTGTTGGCAGAAGTGTGCGCGGGTCAATACCATGCCGGGACCCCTCCAGTAAGATCCGTGCTCTTCGCCTCTTCAGGCTGCGCTAGTCATGTGAGCAGGCTCTTGGCAGCATACATGGGCCAGTTCTGTCTGTGCTTCGTTATTGTTTATAGAATATATATATTAGGTGAGTACATTTATTGTTATTTAATATCAGCATAACATTATTATTTACAGGTGACGAAAAGTCATCTGAATTGGGTTATTGTAGCCTGTTGACATGTTCCCTTGATTATCACTTTCTTTTTGAACGCTATTATATCATGTGAACATTTCAGTTTAAATTTCATTAATTTTATCGGACTGTTTTGTATTGTAATTTATTTATTAATAAATAAATAATCAGTTTAAATTCCGAAATTTCAAGCATAGCATTCTGTTTATAGATTTGACAATAATCAATCATTTTAAATGTTTGATCTAGATTCCTTAAATAACACATACGGTTAAAATTACATATGTATATAACCATTTCTCATCATTGACAAATATGTCAGTTATGTGTGTTGTCCCTTTTTATTCCTATGAATTATTTATTTTGCTCTAATATGTTTTATAAAATTCCATAAATTATCTTATGAAATATTTATTCGGTTTGAAATATTTCCTGATTCAGTACACTGTCAATTTTTGATAAGAATTAATGAACTATATATGTCTATATTATATTCATTAATGTACCGTTAAATACAGTATATGAGGGTTGTATTTATAACCATGGAATGTTATAAGAAAAATGTGATTATATTTAAAAGAATGCTTAGAGTTATTTTTTATTGCCTTCAGTTTTGTTTTAGTTTATTAGTTAATTCATTTATTATTGGAAATATATATAGTTTTCTAGATAAATAAAATTATTATGTATTATTTTCATTAAATTATTTTGGCTAACTATTTCTAGTGATATGATCGTAAGATCGAAAATAATGAAATTTCAACTAATCGAGGTGATTTTTAAAATTATTTCTTACTGCGCTACGTAAAAATTGTTTTAATTATATCAAAAATGTATTTTTTAAATTAGCAAATGATTATTAAATCTATTTGTAAATTTTCTTTGATAAAGTTGATTTTATTTTAAATAATTCTGTTAAATATCGTAGAGGAAGAAGCGCCTGTTGAATGCAATTGAATCTCCTCAAACTAATGTTAATTACTATTTAATAATGTCTGCTTAAATTTACTTATCGTTTAACTTTGAAAAACTATTGTAATGAATATAGTAGTTAAGTAATTTGGGATTGGCCAATGGCGTCTAACTAAAGCCTAAAAAATATAATAAAAAAAAAAAATAATTTGGAACCGTATAATTTTACAATCAAAAGTGTGCAACGGAAATTATTTAATTTGAAAATATTTGGTTCATGCCAATAATCGTAGACTGAACAAGATTTAAGGTAAAAGCCGTGGTTTTGAAGTCGAACATAATTTATTTTGAAATCAATTAAAAGTTATATTATTTTTATTTTTTTTTTTTTTTTTTAGAAAAACTTTTTATTTGAATAATTACAATCTGCCTCACTCAAGGGCAATGAGTAATATGGATGACAGACTCATTCATTCAATATGTACAATGATATAAAATATAAAGTAAGAAAATTAAAATAAGCAGCCTTTAAAGATTCAAGAAATAAAATAAAATATATAAGAGAAAAAATAGAATATAATAATTAATAATATAAAATAGATAATGATTGAAACTAATAAATAAAAAACTAAAAAAAACTAAGAAAGAATCATTCCGGGGAACACCCCGATCCAAGCCGGTCCCCAATTAGGAAGGCAAGGCGGACTAGTTATATTATTAACAATACTTAAATTATACTGATTTTTAAATAAATTTAGCAGAATTTGTAGTTGAAATATGTAATTTGTGAAATCAAGCCGGCACAAATCTATAAAAGTCTTGATATTTCTTTAATAATGTTTTTAAAATTTTGTCATCTTACTTAGATGTCGGTATTTTTCTCTTCCGAGTCATATAATGGAAATTATGAATTTATATCTGATTACAGATATTAACATTGAAGACCTCTTATATGAATGTCTAATTTAATAGAGAATTCTTTCTTGGGCGGTTGGAATCTCCGTCTCAACATCAGCTATGCTATTGGGAATTCTTCACTTTTGAAGGATTCTCAAACTTAGAAGTTTCCGTTGGGTAGGAAGACCTGAGATCCCCAGGAAACCTCTTGACAAAGATATAAATCGTACCCGAATTAGCTGCGGTGGTTATACGATGCTAGAGAGATGATGTGAGAACATTGCTCGTGGTTCGAAATTGGAAAACAGCTGCACTTGATCGAACTGCTTGAGAAGACTAGGATCATGACATTGTTCCGCCGAATGTTGAATGAACGAATGAAGTGTCCTTCAATGAGTAAGGCACCAGGCAGTGTCCGAAATTTTTGATTCTACGGTGAATCGAATCTGAACATGCGGCACTCTTGAGGAGGACCAATTTTCGATAACATTTTTATCTTTCTATGGATTGGTGGAGAAAAACTGGCTGTTAACTTGAACGATGGTCACACTGCCTCCATATTTAACCCATTTACAGCGAAGACTGGAATCAGTTGAAAGTTTTAAATTTTCTCCACAGAAATATTTCTAGGGTAGTTTTATCCAAAGAAAAATTAAAATAATTTTTTTTTCCTACCATAATGGTGACAATGTTGAGCTAGCGCAACATGTAGAATATATATATTTTTTTCAAAGATCGGTTAAGTGATATATTTATAAATGTTACAAAAATACTTAAAAACTTGATTTATTAAATCCTTCAAAGAAATTAAAAAATACTATTTTGTACCATTTTCGCTCCTAAATTACAATTTTAATTTTTAATTTTTGGCATGCTTTATAGCAATTCAACATTAAATTGCTCATACAATTTCATTGCAGCAACCCTTGGTTGAAATTAACATCTAGATCTTACTAGTCATAGGTGATGAAAAATAACCAATGGTACTTTCATAATTATTTTTCAATGGAATAAAAAATACAAAATACAAAACATTATTAAAAAAATATTTTTATTAATTACAAAAAAAATTAAATAAATGTTGCATATACGCTTCAGTATAAGAAACAGTACTCATTTCGGGCCTAGGACTCTTTTTGGATTTTAGAGCTGCAAGTTGTTAACGTTTGGCCAAATCTTTGATGACTATCATCAGGGCTAAAACAAAGAAATGTCGAAAAAAGAAAAAAGAGTTTACTTTATAAAAAAAGTTAAAATAAAATACAGTTAAAATAAATAAAATATACAATGATCAAAGTTTCTCTCTCTCTCTCTCTTTACCCCCTTTTTTTTTCTCTACACAGCTTTTTTACATTCAGTTTTTTTGAAAGGCCGGCTATGAGTAACGGGTTGAGCATTAATTGCAGTAAGACGGAGTACATGGAAACGACAAGATGTCTAGGAGCTCTAATAACAGAAAAAAATTACATAAAATTAGCAAAGCAAGAATATCGGCTGGCAGCAAATGCGTTTTTGTCCTTAGTAAATTTCTGAGATGTCGAGAAGTGTCTCGATCTGCCAAAATCACTGTCTACAAAATTATAATAAGGCTGTTGTTACATATGGAAGGGAGTATTGTGTTTTGGCTCAAGAGAATGAGAAGTTACTGAGGATTTGGGAAACAAAAGTCCTGAGAAAGATCTTCGGTCCGGTGAATAACCACGGGAATTGGAGAGTCAGAACCAACATGGAACTGGAACAACTGTACGGTGAACCTAACATCATTTCTATAGTCAAAGTAGGAAGATTAAGGTGGCTTGGACATTCACAAAGAATAACGGAAGACAGGCTTCCAAAAAAGATTATGTACGGCAGGCCGGGAGGAAAATGATTGAGAGGAAGACTAAGGCTGAGATGGCTGGACAACGTCCAGGATGACCTGAGAAGACTGGGAGTGAGAGGCTGGAGGAGGAAGGAGGAAGGTAGGCAGGAATAGCTGTCGATTCTTTGTGAAGCCAAGGCCCGACTAGGACTGTAGGGCTCAATATAATATATATCGCCGTTCCCATAAGTAATAATAAGAAAAAGCATTTGTGACCCAATAATATCGACAAACGGGCTGAAGAATTGATGACCTAAAGTGTGATAAAAATTTTGAACACTTAGGTTATCCCTTCGTTAGCTTACTCTTTTTAGATTGTCAATTGGTCTACTACGGAGTTAGAATCAATGGACCGATAAATTCGAGTTCTGATGGTAAATGCCCGAAAACGCCATCCTAAATCCTCCGTGGCGAGATTGTATCTTCCCAGAAAATTGGAGGTCTAGGTCTAACCAGCATTTTTAAGGCATGCCGTGAGCAAGAAGATCTCCGCGATTACTTCAAATCTAAGGATTCCAGAGTTGCCTCCACCTTTGTAGAATTAGATAAAATGTTTACTGCTTTGAATTTGGCAGATAACCCTCTTGCACCAACCCAAGAAAATCTTCTAGATTCTTGGAAAACTCAAGAATTACATGGAAGGTTCTTCCACTCCATTACAACCTCTGAAACTGGCGTTGGTGCCTCTCTTATGTGGCTGCGTAGGGGCACCCTATTTCCAGAAACCGAAGGATTCCTATTAGCGATCCAGGACTAGGTGATTGCTACAAACGTTCATAGACGTCGAATATGTGGCGAAGAAATTCATGAACTGTGCCGGTTACGCAAATCTGCAGCGGAATCGATCTAGCATATATCCTCTGTGTACCAGGCTGTGGCAGGTAAAGAATATTTGCTGAGGAATAACAGCTTTGCCAAAATAGTTCACCAAGCTGTGGCTAATAAATACGGGGTTTGGGAAAAATCGGAAGTACCTTATTACAGGTATAACCCAAAGTCTATAATTGAAACAAAACATTTCTAGTAATGGCTTGACCCCGGAGATTACAGTCAACTCAATCAAAGAACTGGATCTTACAAATAAAATTCTACAAGATTCGCAGAACGCAGTCCTTCTGGGAACAGCCAGTATCATCAGAAAATTTGTAAACATCAGACAATAAAAAAATTCCTTGCCTAATCCTTGATTTCGATCCGGGTAGGTGCTATTTTTCCGGTGAAAACTGAGAAAATAATAATAATAATAAGATGATGAAAAGTGTAAATAAAAACAAAATAATGTAATAACAAAAACATACCGGATGAAAAATTGGAAAACTTAAATCGACAGGATATACTGTTTCAATATACTCATCACTCAACTTAGCTCTTACTTTTACTTTTTTTATGATTTTTCTATTATCCATTGAGAATTGTAGAGAATGATTCACTCTTACAGTTTCAGTTAGTAATATTAATCAATGAACGTATCCATAAAATATGTTGAAGACTATTAGAATGCTACGTAAAGTACTGAAGAAGCCCTTCCGCTTATTTTCTTCTAATAGCTTAGCTGTGGCTAACATTACAAGGATGAGAAGGGTGGAACTAGCTGAAGAGTACGGCTAAGCTTGCAATAAAAGCTTTCAGGTGTCCGTAGCTCGTTTTCTTATTGAGCTGTTATTGCCTCAAGCTACTACCAACTTCAGGTCACATCTCTATACGGCTATTCTCACTGCAATGTTCTTTATAGCCAATTTTGGAGCAATTCTAATTTTTTTTTATAAATTATAATTGTTAAAATAAATAACTATCCCGTATTTATTCCGTACAAATGATGAAACCTATTTCAAAACATTTAAAATTTCATGTTGAAACCTACCAGAACGCAAATCTTGACTGGTAAAAGCTAAGGAAATTATTTGATTTAATTATAAAAATTAAATAATTATAAACACAAGCGGCTGTGTAACTTAAAAAACAGTTTTAAGTCTTGTTCAAATACAACATTAAATTAGATATCTGTTCGCCGTTTTCGGCTTCTTCAACAGTTACTAGACAGCCCTTCAAACCTTCCAATTAATTACAAAAGGCTCATTTACATAACAGATATTAGACCTATTTGCACATAGTTGAGGTTTGGGCCTCCACCAAACCATCCAATTCATCTCGTATCCAATCCTTACAATCCAAAATTCTTCGAAAAATCCTCAATGCTCCTTACTTTGTGACAAATAAACTTATCCCCATAAAGACCTTCCTGGCTGGAACCGGTTCTAATAGTAAAACGGAATGTAGAATATGATTCCACTTCTAAGTCGGAACGGCCCTTCACTAGCTGTTAGATGGCAAGGCAGAAAGGGCCACATTAAACCAATAAAGGTCATACTGTGATCTCATTACATTATTAATGATTTGTAAATACTATAAATAGTTTAGTTATAAGTTAGTTTTAAGTTACGACTTCCTTTCCAACAGTATCCTTTAATGATATTTCACTAATCCCTGTTGAACAAATCCGCTACCTAGGACTCCACTTGGACAAATGTCTTACTTGGAATCCACATACAAGACTAAAACAACAAGAAACTTCCCGTCGTTACAGACTACTTCAACATTTACTAGACAAACGTTCAAAGCTCCCATTTAATAATAAAAAAAGACTCATATACATGACTGTGATTAGACCTATTTGGACGTACGGGGTTGAGCTTTGGGGCTCCACTAAACCATCCAATTCATCTCGTATTCAATGCTTACAATCCAAAATTCTTCGAAAAATCCTCAATGTTCCTTACTTTGTGACAAATAAACCTATCCCCATAAAGACCTTCCTGGCTGGAACCGGTTCTAATAGTAAAACGGAATGTAGAATATGATTCCACTTCTAAGTCGGAACGGCCCTTCACTAGCTGTTAGATGGCAAGGCAGAAAGGGCCACATTAAACCAATAAAGGTCATACTGTGATCTCATTACATTATGAATGATTTGTAAATACTATAAATAGTTTAGTTATAAGTTAGTTTTAATTTACGACTTCCTTTCCAACAGTATCCTTTAATGATATTTCACTAATCCCTGTTGAACAAATCCGCTACCTAGGACTCCACTTGGACAAATGTCTTACTTGGAATCCACATACAAGACTAAAACAACAAGAAACTTCCCGTCGTTACAGACTACTTCAACATTTACTAGACAAACGTTCAAAGCTCCCATTTAATAATAAAAAAAAGACTCATATACATGACTGTGATTAGACCTATTTGGACGTACGGGGTTGAGCTTTGGGGCTCCACTAAACCATCCAATTCATCTCGTATTCAATGCTTACAATCCAAAATTCTTCGAAAAATCCTCAATGCTCCTAACTTTGTCACCAATAAACTTATCCATAAAGATCTTAATGTTCCATAGGTTGCTGATTTAGCCCATACCGGATACCTATCCTTTCATAGTATACTCGACAACAATTCTAATCCACTAGTCTCTCAACTTCCTTCCAATTCTATTCCCAATAATCCATCGAGGTGTCTGAAAAGGAGATGGCCAAGAGACCTTCTTAAATTTTTTTTTTCTTTTTATTAAAGTGCTACTAGTGAGGGATTTTTCACATGTTATTGACGATTCATTGTAACAATTTCCTCAAATTTACTTATTGTACATATATGTATACAGTTGCAAATATCTTTAAATAGTTAAAAAATAAAACAAAATTAGATTTTGGTGAAATTATAGAAATTGGTTATGGAATTCGGAACCGATCTACTTCATTCTTTAGTTGTGCTTGAGTATTTTAATAATTTTTTTTTTGAAGCGATAAATGGCTGAAGAGTTGGTTTTAATATTCAAACCTCACATTGATTGAACAAAACACCATTTATATTGAAATCGGTTTATCCCTTGTCCACGGTAGGTTTTATATGTTTTGTTATTATGCGAAACTTATTTTTTTGTAATTTTATTTATTAGTCTATTACGGGAGAGTTATGTATTTTAACAATTATAATTTATAAAATAAATTAGATTTGCTCCAAAATGGCCAATGAAGTACATTGCAGTAGTGAGAACTGCCTTTTAGAGATGTGACCTGTACTTGGTAGTAGCTTCAGGCTCTAATAGCTCAATAAGAAAAAGAACCAATTTTATTTTTACAAATCATAATTTGTTAGTCAGACGGACAAATAAAGTTATGTACGAAAAGAAAAATCGGTGTGTGGTTTTGTCATGGACACGTTTTGTACGTTAATACGCTTATACCTAACGGATTATATTTTTTAAATAAAATATTTTTATTTATGTATTTAGGATAAAAATTAGATAAAAGCAAGGGAACTAATAATTACTGTGTTACAATATAACTTTATTAATTATAGGTCTGTGATACGAATGGTATAACACAAATGGCAAACAAGATACATCGAGATTTCTGGTAAACGTTAAATCAATACAGGTATTACGTAAGGTTTTTGTAGAATTTTCAATATATGACTCGCTGAGCATGAAAAGTCTGGTTATAAGCGGTTTTCTGGGACATCAACATTAAACTCTCCAACCATCATAACTGATGTCGTAAGATCAGGCTCGTAATCGGGTATAATTTTAGCGAGGTTTTTGGAATATTTTAACAACGATCGTAACATAAAGAGTTAAATTTCTGCTAACGCTTTGCCCGGGTGGATATACAGACATCTGATTACGAATTTGAAGATGCCATTGGTCGTTACGTTTACTAGGCAGACATCACCACGTGTTACGTCTTTCATTCCCAAATAAATTTCCGAAAAGTCAATGTTGACTCTATTACAATCAGTGAAGCTATTGATGTTGCGATATATGGCGACTCCACCCGCTCTGCGACTTGATGATGATGATACCGCTACCGATGATGTAGTTGCGATTTGTCTGTTCTTAGCGGTATAAAAATATGATCTCAGTTCAAAGCTAGGGAGGGATATTCACTGACATGGGATTTTCCATCCAAGTTTCGCTGATTGCCAAATAATCAGATCGGTTGATGATTGTATCGGTAGAGATGTCTTCTGAGTGCGTGACCAAGCTTTGTGCTTTAATTGCGATAGTAAGTATAAAACAATTGCTGATCAGGAACACTATCACAAAATTGGCACCTTATTATATTCATTTTCACTAATTTAAACTAATGTTTTATATACAATCGGTAGATGTTGACGACAGCTGACGATTAAAACATAAACGAATATCGTCGCTTCTCCGAGTCAAAAGTTATACTAATTGCAAATCTCGATACGCAGCAAAATACCTCAAAATGTACGTTCCCGGCACTACTTGACTCGGCCATATGGTGTTTTATTATTGCCATTCGATTGTTCTTGAGAAGCCCTTTCCAACCGTATACGATCTCTGTATTTGGTTTTGGCTTTTCGACGAGTATATAGGCCGATTTCTACTAATTTCAAATCTCTAAACGCAGCAAAATAACCTCAAAATCGCGGCGCTTCTTGCGCGCTATGCGTCTTAATGAATTCTTTGATCCTTTAGCTATCCAGTGGTATAATTTAATCTTTTATGTATAGGATAGATTTTAAACTACATACACCAAACTGTATCCCCCGATTTTGTTACCATTAGGTTTTTTGGATTGCCCCCATATGGTAGCGAATTTAAAGACGTATTCAAGTCAAAAGTTGATTATTACCTCCACCTTTTATACAATATATAGAGGTTTCTATTTAAAAAAAAGCAATTGTGAGTGAGAGATGAGTACTTAATACAAACGGTGATCCATCTAGAACTTAAGTTACTTGAAACGTTCATTGTATAAAAGTTCAACCAATGAACGATTTTAAAAATAATTTTACAATTAATTAATTTAATAAATCAACAATTTAATTTATTTAAAATAAAAAAATTAACGAAGTTTAGAATAATTTTTTTTATTGTGTAAACATGATAGTCTCATGAAAAAAATCTTATACTTTTTTGCAGGGGCAGAATTATTTATCAAAACAAATGAATCGGTGTATTTATATTTTAGCCGTTTTTATAGCACTTAAACATTATTCATCATCATCATCATCATCTTATGGCACCTTATAGTCCTTGTAGAACCCTGACCTCTTCTACAATCCTCTTCTATCCTCAGGTGCCCTTCTCTATCTTCTCACACCCAGAGTCCGATCATCCTCCACATCTTCAAGCTCCTTCCACCCGGGTGCCCCTCCAACATCATCTTAGGGAGCCTACTAGATTCCATTCCTTGCAACTGCCCAAGCCATCGTATTCTGCCTCTTTTTATATTGACTTCAATATCTGGCGCTGCTTATAGAGTTTTCAGAGGGGTCACCTGTGGTGTAGTGGTTAGCATAGCAACCTACTAAACCCAAGATCGCGGGTTCGCAGCCCGGCAGATGACCTTAGGATTTTTTAAAGGGAGTAAAAAATCCTTAGCTATGCCCGTCCTTCGGAAGGGACGTAAAATGGGGGTCCCGAGCCTGTGCGATGTCAGGTACTCGTTAAAGATCCCTCTCCTAATTATACCTTGATAGGCAAAATTTAGGACTCCAACCGTAGCATCGTCCGATTAGCCATAGCAGCATAAAGTGACGTTAAACGAAATAAACAAACAATAGAGTTTTCAGTTTTCCATTCGCAAAAGATTCAGTCAATATTTAGTTGGACATTATATTTTTCTTAGGGTTTTTCTTTACCACATGTTTAATACATTTTCCTCGTATGATTTTAGGGTCCATGACTCACTCCCGTACATAACCGGTTGAAGGATCGTTGATAGATTCTTATTTTGAGATTACTGGATATATTTCTATTTGGAAAAAAAAATCATTAAACATTATTAATATGATCATATAATTAAAAAAAAAGGACTTTCGTGATTAATGTACTGTCGTGATAACAATAATGTGTAAATAACCGGAAGATGAGGTGTAGAAACCAATAAAATACCTTAACAACATACTTCCCTTTATCCAAACTAACCAGCCCTTGCAAACTTATCTCTACAAGATCAGAACTAAAACGACCCCCCCCCCCCCCCCCCCCGGGGGGATAAAACAACTGTTTTATGTCCAACCTTTCGTTTTCCAGACGATTGAGCTTTCATTGCCAATTTAGTGATTCCCTAACTGTAGACTGTAGAGCAACTGCACACGTCCAGTTCTCCAGTTGACTAATCATTCTTCGGGCTAAATATCCATTGTATAGATTTAATTTTAAATAATCTCAAACATTTCCATATAGAAATTACCGGATCGTACATACAAAAGTTAATTAGATCAACTTTTATTAACAATTGATAGCTCTAATATTATATTAAACACGTAATGGATATCAATAGAATCGTGATCCATTTCGCTATGATTCTAGCGAAATTTATTTTCTTAATTATTAAATATTAAAAATTATGACGCCAATCCCTCATTCCAAAATTAGTGCTTTAATAATTTAATAATAATAACTGCTAACGTAGTCTTTTATCTATAATTTTTTTTTAACAGGTGACCGACCTAGTTGGTCAAAAGCGATACGTTTTTGGGGAACGCGAGGGCGTTAAGCGTAGTTTAATAGTTTGATATCAGGAGAATAGGAATAGTTAAGAGTTCAACTCTCGTTATTCTAAGTAACTAGATTAATAAATGAGTGAGCTCCTTTTGGTTCTGTTTCTCCTAATACAAAATAAGGAAATGTAATGTAACATTTTGTCAAGCTCTGATGGTATTTTTTCGTTAGGAAACACTGTTTAAGAGCTATATTGGTTTAAATGAAAAAAAGCCACGAATGCCTAATTTCTTCTTATTACGAAAGCTAATTAAATTTCTTATAGAATTAATGCCATTCATATTTGTCGAACTTCAAACGGTTTTCGAGGTATAATACCTTTTTGAAAGTCGATAATTTTCACAACAAAATTATTTTTACCTTTTTGTCAAAAATTTGCTCCTTGTGCCTTCCACGATCGTTTCTCAGAAAAAAATGTCAGAATGAAACTTTTAAAGTATTAAATTTACTTTAATTTCATATATACGTTTTTGGCACTTGAAGAAAATTTTTGACAAAAAGTGAGGTAAACATGTTTTTTTGTCCGTAAATTATCGATTTTTAATAACGTATATCTCGAAAAGTGTTTAAAATTCGACAAATATGTATTTGAACAATTCTATAGGACATTTAATCAGTTTTAATTTTTATCTGTAACATATTTTTTTCTAGAGTCTATCCGAACGCGTTTTTGGGGAAAAATAAGTGATATTAATGAGCATGGTTACCAAATCTACAATGAAAACGATTTCCTGTCTCTTGTGATAGAAGTCAACATGAAGACGCAACATGAACGCATGATGAAGACGCTATTGATTCGGGCCCATCCCATGCTGATGCGTTCAGTGCTCTTGAAACGGCAATGAACTGGTACGAAAAACAACATGAATGCTGTTGATCACGCTAAAGAAAATCCGTCATTTAGCAGCCAAAAGACGTTCTTTAACCTTCAGAAAAGACTTAAGAAAAAAAAAAAACCTGTACCACTTACAACCCATGAAAGGTCTCGGGTTCAGTACATATGTAGGTTAGGTTGTACTGTTTCTGAGCCAACGGTTGTGAAAGGTGGTGAAGAATTCATGCTCAACCGCCAGGTTTTTCCCGAATTAAGGGTACCTACTATTTAAGAGGCTGGGTGTGCCCCAGGAGGGTCTTCTGACCTCGAATTCGATCCACGGCTGAAATGACAGAATATAAATTTTCTGCCTTCAGTCGGACTCGAACTCGGGCCCGGGAGCATGGTAGTCAAGCGCCTTACCCTCTGAGCTACCGCGCCTCCCTACGAAAAGATTTTAGACGTTCAGAAAAAAAATGAGTGACTATTTTCCAAATGTTTAGTTCTTTGTTTTCTTTAATTTTTTTGTCTTTCTGTACAGCATAATTTTTTTGTGTGTATAGTACTGTACTTTCTCTGTGTGTATAAGATTGTATACATACTATGTAAAATATTACGAAATTCATGTGCAATACATTACATAAAATATAGCTACCTTACTGTAGCACAGTAGTATTTCATAAAACAAACTATGTATTTACCTTCAATATTACAACGTGCTTCTTATTTTATGGGAACTAGTATGTCAGTGTTCATTTTTTGCATGCTACATACCATGCTTGGAAAGTACTTTGTTTGATAATCCGAACGATTTGATAGTCCGAACCACCCCCGGTCCCAATTAGTTCGGATTATCGAGGTTCTAGTGTATAATCGAGAAACCTAAACCTCCCCACCGGAGGTTTATTATTTTTATCTTATAATTACGTCTAAGGAAGCTGTTAAGTAAAAATTATCGCATATTTCGTGCATTCTACGTCCCACATTTTAACGCTCATTGACTGGACTAAGAGGTTTTTTGAAAAATGTAGAGGAGTTCCTAGCTTGTCCTGTTTCAAGTTTTTAAAGCCGATATACAAATTTTGAGCAACCCATCAAGAACCTTTGAAGATTTACACTACAAGACTACGAAGGAACCTTTGATGTATTCTCAATGAAGTGTTATGCTTCCACTATTTTAAATATTTTATTAGGTGTTAAAGTAGTAGTTGAGTTAATATTATGGTTAGTAAGAAGACTGATATTATACAAAGAGGTTCGACTATAAGAGAGGTGAGGTAGTTTTGATTACGGTTTGATAGCCCCCAGAGCGCCTCCTCTCTGCCTATCGATCTACCGCCTTCCTTCCCCTTTCCTCTCATCGCCGCTTAACTTTCTCTCCTTTTACCTTTTGGCTAATAGCAAACTAATTTCATAAATGTGGATTATTTGAATCAAAGGTAATCATGGATATTGATTCAAATATCTTTGACTTTCGTACCGTTTATATAACGACACCTGTGTCTCACAGATGTTCATGAAGCGAAAAATTTAATCATTCATAAATCCATCTATTACAATTCGTACTAATCTACATATATAAAAATGAATGTGTGTGTGTCTGTCTGTTCTCGATAGATTCGAAAACCATACATCCAATCGCCGTGAAAATTTGGGAAATTATTAAGTATATTCCCGGGAAGGTTTTTGTAAAATGTTTTTTAAATCAGAGTTGAGGTTCAACAAATATCCCAAAAATATCAAAATAATATTTATTTTTTATAAATATTACTTTAGTGCAGGTGTTTTTAAACAATTAGCAATAAAACATATGTTCTAAACTAACATATAATCTATGCTATTATATAAAAGGACAATCCATGTTTCGTTTTTGATCACTAACCGCAAAAACTACCGAACCAATCTTTACCAAATCTTAACTACATCATCTTTATAGTTAAAGGAAGGATTAGCAATAAGAAAATGTACATATTTTCTATTAAATTGTTGCTAAAAAGCGATAAATATGTGGCGAGTGCCATTTAAGAGAGGTTATAACGGTACAGTGTTATATACGTTAGATCTAGAAACTGATAATAAAATTGGCTTAATTCAAATAAATTGTCATAAAATAAAGCTATAAATATTTAGTGTGACGTGTGGATCCTAGGGATGTTTAATAATTGAACGATTTGTGGTTAGCAGCGTTCTGTAACAGAGTTTGCAATGGTAAAATTATTAAACCCATCTGTATCAAATTTTAACTGTAATATCTCCATAGTTCTAGGAATATTTTAAATACTATAGTTTACTCTAATAATAATTTAAATTCAGTGTTAAGTGGCAGAAGTTTGTCACTCTGTCATTAACTTTTATAGTTAGATAGAAATTAAAATCCAACCAAATGAAATCAATAAAATTATTTTTTCTGCACTAAACATTATTGCCTTATAAAAATATCGATTTCTTATTTTTTGATATCGTGTATAAAAAATGGGCGACCTAACCTTAGTTTTTGATGAAGGTTTTAAGAAGACTAAAATTTCAATGACTTCAAATTCATTTTTATGTTTCAGGTTTATTTAATAAATCGTATCAGTGGTATTGTAAAAGAGCAGTAATTTTACCTACAAATGCTATAGAATATAATAATTATAACAGTAAATTATGGCATAGAGAATATCTCTATTGATAGGGTTGTAAGCACTGATAATGCAGTTCATTATCCGCCAAAGTTTCTTCCTCAAAACTCTCTGTCCATCTAAATTACCAACTCTTAGATTAGAATTAATGATTGAATATCCAATAATGCTTTTAATTAAATTTCAACCAACTAATCATAGCAGTAATACCGGGTGAAAAATGACACCTTTGAGTGAAAATATATAGAAATATTGTGAGAAAATAATTCTCAACTGCATGATAAGATTTTTATTGTTAAAAAATAAAACTTCTGTTATTAGTTAAACCTATCTAAGTTCGTTACTTATAAGAGCGGGCGAAGGTCACTACTGGGGATGCTAGTATATTAATAAGTCGTGAAGATGTTATAGAAATAAAAGATAATCTTATTTGTGATAGTTTGCTTTTGTATTAGATGAGGATATTTAATCTTTTATCTTACCACTTTGGGGGTAACAATCTAAAAAGAAGCGTTCATTATTAACAGAGTAATTGTTAATACACTGACAAGGGGAGGACACTCTAAGTCTATCACGGATCTGGTTGGCAATTATTTTGGAGGTTCATATTAAAACATATTAGACACGTATTTTGCCGTTCCGACTAATGGGCCCTAGAAGTCGAAAAAAAAAAATTGTATTAAACTAATTTATTTTATATTTCGAGTTTAAAAAATGATATCGAGCACCCTAAAAAACATTGAAAAACGTTTATTCAATAAAAACAAACAATATAATTTTTTTAACCCTCTTGGAGGAAAATGAAATTTTAAAACCGATTATTAGTTACTTTCCTTTAAATCGCCATTACTTTGTCACGCAATTCATTTGTTAGTATCCCTGGAAAGAGGAGGGCCCCAGCTTTCTATTGATGTATATAAACGAAAAATTCGATGAACAAAAACCTATTAAAAAAATTGGAAAATCTGGAAAATATTTTGATTTTACACTCGAGTTTGAAACCAGATAGGATGATGAAACCAAAGATATTTGAAGCGTATTACTACGCTGTGTTTCGAATAAAAAAGTGAAGTTGATACGTTTAACCCTCTCTCCAAGCGTAATTCATGTTTTTGTCGATTTTCCCATTTTTTTATTAAATTTTTGTTCATGGAATTTTACATTTATATGAATGAAAAGAAAGCTGAAGCTCTCCTCCTTCCAGTGATACCAACCAGTGAATTGTATGACAAAGTAATGGCGATTTAAGGGAAAGTAACTAATAATTGGTTTAAAAATTTCATTTTCCTCGAAGGGGGTGAAAAAAAAATGATATTTTTTCTTTTTATTGAATAAGCGTTTTATAGTGTTTTTGGGGGTGCTGAATTAAAATCTGACGTCAATTTTTGTGTGAAAAAATCTATAAAGGTAGTTTGCTTGAAAATACAATCATTGTTTCAGAATTTAACTAACCTAAACTGAAATCTATGAAGCAGCTGTATTTTTTTTTAATTTACACTCAAAAATATAAATGTTGGTGCAAGAATCATGTCGATATCATTTTTTAAACTCGAGATATAATATAAATTAGTTTAATGTTATTTTATTTGTTTCTCGGCTTCTAGGGCCCATTGGTCGGAACGGCAAAATACGTGTCTAATATTTTTTGACCAGGAACCTCCAAACAAATTGCCAACAAGATCCGTGAGGGACTGAGTGTGTCCTCTCCTTGTGAGGGTTTGCCCGCTTTCTTAAATAATGAACTCACAAGGGGACGTTTTGTGTGGGTAGTAGGGACCTATAATTGTGCAAAACTAGAGTTATAGCCGCCAATGGGCATTAGGAGCCGAGAAAAAAATAAACAATAAAAATCACGTTTTATTTTTTTTTCTCAGCTCTCAGTCAAGATAGAGAAATGATTCTTTCGCGTTATATTGTAGTTTTGTATGCTACTTGAAATAAAAATACTTTCGTTATGCTCAAGGCACAACCCGGTTTAAGGGTGCTCAAAAACTCGTTAAAAATGACAAAATTGCAATGAATTCCGCTGTAAATCCGTGGAATTTTTTTTTCATGAAAAAATGTTCTCAAAGCTTGATTTAGCGCACCAAAAAATCCTTATATATAAAATTTTATCGAAATCGAAAGAGGCCGAACAGATTTTCAATTGATTGGTTAATAAAAATCGATAAAAAAAATTCTGTGTCCATCTGAATTACCAATGTCTTATAATGCTCATAATTGTTAATTAAAGAATAAAGAAATAAATACAGATAATATATATTGCTGTTTGATTGATATGCCGTCTACATTTCAAACGAACAATCGGATGTCGCTGGGGACGGAACCAAAAATAGAAAAAGACAAAAATAACGAAGAATCCGCCATGAGGCGTGACTCGTTCATCGGATGGCATTTACAAGTACTTTAACAATCACGGGATAAATTTAGATTCCAAACTCAAAATAAACGGATAAACTAAAGCTAACACTGGTCAACACAATTTTTGTTTCCTTCATTTTTGTTATTGTTATTGGGTATTTCAAAGGCACTGGCTATGAAAACAATACTGGGAGATTGCTAACAGCTTTATTTTGTGAAATATTAAGTTTTACTGTTTTGATTAAAAAATGTAAGGAAATTAATACATAATGTTAACAAAATCTTATTGAACATTATTATCAAATGATCTTTTATAGGATTTCCTTTAATAAACGACGTTAGGTAGATCTCTTTGCATAAATATTTGTGTCTTCTTTTATCAAAGTCGTCGAATGTGCAATGGGTACGGATCCGTACTTGTTACTGGTATGGAGCAAAACACACTTTAAACTTATTTCACTACTGTCCATAAAAATACACCAATTCTTATGCTTGTAGTTTATTAAACCTAAATCTTTCTCTTGAGAAAAATACGATAACAGATTCTTTTCTCGGGTACGATAAAAAGTAATGTTGGTTTCGGGATTAAGCATTTTTTTTCTTTTAAACGAGATGCAAAAAGTTCTGAAGATTCCTTCGGTAAGTTTAGATCCATCACTAAGTCATTTAGTTATTTCTGATTAAATGGTTGAGGTTCTGAAAGGCTACATTTGTAATCTGGATCAAAATCATCACTTGATATATCCCGTTCGCGTTCACAGAGATTTGGATCATCTGAGGATTTAGATGTGCTGAGTTGTTTGTACCTCTCGCGATTTTAATTGAGATCGTTGAGCAGAAGATAAGTTAGGATATGACCACTTACTTCGATTTCCAGGGTTAATTCCGTTTATTTTCACAACGAGGTTTTCGCCAAATCATGGCAGTTACGAACTTCACTGCGTCGCTTTTCCAGCTGGACCATAACCGTAGACACACAACACATTTTTGGCAAACAATATGAGGAACCTTTGGCTTGTCCTGATTGTACAAATCAATTTTGAAGTATTGATGATTTGCAGTTTTTACAAAGTCTGATATAGGTTTTCGATATTTTTCAAATATATATTCGCCAAAAATATAGCGAAAACAATTTGTTTTAAGAACACAACACTGCCTCGACGAATGCATATCGAAAACAACAACAGAATATGTTTTAATGTCCAACAAAAATTTAAGATCTAAGTAAAAATACTAAATAAGATTGGTAAGCTATAACACAAAAACAAATGCTGTTAGAGAAACATTGTCATATTTACAAAATATTTGTCAAATTGAGTTAGAAACAACAAAAAAGTCACAGGAAACAAACAATTTCTTTGTTTTTGTCGATCAGTGTAATTTAACAAATAATGATATGATAAAAAATTACTCTTTCGGAGGTTTTGATTGAAACTTGAGGGACAGGCAATTGAGGAATTTACTTTAATCCCACTTCAGGGACAATAGAACAAACTAAGGGTGTGTCGACTCCAAAGGTCGATTCTCTGTTATATCGATTATTGATAAAACAATAGGTATCGAGAATCGATGACCTAAAGTCGATTCCTAGGAACCGATCGATACCGCTTACGTTGACGATTGATTTATGATACCTAATTATGTAATTATTCGATTCTTCTCTTTGTTTATTATTAAAAGATATGTTTTCATTATATTTAAGAGAAAACTTTTTCGTGTTCTAAACCAACAACGCTTGGTACAGAATTGTTTATAAGTCTCTTTGAAAAGTATTGCACTTGCAAAACATCAAATTGTTTTTTGAAAATGATGAACTAGAATATTATATTATTCTTAGGGGATTATTTTTATCCCGGAATATTTTTATATATCCCTGAATAAAAATACACTAATAATACCTAGTCCCTATTAAAACTAGATGCAGAGAAATATGAGTACTAGTGCATCCACCTACCTACACAGTTGAGTAAAAGGTTTTAGCATTATTTGCGATTCCTGATGTAATTTTTTTTTTTTTTTTTAATTTATTTATTTCTTATATAATTTGTTTTTACAATTCACAAAATTACATGCTGTACCAAGAAAATAAACCAGACTCAACTTAAAATACCATACTAATAATCAACTTTTTATACTAAGAATATATATGTAATATAATCATAATTTATAATGAAAGAAAAATATATGAAAAAAAAACAATTTAAACGAATAAACTGAAAAATATAACATCCTAGTAATAAAATAAACAAAAATTGTGACTAAACATTCTTAAATTCTATATATATATATATATATATATATATATATATATATATATATATATATATATATATTTTTTTTTTTTTTTTTTTTTTTTTTTTTTTTTTAAATGCGAAAAGACCTTAAAGACCACGCAAATATCATGGTCAGGTTTTCTTTATGAACTTCCTCTTTCTCCATACTTCCCTCATGAGCTCCGCGTGTCTGCGCTTCCTTTCCTCCGACCACGCACAACCTTTTTTTTTTGGCGTTCTTTGTCCACGAAGACCTTTATATCGTTTAGTGTTTTCCTATAGGTTTCTCTATCCTGACAGTCTGAATCCCTCAGTCCGGCCAAATCCATGTCGATCCTGATTTCCTTAAAAAAACCTGTCTTGTTCTTGCGCTGGTGGAATCGCCGGAAGATTTCCCGGTTTAACCTTTCAGGGCTCATTTTCATCATATGACCATAGAATTTAAGTCTTCTTACTCTGATGTCGGTCTCTAGGCTTTTGATGTTATCGTATATTTCCTTGTTGGACTTTAGCCTATATCCTTCGGGTGTCTTTTTAGGCCCATAGATTTTCCTCAGGATTTTTCTTTCCACTTTGAGAAGCTTTTCCATGCTAGGGAGACAGGAGGTCTCCGTTCCATAGAGAATCACAGGTTTAATCACGGTGCTATAGTGACGGACTTTGGCTTTGATGGATAGATTCTTTTTGTTGTAGAAATTCCTGAGATCGAAACACAATTTTTCCAGCTTGGCAACTTTTCCCTTGAAGCTTTCTCGGTCCGAACCGTTGCTGCATATGACTTCGCCTAGGTATCTGAATTTTTGTGTTACCCTGATCCTTCCGCATATGGTGTCGACTGCTTTTTTCTTGTATTTTGCATCCGTGGTCATTAATTCTGTCTTTTCAGAGGAGATTTGTAGGCCCGTTTTCTTGGCTATCCTTGAGAGGGCATTTATCTGAGCAACCGCCTCTTCCTCCGTTTCCGCAAAGAGGGCAAGATCGTCTGCATTTTACTTTTTCATGATTATTTTTCGTTCCCAAGACCGCTCCAGAGTTGTTTTCCTTCCACAGTTCTCTCATGATCTTATCTAGTACTACATTGAACAGTACCGGGGATAATCCATCTCCCTGTCTGAGTCCTGTTTTTATCCGGAACGGTTTGCTGATGTGCCCTTGGTATTTAACCTTCGACTCGGTCTCCGACAGGGTCAGTCCTATCAGCGTCCTGGTTTTCTGGTCGACCCCGTATTCCTTGAGTACTTCGAGCAGAGTCTCCCTGTCCACTGAGTCGTACGCCTTCTTGAAGTCGACAAATGAGATGAACAGGTTTTTTCTGCTATTGTTTCTGTAGTATCTGATCAGGAGCTTGAGGCTCATGATCTGTTCTGGACATGATCTATTTTTTCTGAATCCTCCTTGATATTCACCGATCTTTGGGTCCACTTGTGGATACAACCTGTTCAAAAGTGCTTTGGAGAGAATTTTATATGTTACCGGTAATAGAGATATCCCTCTGTAGTTGTTTACATCGGATTTTTTTCCTTTCTTGTGTTGTGGGTGTATCACGGCGGTTTACCATTCCTTTGGGATTCTCTCTTCACTCCAGACGTCCATCAACATTTCCATGACTATTTTCCTGAAATCTTCCCCAGTTAGTTTCCACATTTCCGCAAGAACCCTATCTTCTCCCGCCGCTTTGTTGGTTTTCAGGGACGTGATGATCTCGTCCAGTTCTTCATCGTCCGGTGGGCATGATTCTACATCCAGAGGAGTGTTGTCGACTGTTGCTAGTCTCTCACTCGGTTCTTCACAGTTCAGCAGTTCTTCAAAATACTTCGCGAACTCGTCACAGATTTCTTCTTCGGTATGTGCCATGGGTTTTTCTTTTCGTTTCAGTACTAGAGCAGAGGGTGTGAATCCTTTGATTTCCTGTTTGTAGCTTTTGTAAAAGAGTCTGGTATTGTTCATCCTGAAGTTTATCTCCATTTCCTTAAGTTGTTCATTGAGAAAGATCCTTCTCCTCTTCCTCAGTGTTTGGTGCGCGTTTTTTTTTTTTTTTCTAAAAATTCATCATGGTTTTCTTTAGTTTTGTTTTGGTTCCACTTTTTCCATGCATTAAACCTGTCCCTTATCGCTCCTTCGCATTCGATATTCCACCATTCTCTCCTATGGGCCTTTTTCCCAGGCGCTAGCTTTTCAGCGAGGTCCACCATATTCTCAGTGACTTCTTCCCAACTATTCGGCATCTTTAAGTTTTTCTTGAAGGTTTCCCCGTAAATATTAACCAGGCTTTCCCTGTCTATTCTCTTCACCTGGTTTCCGTTCTTATGGTACACCCTTTTTGCCGGATACATCTTTATTTTTATTTGTGAGGGATAGTGATCCGAGGTAACGTTGATTGCTTTTCTGACTTTGACATTCTGAATTTCTCTGTGAAATTTTCCCGTGATAGCTACATGGTCCAACTGAAATTCCCCAAGGTGACTATTGGGGGATACCCAAGTCTTCTTCTTGCTGGCTTTCGCCTTGAAGTGCGTGGACATGATCTTTAGGTCGGCACTCTGGCAGAGTCCGATAAGTCTTTCTCCGTTTCTGTTGGTCCTATTGTGCGCTGGGTACCTTCCCACTGTTTTCCTGAACCTTCTTTCTCTCCCTATCTGCGCGTTAAAATCTCCCAAAAGTATCTTTACGTGTGTCTGTGGGATCTTGACGATGCAGTCCTCCAGCTTTTCCCAGAAAGCCTCGACCTTGTCAGGATTACAGCTGTTGTCTGCGTTTATGGGGGCATGGGCGTTTATCAGGACATAGTTCTTATTTCCCACCTTAAGGCTGAGTGTCGATAACCTGGAGCTTTTGCTATTAAAGTCCACTACCGAACCCAGGAAATCCTTTCTGACCATGAACCCGTTCCTAGGTGGGGCATGTTCTTCATAACTCGCTTTCCCGGTTTTCCCTTGAAAATTCTGTATCCTTCGTAATCCATCAGCTCCGTGTCTGTGAATCTTGTTTCCTGCAGGGCCAGGACCGAAATCTCCGCTTTCCCACCTGTATCAATGAATTTATGTTGTATGTCCCGAAAAAATACTTCCTTTTTACCTTGAATTTTTTTTTTTGTGGTTGGTCTTCGTGGTGCTCCGACTCACCACCTCTCCGCTTCTCACCGCCGGGCTCCCTGGAATCCGATTGCCCGACTTTTTCTTCAGGGTAGTTAAATTCGTGTGATGCCTTCTTCATGATATTATCTTTCGATTGTTTGGGCCGGGTTGCCCCGACGAAATACAAGTGAGGTAGTTAGCCCCAGAGGGTTTCGTTTTAGTTCCCCTGTTCCTAGCCTTTCATTATTCGGTTAACAGGGTATCCAGCCGCACCACGTGGAGGTACGCATTCCCTAAGAGCATCGGGATGGTCAAAAGAGAAAGGCGCTCTTAGGGATGCCGAAACAACAAAATGGCGGCGAGGAACTTTACAGCGGCCATATATATATATATATATATATATATATATATATATATATATATATATACACACATGTAGATGGCATATTATATATACACACATATACTCATACATACCTACATACACACATATTTACATACATATGCAAATTTTTATACATATACATTCTACAAGCATATTTATTTAAAATAACAATAAATAAATTAGATTGATATATTACAGTAATAAATGCTTAGTTCTTTTATGTACATATCGCTTTGTACTATATTTGTGCAGTTCCCTATATTTTTTATCAATGGGTTATATTGTTTTTACACTTAATAAAAAATTGTTTATATATTTTCTCAATGAACACTTTAATATAAGGTATACACAGTTCTTTATGTAAAATCTCAATTTTTGTGAAGAATGCATAGTTTCCTGATTCTAAGGCATTTGTTTTGGAATACTTGTAGTTTTTTATAGTTTGTTTTAGACATAGAACTAAATATAGGGCTTGCGTATGTTAATATAGATCTTAAGCAAGCTTTGTATAATAATAGTTTATTATTTGCGCTTAGCTTAGATTTCCTATTAAAGTGTGGGTCCCTGATGTAATAAATGAAACTTAGAGCCTTTGGAATATGTATCTTTATAAATATGATGTCAACAGATTTATTTCTTAAATAATTATTGTATTTTCGATGGATATAGTTTGTTCTTTTAGATCCCAGAAGGCTTAATTATTTATTTTTTTTTGTAATAACAATTTAATTTTAAACTGAGGTGTGCAGTTTGAAAATCGACTGATATGTGGCGAACGCCATTCTGCAAAAGAGTTTACTACGCTAAAAACTATTAAAACTCGTATTTATAAAATTTTAACTACATCATAATCGTTCCAGGAAGGTTATACAATAGTTTAGTATAATAATAACTTTAATGCACAGTCATAAGTGGCAGAAATGAGGGTTGTAACACTGCCATAAACGTTTATGAGAAATTAAAAACAACCAGATGAAACCGATAAAATTATTTCTGTGGCAATAATTTTTTTTTTTTTTTTTTTTTGGCTTTAAGACTTGCTATCGCAAGTCCTATATTGCCAATGTAGCTCTATCTAATTTTATGCCTAGTTGAATTTTCTTTTTCTTCCTCTATTATATGAGAACTTTGGTTTCAGACAAAAATATAATTAAATCTTGGGCCTTTACTTTCGTCATAGTTCTTAAGAATTCAGAGACGTCTTGAACAGTCAGTGTACCCAGCGTTCTTATCCTCTCAATCAAAAACTGTTTGCACTTAAACACGATGTGTCACTTTGAGCTAGTGCCATTAAATTGAGGTATTTGTTGGTTCTGCCATGGTTAAACTTTAGTCTAATAAGTTTTACTAAGCTTGGACGTTTGAGATTTAGCCTTTGAGTTATATATAAATATAGAAATATAGAAATAAAAATTATTGCCTAATCAAAATATCGAACCATTGCTTTTTGATATTGAGTGTAAAAATATGATTGATGGGTCTTTAGCTGTAAGCAGTGATAATTGTCTCTGTCCATCTGGATTACAAATTGATACGTTAGTAATTAATAATTGGATGTCCAATTATGCTTTCACATGACCTAATCAGTGTAATAGTAGTAGACTAAAGGTTATAGTTTTGGGTGAAAATATCATTCAACAAAACATTTTCAATTGTATACTTCAAAACAAGATTTTTATTGATAAAATATTAAATCTCAATTAGTTGAAGTTAACGAAGTTCTTTACTTACGACAGCGGGCGAAGTCGCGACTGAGGATTATAGTTCAATACCTCAGTGATAGAGCTTTTAAAGTGAATCATAACTTTTCCTATTCCTCTCTCTTTACCCAATCTGCAGGTGTTCCTCAAGGAAGTATCCTAGGTCCAATCCTCTACACGGTATATACAGCTGACATCCCGACAAATCCTAGCACCATTATCACCACGTATGCTAATGACACTTGTGTGTTATCAGTAAACAATGATCCCTTCATTGCTTCCCAAACACTCCAATCCCATATCATACACCTTCAAGAATGGTGTCGAAAATAGAGAATCAAAATAAACCCAAGTAAATCCCATCAAATAACTTTTACCCTTCGGCGTAAACCTACGACTTCCTGTCCTACAGTATCCTTTAATGATGTTCCACTAATCCCTGTTGTACAGATCCGCTACCTAGGATCCGGACAAACGTCTTACTTAGAATCCACATACAAGACTAAAACGACAAGAAACTGCCCGTCGTTTTCGACTACTTCAACATTTACTTGACAGACGTTCAAACCTTTCACTTAATTACAAAGACTCATTTACATAACAGTAATTATACCGATTTGGACATACGGAGTTGAGCTTTGGGGCTCCACTAAGCCATCCAATTCGTCTCGTATCCAATCCTTACAATCCAAATTCCTTAGAAAAATCCTAAATGCTCCTTACTTCGTCACAAACTTACCCACAATGATCTTAATATACCATACGTTTCTGACTTAGCTCAAACCAGTTATCTATCCTTTCATATCAAATTCCAAAACCATTCAAATCCATTAGTATCACAACTTGCTTCTCATTCCATTCCAGATAACCTCCGAAGCCTGAAAAGAAGATGGCCTCGGGACCTTCTAATATAGTTACTTCATTATATAGAACTTTTATAAGTGCTACCAATGGGTAGTTGCTTTAAAAACAAGTGAAAGGTCATTTTTTATCAGTATCATCATATTTACTTGATGTATTATATTTGTATATTCAGTCGTAAATTTCAATTAATTACAAAAAAAAAAAAAAAAAAAAGTACGTTTGATAGACGAGACAAAAAAAAAACTTGTGCTTCAGTGGCCGAGAAACATCTCTTGAGTTATTCAAGAGCTCTATGATCTGAATTTTATTTTATGTTTCTCTAAATTTAATTAAATAACAATTTTTTTTTTTTATTTGTTGTAATAGTGGGATTTGGGGCAGTCGCGTGAATTACTTTACTTGCTACGCTATCTTTAGGTTATATATAAGAAACGTAGAATGAAGAATTGTTTAATTTCTTCTTTTCTTTTCTTTTCTTTTTCATTTATTGATATTTACAACTGTACAAAATAATATACATCGAGCAAATGTCATGTAAATAACTTGTGAAGAACTACTCAATAGTAGTGGTGGTTCAATAATACTAGACCTGTTATCTTGTAACAGGTATGGGCTGACTGAATGGCGTCCCTGTTACCGATATTCAAAAGTAACAGGTACGAGATATATGCATACTCACTTCAGTAATAGTAACAGCATTCATACCTGTTACCTTCGTACTGAGTACTGCCCTAGGCTAGTATTTCTTAGTTGTCTTCTCTACCTGTTACCAGGTACTCGTTTACCTAAACCAGTATTTTTTACTTCCACTCTCGTACGAGTATTTTCTGGTAAAATTTCAGCTGGTTTTCATTGTATTAGACACTCTTACATTCTTTTTTATTTTATTATAGTTAATTTTCATAATAATTAAAATACACTCAAATATAAAATCTATAAATAAGCAATTATATTATATTTGCTAGTCATAAATCAAATAAAAAATATGTATGCTGTTATAAAACATCTAACATCTTAAATAATAATTTGCCGATTATTTGGTTGAGCATTATTTCTTCATTGCAGTTTATAATTTGGATAAAGACTATTAAGAAACTCTTGCGGAAAATAAACTGCATTATCATTGCTTTACGACAAAAGGCCGGTGGATCATATTTTTACACACAATATAAAAAAGCAAAGGATCGACATTTTGAGTTAGTAATAATTTGTATTCGGCAGAAATAACTTTATTGATTTATCTGGTTATATGTTGATTTCGAACTATAAAAGCAGTGTGGCAAACCTCGTTCCTGCCTCTCAACATTGTATATTTAAATTTTAGTTATTCTAAATTTTACCATTGCAAAACCTTCCTAGAATTATAAAAAATTATTTATTTAGATGTCGGTACAGATTTCAGTTTACCATTGTTAAGTGGAATGGCTCTATACACAATCGGGATTATCGCACACCATATTCAAATCTTTTTTAATAATTTTCTTGATAGTTTAATAAGTAAATTTTATCATCAATTTCAAGCTGTTTTGTAACCTCTCGTGCACTCCCCACCTATCGGTCAATTTTCATACTGCACTGTTGTCCACATATTAACCTTTTTTTAAAATATAAATTAAAAATCAGTAGATTTTAATATATGCTAAACCTTCTTAGAGAACTATGAAAATGATGTAGTTAATATTTAGTACTGATTGGTTCAGTAATATTCGCGGTTAGTGATCACAAACGAAAAATGGCTTGTCCTTTTCCTATATAATAGTATAAGTTATTATTATAGTAAATTTTCTAATTGTAAATCTTTCAAGAACTATGAAGATGATGTAGTTAAAATTTGGTTCAGATAGGTTCATTAGTTTTACTAAAATGCTATTGTCGCTTGCCACATATTCGATTTTTAAATTTCACTGGAATCCACACGTCACACCACATATTTATAGCTTTTTGGATAACAAATTAATTTAATTTATAATTTTATTATCAATTTCTAGCTATATTTAACACCGGATCATTGTAACCTTCTTGAATGGCGCTCGCTTTACTACCCACCATATATTTATCGCTATATATATTAAGATAATCAGCCAAAAAAAAAAAAAAAAAAAATCGAACTTCATTTAACTATCAGTATTTTGTGAATAAAATGGTTGAGGAAAATAAAAAATGTTTTATGGAGAAATTGTATTTTATAGAAACAATAAAATTAAAATTGAGTTGGAATTAATTTTAAAGGATTGATAAGAGATGGTATTACTAGTCTCTAATCCCATCGGGACAACTTGTTGCTATATTCATGTTGAAGCTTCATCATTTAGCTTTGATTTTCAGTAGGTGTCATTTCTCTGAAGTGTGAACAACATTATTTTTTTGCTCTCTAAACATGTCAACTTTTGTGCCAAGTAAGACGAATTTGCGGGAAGATTCCTTTTCTGCTTTCATTTGAAGAAAAAAGCAGCTGAAACCCATCGGTTAGTTTGTGAGGCTTATGGGGACTATGCTCCATCGATTTCCACTTGTGAGTACTGGTTTCGGAGGTGATGGGCGCGGTCTATTATGAGCTGCTGAAACCGAATGAAACGATCACGGGAGACCTCTACCGAACTCAGTTGATGCGTTTGAGCCGTGCACTGAAGGAAAAAAAACGGCCGCTATTTGGGGAAAGGCACGACAAGGTAATCTTGCAACATGACAACGCTCGTCCGCATGTTGCTAAACCGGTCAAAACATACCTGGAAACGCTGAAATGGAAGGTCATATCCCACCCGCCGTATTCTCCAGACATTGCTCCTTCTGACTACTACTTGTTTCGAAGCATGACACACGACCTGACTGACCAGCGGTTCACTTCTTATGAAGATTGCAAAAAATGGGTGGATTCATGGATAGCCTCAAAAGACGAAGCCTTCTTCCGAGCTGGTCTCCGTAAATTGCCAGAAAGATGGGAAAAAGTAGTCGCTAGCGATAGACAATACTTTGAATAATATACATTGTACCATTTTTTCTAAATAAATGCTCAAAAATCGAAAAAAAAAAAAAAAAAATCCTTTAAAATTAATTCCAACTCCCAATATATATATATTTATATATATATATATATATATATATATATATATATATATATATATATATATTTATATATATAGATCATTGAGAAGGTAGTTAAAAATGTAAACTTATTGATTAGAGCCGATATTGAATAGGTAACAGATATTCGAGTAAAAGGTATGCTAAAATATCAGTGTATCGGTCGTACCTGTTACTGAAAAATATCGGTTTAGACTATCACTACTCAATAGTAGCACTTCAATAAAGATCTGCACTAAAAGGTCTCTAGGCCATTTTCTTTTCAGACGCCTCGGAGAATTATCGGGAATGGAGTGGGAAGCAAGTTGAGAAACTAGTGGATTGGAGTTGTTATTGGGCTTATTATGGAAGGATATCTCGTCTGGGCTAAATCAGCAACGTATGAAACATTAAGATCTTTATGGATAAGTTTATTGGTCACAAAGTAAGGAGCATTGAGGATTTTTCGAAGGATTTTGGATTCGAAGGATTGAATACGAGATGAATTGGATGGTTTAGTGGAGCCCCAAAGCTCAACTCCGTACCTCCAAACAGGGAGCTTTGCACGTTTGTCTAGTAAATGTTGAAGTTGTCTGTAACGACGAGCAGTTTCTTGTCGTTTTAGTTTTGTATGTGGATGTTTAATTTCTGGATTTCAAAATCTAATAGCAGTGCGGTTCTGATTGTTTGTTAACAATTAAACAAAAAAGTAAACAGTAAGGTTGGATCGCGTGTTGAGGCTGTTCTAGAGTTTTGTCTTCACAGCTATTGCCGCTACTGCTCTGGAAGTAATTGAGAGAGGATAGAAAGTACCTGGGAATTGCGTGCAGCCAATGATCTATGTGATTCTGGTTCCATGACCCACCCGATCGTTAGTAACCCAGATTTGGACTTGAGAAAAACCTTTAGAGCATGTTCTGTAACGATTAGTTCCTTGTATTAGGAAGCAATAAAGTTGAGGTTTAATCACTATTGAGTGTTACGCAAGAAATAAACTAGTATCGATTATATAATAGTTGTAATTTCCAATTAGAATGATTTACTTATTTATTTACAGTGTATCTGATATTTAATTATGGACACTCCATTCAATATTTCTGTATCGTAAGTAATAATAAGTAAACCTAAAATTTTGTCAATATATAATTCTTAGCTTACAGAATTTAAGTGATTATATACATGTATTGATACTTGTTAATTATAGTATCGCCATTTTAGAATAATAATTTATCCAATGTTAAAATATATATGCATTCTTTTGTTATTGACAACTATTGATATGCGTTTTAAAAAATAACCTCCTAATGTTTACATTATAAAACATTTTCACGTAATAGGCAGTTGATTTGAATTATCATAAGAGAAGAATACATCTAAACAGTGGAATTGTATCAGATTCATGGAGAGGTTACATGAATTTATACAAAATTGGCTACAAACACCAAACTTCTAGATCCAAGCAAATTTGCAAAAAATCGAAATATTATGCGTAATTAATTCTCATTGGTAGGGTCTATTGTTAAACATTAAATATAAAATAAGCTAACACTATTGAAATTCAATTAATGAATCATTCCTTTATTACGTTCGTTCAATCTAATTGTTGATTTTTATTTTAATTATAGAATATTTATAAAAATAATTAATTGCCTCAGATTACAGTCTTAATAATTCTTAGTCGATCAAGAAGGTCATGGAAAGTACATATCGATGCATCTGAAACACGAAGTGAAGATGTTGCGCCGATACTATTGTGTGTTGCGGGTTGTTTTAATTAATAACTTATAATTCCTAAAATTAAATATCGAAAAGTATTTATTAAGTAATTCTATTTCATATTTTTCTTACACTTATTTGATGCTTACTATTTAACTATAAAAAACACTATTTTTATTTATTTTTTTTTAGTTAGATTTTTTTCTTTGTAAAATAAAAATGGGGTATTTTTATTTATTTATTTTATTACTTTCCGCATCTACTCACATGAGTAATTAGCGGCTCAATATACATATTAGATTTTGTCGAACAATTTACAAAATTTTAGAAATTCAAAAATGTTTTTGATTTTTTCCTCTGTGTCTTCCAGTGCTTTATCTATATCTGAGGGTATATTGTACTTTGTTCTGGCGTCAGAGTATAGTGTACATGTTGTACAAATCGGTGGTTCTAGGCTTCCCATCAGGTAACCGTGGGTCAAAGCTGAATGTCCTATTCTTAGCTTCGTCAAGATTATTTCTTCTATTCTTGATTTTCTACAAGATGTTGTCCAGGGTCGGGTGTCTTGTTTAATTTCTTGAAGTTTGCTGCGTATTTGGTTCCATTTTGTTTTCCAATGATGGAGCAATTTTTTTCTACAGGATGTTTTTAAGTCAGAAGTTGTTGTAATGTCTGTAATAATGGTTCCTGTTTGGTTCAATCTCGTGAGATTTGCTGCACTGTCTGCAGCTTCATTTCCGGAGATGCCACAATGTGAGGGTACCCACCTATTTTTTGAAGTTTTATCAACCATTATCTATACTGATCTAGATCACATTAAATACTTTTTTCTCCCTCTTATTTTAGTTGGGAGTCTATACGTTTTTGGTGTAATGTTTTTTTCACCAAAATTGTAACTCTGTTGGTGTTGTTCAGATCGAAAATTCGTTTAGAGTTTTCTTATCAGAAATTAATGGAAAATTATATTTTTTGATAATAACATTTGTCGCTGAAGCCTACAGTTTTGGAGATATATTGGTTTGAATGAAAAACAAAACGCGTATGCCTAATTTGTTTAATTGTTGGGGCTTTCAACACGCTCTAAGTTTGTTGGTATTGGTCAGATCGAAAACTTGACGGCAGTTTTCTTATCAGAAATTTAATGGAAAATATTTTTAGTCAGATAAGATTTTTCTCTAGGACCTACCGTTTAGGAGCTATTTTGATTATAATGAAAAAAAGTCACTGCTGAAACCCCTATTTTCTCTCAACTTTATTTCGAATAATCATTGATTGTTAATTTAATTTAATTATTAATTTTTGTAATTTGACCTTTTAATTATAAAAGTAAGATGCCTAGCATATGCGGACGATCTTGCCTTAATGGCGGAGGCTGAAAGCGAAGCAATTGACCAATTGAACACTTTAAAGGAAATTGCTGAAAAGGCAGGCTTACAAATATCGTTTGAGAAAACAGAATTCATGACTACCGACAGAAATTCTCGAAACAAAATAGTAGAGACAACGTACGGGAGCATTAAAGTCACAAATAAATTCAAGTACCTTGGGGAAATTATAAGTAGCAATGGGTCTGGGAAGGAAAGTGTAAAAGAAAAAAATTAGTAAACTGGAAAGACTAAGCTTCGCGACAAGCAATCTTTATAATAAAAGAGGCCTTTCAATAAACGCTAAGATAAGGCACTGTAATACAGTCGTCAAACTGGTTATACTATATGGAATGGAAACATCTTGTCTCCCCAGCCTAAGGAAAATGTTAGCCATAGAAAGAAGGATACTTTGAAGAATTCACGGACCAAAGAAATAATAAAGAAATTTACAAGGATATAAATGATCTGGAAACAGACATAATAATAAGAAGATTAAAGTTCTATGGGCATATGGTGAGGATGGGCCCGAATAGATTAAATAGAGAAATCTTCTATAAAATCAGAGGATACAAGAGTTCTGGGGGATATGTCAAACAAATGAAAGAGGAAACTGAGAAACTGGGAATAACAGACCAGGACTGTTTTGATAGGGATGAATACAGGAAAAAACTAAATGTAATCAAGGTTCTTGTGGGAAGGAAGGATGCGAGAAAAGGAATAGCGTGGACCGAAGAAAGAAGGAAGAAAAGGTGGGAAGAGAGAAGGAAGGAGAGAAGTAGTAAGAAGTGAATGATATTCGCGTGGTCTCTGAGGCCGTTACGTGGGGAAAAAAATAAAAAAATTATAAAATGTAAATTGGAAAAAGCAGTTGGTTAAAGATAGACGAAATTGAGTTTTTTTATTTTTTTATTTGTAATGACAAGACTAAAACGACAATAAAATTTTCGACATCTTCAACATATACGAGACTAATGTTCAAACTTTCCGATTAATTGCAAGAGACTCATTTGCATGACAATAATTAGAGCTATTTGTATTTTCTTAACTTGACATTAATTATTTTATTTTTATGGCGATAAGTAGTTAGTTAATTTATTTTTTATTCTATTGTTTACCTTATTTATAACATTGGATCAGAATAATAGCGTAATAGCACTTGTTAAAAATATTTTGTAGATATTCAGATCTTAATATTATTCCAACTAGTGCAGGTTGTTAGGGCTTAGGGAAATAAGAAATACTCTTTTTTCAAAACTTTATTTCGTTTTTTTTTTCGGCTCGTTTCCTCGAAAAACAAGAACATTCCTAAATAAATGCAAGGTAATTTTAATATATAAAGATATGGAAACATTGAAAAATGAAGAACTTGAGAAATTTCATGTATCTTTATTGAGTTTTTTTCATATTGAAGCAAAAACTGAACAAAATAGTATATTTATTAAAATATGTCTATTTTTATTATTTTGTCTCGGAACGCTTTGAGGAGAAAAATTTTAATTGAGGATCCTGCTTACAAAAAAAAAAAAACAACAACACAAAATACCTTTTTTTTTGTTTAAATTACTCATTTCATTTTTCTCCTTGTTATTGGACAATAAGTCCATTCTCTTACAAAGCCAACACCTGACAGAATTATACCTACAATAACAATATCTTTTTTTTCTCTTCATTGTTTGTTTATTTCGTTTAACGTCACTTTATGCTGCTATGGCTAATCGGACGATGCTACGGTGGGAGTCGTAAATTTTGCCTATCCAGGTATAATTAGGATAGGGATCTTTAACGAGTACCTGACATCGCACAGGCTCGGGACCCCCATTTTACGTCCTTTCCGAAGGACGACATAGCTAAGGATTTTTTACTCCCTTTAAAAAATCCTAAGGTCATCTGTCGGGCTGTGAACCCGCGATCTTGGGTTTAGTAGGTTGTTATGCTAACCACTACACCAGAGGTGACCCCTTTTTCTCTTCATTATCAAACTGTGACTGATCATAAATGCGAATACCTTTTTACTTTGGGTTGTCCGGAAAATAATGCAGGCTTTCTTATATTCTTTAAATTACCCCACAATGTAATAACATGATCAGTTCGTTACAATACCATTCCTTTTTATTTTATGTTTATTTATTTCACAATTTAAAAAAGGAACAAAATTATTTCTAACGTTTAAATTTTAAAGTAATTTATTACTTACAAGTTTAACTATGGGTAGTTGGAGCATATACGTAGTCATATACCAATATTATGAGGCCAACTACTTTACTCTCACATATCGTCATCAATGGGTTATAGGAAAAGTAACTTCCCTAAACTTTTCAGCTTAAATTATTCCTTGTTGTTGAGATGTTTCGCCCTGCTTTGGAAAATAATCCCTCCGTTGGTACTGGCAACAGTAGCAACACATTTCCTTCCTAACCTACATACAATTGGAAAAGTTGCCTCCAACTCCAACCAGCAGAACAGAAGTTCTCTGTGTATTTGTTCCGTTGTAGCACCTAAATACAAAGAGCGCATAAGGTTTTGTTACATTTAATATATGTTGTATTTTTGCAAGATAGAGAAAACGATTTATCGTAACGTACGAATCGAAACGACAAATATTTGAAAGAAAATATTAATCAGCTGTCAAAAAATCGAAATTTTTATTATATCGTGTATTCTTTACATATACTAGTTGTTGTTGTTGTTTTTTGTTTGTTTTTAAGGGCAAAAAACTGCTATTGTTATTATATCCCATATACCCGAACTTTACTATACCACCTGCATTGCAACAATGACAATAACAATAATATATTTCTAATAAAATTATATTAATCTCAACCATAAATAAGATCTTATTTTTTTTATTTATATAAATCAATTTATTGAAATTTACGACTATACAAATATGTACATCAAGTAAATGAGCTGATAACGATTACAATGACATGTAAAAACTTGAAAAGAACTACTCATCAATAGCACTTAAATAAAATTTTACACTAGAAGATCTCTAGGCCATCTCCTTTTCAGACGCCTCGGAGGATTATCGGGAATGGAGTAAATAAGATTTTAAAAAAATAAATAAATAAATTTAAAAAAAAGAAAAGTAAAGTAAAAATAGTAATGAATAAAGTAACGAACTTACCTATACTAGTTATAGTACATGAGCCGACGACACTAAACCTGTCATGATAGGTCTCCCAAAAAAATCAATGTTTATCTGAAAGATCATAAATTTTTGTGTAAGGAAAAATCACTGCTGCCATTTCCAAACACGTTCAAGATGGCGGCAGCAAACAAAATAAGCTTTCAGAAGGCTCTTTTCGGAAAAAAAAAACTGCTGTACCTTTTTTTCTCAACGGTTCTCAATGTTTTTTGGGGTGTTGAATCCGAATCTTAAGTTTGCTACCACGGCAGCCGTCGGCTTCATACCGAAATTTGCAAACAAACGTCCGAAATAGTGGTTATTGTCGTCAATGGGTATATGAAGTTTTGGATTTCATAACAGTACGGGGTTTTAGCGTGCTCGCATGTGTATTTTGATTTGATTAAAACTTCGTTCAGATTATAATAATAAATTCAACCTTTTTAACCCTCGAGTGGTCGCGTTTGGCTCAGTTACAAGGAAGGTCGCGCGGATGACAATAGTTATCCACTAAGTTTTCTGGTGTTTTAGCAATAGTTATCTTTTTTAATCCCTCTATATTCAAAGATACTTTCCAAAGGATAAGGGAAATAAATTATTTACTCAAAATAATGAAATATAAAGGAAGTACGTAGATCATTATCAACACATACCAAGTTGAAAATAATGATTACGGGGACGGTCGCGTGGATGACAAACGAAATAATTTACTCAAATAGCACAGTACTTCAAAAATATCAGTACAGGGCACTCAATGTAATAAAAAACTCTAATTGTATTAATTTTGCTAATGTAGGAAAAAAAATATAAAGGTGAGGTGGAGGACAATATTTAGCCAACCAAAACAGATGACAATTACCGACCGACAATATCCAATATCAACTAACAGAGGTGCATAGACTATCCCTTCTAGCCTCCCTTTGCAGGCTCTAGACTGTTCATATTCATCCATGCCAAAACAAATACACAGTAGCGATGTTGAAGAGCAGTGGAGGACTATTGTCATCCGCGCGACCACTCGAGGGTTAAGAGGAAAAAAAAAGAAATTTTGGATCGGACAAATAGATTCGCAGTTATAGCCAAAAGAGATAAACGTGTTTTCGCGGAGAATTGGGACTCATTGCAAGTTACCCAATCTCTACCAAGGCCATAACTTTACGAAAAATAGTCCGATTTCGGTATTGTTTTTTTATTTCGTAAGTATTGGGAGTTGGAATTAATTTTAAAGGATTTTTTTTTCGATTTTTGAGCATTTATTTAGAAAAAATGGTACAATGTATATTATTCAAAGTATTGTCCATCTCTAGCGACTACTTTTTCCCATCTTTCTGGCAATTTACGGAGACCAGCTCGGAAGAAGGCTTCGTCTTTTGAGGCTATCCATGAATCCACCCATTTTTTGCAATCTTCATAAGAAGTGAACCGCTGGTCAGTCAGGTCGTGTGTCATGCTGCGAAACAAGTAGTAGTCAGAAGGAGCAATGTCTGGAGAATACGGCGGGTGGGATAGACCTCCCATTTCAGCGTTTCCAGGTATGTTTTGACCGGTTTAGCAACATGCTGCCGAGCGTTGTCATGTTGCAAGATTGCCTTGTCGTGCCTTTCCCCAAATAGCGGCCGTTTTTCCTTCAGTGCACGGCTCAAACGCATAAACTGAGTTCGGTAGAGGTCTCCCGTGATCGTTCTTCATCATCAAACTTCTTCGGCTGGCCAGGGCGTTCCTTGTCATCCGTGTCAAAATCACCATTTTTAAACCCCATCCGAAACCAGTACTCACAAGTGGAAATGGAGCATAGTCCCTATAAGCCTCGCAAACTAACCAATGGGCTTCAGCTGCTTTTTTATTTAAATGAAAGCAGAAAAGCAAAGCTTCCCGCAAATTCGTCTTACTTGGCACAAAAGTTGACATGTTTAGAGAGCAAAAAAATAATGTTGTTCACACTTCAGAGAAATGACCCCTACTGAAAATCAAAGCTAAATGATGACGCTTCAACATGAATATAGCAACAAGTTGGCCCGATGGGATTAGAGACTAGTAATACCATCTCTTATCAATCCTTTAAAATTAATTCCAACTCCCAATACTAAATCTTGCTACAATTTGCTACAACTATATAAAGTTATTTTCCGAAAAATTCTTCTTTGTCTTGTTATAGGTAAAAATAGTGTTTTAGGCTCCTTGACTATTACTAGTCTCTGCTTCAACTGTCCTTCTTTCTTGATCTCTTGCCTACCATAATTTTCTTTTTATGGACTTGGACCACTTTTTAAACGATAAAACATCTATGTTGATTAATAAATATGTTTTCTAATTCAATTCTTCAATTAAGGAGCCAACAATTATAGAAATACACTTATATTGGCAAAAACTCCTCTTTATTATACTTCAATCAAATAACATGTTTCGGGACTTTTGTCCCATCCTAAGACTGAAAACAGTATATCATATGATTACACAACTATTCTATTAAAATATCAATCAATACACTCAAAGATTAATTTGCCCTTAACATATCATTATAAATTTTACCTTTGATAGTATTCCTTCATGGTGTTATTACACCGTGTCTGTCCTTTCATATATTAAAATAACAATACTTCTACCTAATGGGTACAAGGGTCAATCTCAAACAATTGTTTATAGTCCATAGTTGGTCAATCTATAATGTTAATTTATTAATTATTCCTGCATACACTGCTCCTATTTTATCTGTGTCTGTTTTGTAGTTAACAGTATTATTAATTGTTTTATTGATGTAGATTGCCTCTTTTATTTTAAAACAATTAATAATACTGTTAACTACAAAACAGACACAGATAAAATAGGAGGAGTGTATGCAGGAATAATTAATAAATTAACATTATAGATTGACCAACTATGGACTATAAACAATTGTTTGAGATTGACCCTTGTACCCATTAGGTAGAAGTATTGTTATTTTAGATATGTGAAAGGACAGACACGGTGTGATAACACCATGAAGGAATACTATTAAAGGTAAAATTTATAATGATATGTTAAGGGCAAATTAATCTTTGAGTGTATTGATTGATATTTTAATAGAATAGTTGTGTAATCATATGATATACTGTTTTCAGTCTGAGGATGGGACAAAAGTCCCGAAACATGTTATTTGATTGAAGTATAATAAAGAGGAGTTTTTGCCAATATAAGTGTATTTCTATGTTTTCTAATAATTTATTTCATAATTTTGTTTTATAAAATAAATCTGAATTAATTTCCAGACGACCCAATATGTGAATCTTAGTAACGAAGAAATAAAATCATTACTTATGTTGAAACTTTGTATAACATTGTGTAATATCGGGCTCTATGTAGTTATTTCTCGAATAGTTGTTGGTTTTCTTATTATCGTGGGCTGTGGCTACAGGTGGACTGAGTAGTGAGTGCCCTTCCTCTGTGTGCCTTAGCTATTTACCCTCCTTCCATTTGATTAGTTTCGGCGCCTTTGTATTTGTTTACTCTTCTCGTCTCAGCTCCTATTATTCCCAAGCAACTTATTAGAAATAGTAATCTTTAACGTTGAAAACTAATATATTTGTATTAATAATATATCATATTATAGTACGCTAAATACGTTAATATAATAATATTATTACTTATGAATAAACGTAAACTCACGTATTCAGGGTGAGTATCTCTTGGTGTAAAAAAGAATTGGGTGAAACTAGATCAAAAATGTAGCAAAATGCCGCAGACATCACTTTTCTATTCCAATACGTTCCAAATATACGATAAATCAAAGACTTTTTTGAGGAAACCAGGTTTTTTCCTCCATAAAAGCTGTAATATCTCCATTTAGCTTAAATATTTTTCAAAGTTTGATCACATTTTCGGATTTAGCATTGAATTTTCTATAAGAGCTGAGTACCTGTAACCTTGAATTTTACAAACTTGGTATCTAAAGAACAGCTAGATCTTCACCTTATTTGGGAAAGTCAGAATGTCCTATTGACTTTACGCTCAATAAAACGCTCACCGTTTTTTAAAAAAAACTATCCACAAAACCTTAAATCTCACAGAAACTTGCCAATTTAACCAGCTTTTGAATGATATGTTGAACGTAATGATTTTGTTTCTATTTCATGGAGAAATGTTTTGTAAAAATCAAGGTTACATGTACTCAGCTATTATAGAAAATTCAATGATAAATCCAAAAATGTGGTCAAAATTTGAATCATATTTAAACAAAATGGAGATATTACAGCTTTTATGGAAAAAAACGTGGTTTCCACAAAAAAGTCTATGATTTATCGTAATCTGCAACGGATTTGAATAGAAAGGTGAGGTCTGCGGCTTTTTGCTACATTTTTGATCTAGTTTCACCCAATTTATTTTTTTTTACACTAAGAGATTCTCACCCTGTATATCACTTGAATATGAATCAGAATGATAGAAGGATCAATACAATTAGGATTGATGAATTAATTGCCACTTCTATTGAGATTATTTTATTAGAAAATTAGTTTCGAATGCTGAACATTCATCTTCAGTTCTAAAACCTACAAAATGTTCAACACATCAACGCTATGTTAAATGGATTAAATGAGGCGTCCAGTTGCAAAACGTAGCAAAACCAAATTTCTAAATTTTTCACCAGAAGCCAAAAACCATAGCAATATGATGCCCAATTGATATGAATGTAATTTTTCTTGTATAATTAGCAGAAAAATAGATGGTTTTAGTTGGGCAAGCGTAATAAGGGCCCTGTTGACCAGTTTTTTTAAAAATTGGTTTTTCTTCTGTACTTACTCCGTTTTGCAACAGTTTTGGGGACTTACTTCTTTTTATAATGAAATAAATACATGTCCTGAGTTGATTTATAGAATTGAAATGATGGATTAAAAAATGATTTTACGTTCAAAAATTTTATTTATTAGCTTGGCGAACAATAAAAACGGATAGTAAAGTATTAAACGATATATGTACATACATGGAGTAGTCTATGTAATCACAATACACATTTTCCTAAACAAATTAATATTCTTCCTCATCTTACTTCTAGGCAGATTTTTAGTAAAACTTCTTTGAAAATTGTTAAAAACAATTTATGATTAAAAAATATTTGTTTACATAAATCCGATTATTTTTTAGAGTATTGAGGAACAAAATAAAAACAATAAAGCATCGAACTACGTAGTAGTATCAAAATATTATTGACTCTGTTATTTAGTAGCTAACTTTGTAAATTCAAAACAAATATCTATCTAAAAACTTTTTTTATAATGTTTAAATACATTTATTAGTTTAGTTTAACAAACAAAAAAATTAAATATAATTTAAAAAATGGACTAGTCAATAGTAATTAGGTTCACAATAACAGGTAACTTTTCTAAACAGCTAATTGTGTTTCTTCCACCTCGTTTATGCCTCCTAAATCTGACAAATAATATGAATAACATGGCGGCCATATTGTGAGATACTCCCTTTTGGTACTGTGATAGGCATGATTTTACTCCCTTTCGCTACAGCACGTGATTTTTAATTGTAAATTTGAACAGCTTTTCCTTCGTTTTTAAACCTAAAATCCAGTCAGTCTTCTGCGTGGAAAGGAGCTGGATCGAACGGTATATAAAACTCAATTTCGATTTTCGGTGGATTTGCTACGTTTTGCAATTATTCGCCTCCTATATAATAAGCTTTTTAAAAATATTGGTTCTCACCTGAAGAGATCTAACAGATATCTGAAATATATCCATCGTGGAACGGGGAAGGGCCAGGTAGGTTAAAATCCCAAAAATGTAACCTACCTGCCCCCTTTCCCTTTCCACGATGGATATATTTCAGATATCTGTTAGATCTCCTCAGGTGAGTTACCAATATTTTATTTCTTTTCTTACATTTTTGTAAGATATGACGAAGAAGGGTGATAAATAATATGTATAGGAAAATATTGCAAATTATTATACATTACAATTATATTATTTTACAATTTTGTTTTTAATAATAGCCCTAAAGGATTGCAATGCTAAAAGATCGGCATATCGTTAAAAGTTCTTACTAGTATTCGTTTCTACAGTTAACAACAGAATATTTAATATGAAGAATTATGTTAACTATAAATTTCCTTATGTAGGTTTTAGTTATGTTTATCATATTTCTAAAAAAAAAAAAAAATAAAAAAAAGTCTGGAAATAAACGTTTGAAGTCTTGTATTGAATCACGAGGAAATTGAATTTTGAGCAATTTTCCCGTACTGTTATAGATATTCTGTGTAGTCAAACAATTTAATTATACGATGGAATACGTGACCTGTAGAGCATTATCGTTTGATCTAGCTGTTCTTGACATCTGGTGTCTTTGAATATATTTTATATTTTAAAATTAATATCAATTTCAGTCCGGTATAAGTGCTCACCGAACACTATTGGATATGGCGTCTGGTATTGACATAGTATATGAAAATTCAAAGGTTAAATTTATTCTTTATTTAATAACTTTGTTTTCGATGTTATTTTGTATTAGATTTAACAAAGCTTTTATCCTAAAGGGTGCGTAAAGTAAAACATTTGTTATAATGAAAATTATAAGTTTCGTTTAATTAATTTAAAAGTTCATACTAGTTATTTATATTAATCATTTTATTATTTACTTATCCATATCTTCTTTGCCCTGTAAAAGGAATTTTCTTTTTTTAAAAGTTCTTTTATCTTAAGAGAACTCAAAATTACATTATATTTGTGAATACGTTAGTTCTGATACTGTTATTTAGTATTTCATGGCATTTAGAGATGGGGGGTTGGAAAGGGCGGGGCATGATGCTCAGAGCAGTCTATCCATCAATTCAACGGTAGTACGCTGAAGACCATCTGGGATATTTAACACCCAACGGATAAATGCATTGAAAAATTGTGTTTCAAAATTCAAAATAATAATTGGGCATATCAAAAAAAAAATGACCGTTTCATCAAATTCCAGATTTCAAAAGTCTGTAAATATCTTAATGCTATTTATTATTTACCAATACATAATAATCCCTTTAGAGCATTCCCTAAGCTTGTTTACTAGAACTGAACTTCCTAAAAAAAAAGCCTCAGTTCAGTTATTTTTTGGTAGCAATGCTTCATTTTTGGTTTAAAATTCAGTACTAAGCGGTGCTCATCTAGTGCATGAAAAATTGTTTTATTTTTTTTAAAATTAGAGTAGATAATCTATAAATGATAATGTATCACAAAACTATCGCTATATTAATCGTTGCCTCGAAATCGACTTTCGATACCGATTCTTTCTCATGAATCGGTGGAATTGAGAATCGACATTTTGAACCGACACATCTCTTATCATGTTCTTTATTTATTTTTAAATTTCGCGGTTAAAAATGGAGTCGTGATTAAAAAAAATAAATAAAATGGTATACAATTAATCAAAATATAAGTTGAAACTCAGGATTTTAGGAGTTGTCTGGAGCTTCTTAACAAAATGTTTTTATTATTCGTTAGCATAATTCACTGTAATAAAGAAATCATCGTTTTTTATTTTTAAATTTCGCAATTTAAGATGGAGTGATTAAAAATAAAATTGTATAAAAATAGTCAAAATGTAAGTTGAAATTGTTTTGTAATAAACGACTAAAATGCTTTTACTGATTGAGGACTGTTTAATATAATATATAATTTTCATCATAGGTCTGTTATAAGTGTAGAATTTTTCTCTTTTAATTCCTATAGAAAAGAAATTAATCGCTTCATCAATTCCACTGTTAAAAAGTGGCCATTTTTAGCATTTTTCTTCAAAATCGTTATTTATTAATTGTCAAAGATCCCTGAAACTGAGCGATAATTTTAGAAACATTTGATTACAATAAATAGGACATATTTAATCAAAATGGTGAGACCGAGGTTCCAACTAGGTCAGAAGTAAATCGAATATAACACGGACGAATTCTAATCAAATAGCCGACGGTCAATTCTGTTAAGGAAGCTATGAAATCACATTAGTGCCCACCTGACTCTCACAGTGTTATATCGTTCTCGGGACCGAATCGATTTCTGAACACAAAATCGAATTACTCCTCTGAATTGATTGGTTAGTTGAGTAGTATAAATGCAGTTCTCGAATAAATCGAGTTTGTGTTCCACTGCTATATAGATCACTTTAATATAAGTCTATATAGGGCCTATTAAGGTTTTTATTGTTAAACCTCTAGCGTTATCAAGATCCCTTTTTTTTTTTTTCTAGTGCTGTTAATTTTCGGTTGATCATTAACCATGTTATTTGTATATGGTTAAGTTATGTTATTTTTTTTACATGGTCAATAAAAATTATTTATTTTTGGTTGCTGGTCTATACTTTTTTAAATCTGACATATAACAAATCCTCTATTAATTAACTAATAATCTTATAATTTATTAATCTCAAAGGCCATATTGAATTATTTTCCTAACTTCGACCTCTACGCTCTCTCTTTTCTTTGAATCTTGTCCCCTGACTCTCCGAGGATCATTTTAAGGATCATATTTGTGAAATGTAAATATTTATAAACAGTAATTAATTTTAAATTATTTTACACATTTATTCTTGTAATTGTATTTTCAATATTTAAAAAAATATATTTAGATTCTCGATTCCTCCAATCCTTCAGAAAAAAAAAATCGATTGCGAGATTCGATGATCCAAAGTCGATATTGATAACCTACGCTGTACCTGAATACATATTGTGACCCCTTATTCTTCAATTATTATACATAGATTTCTCTCCACAAAAAAAAAAAAAAAAAAAAAAAAAAAAAAAAAAAAAAAAAAAAAAAAAAAAAAAAAAAAAAAAAAAAAAAAAAAAAAAAAAAAAAAAAAAAAAAAAAAAAAAAAAAAAAATTAACAGAATTTAAAAAGATTCACTTGAGGTACACCATAATGGTATAGAAGGATCAATACAATTAGGATTGATGAATTAATTGCCACTTCTATTGAGATTATTTTATTAGATTACTAGTTTCGAATGCTAACATTCTCGAGAGTGATTTCCCTACACCATTTTAAAAATATGTGGAGTGATGTTTCGATTCTAGATTCCTCCCATACTTCAGAAAAAAAATCTATTGCGAGATTCGATGATCCAAAGTCGATTCCAATGAGCTGATCGATATTGATAACCTATGTTGTACCCAAATACATATAGTGATCCATAATCCCTTAATTATTATACATAGATTTCTCTCCACAAAAAACAAGAAAAGAAGAAAAAATATTAATAAAAATTATTAACAGAATTTAAAAAGATTCACTTGAGGTACACCATAATGGTATAGAAGGATCAATACAATTAGGATTGACGAATTAATTGCCACTTCTATTGGGATAATTTTATTAGAATACTAGTTTCGGATGCTAAACATTCTTGAGAGTGATTTCCCTCAACTAGTTACAGGCTGGCAACTACACGTATAAATGAAATCAATAAAATTATCTTTGCTGCACTAAACATTATTGCCTTATCAAAATATCGATTATTGTTTGATATTGTGTTTAAAAAATGGGCGACCTAACCATAGCTTTTGATGAAGGTTTTAAGAAGACTAATATTTCAATGATTTCAAATTCATTTTAATGTTTCAGGTTTATTTAATAAATTGTACCATTGGTTGTGTGAAAGAGCAGTAATATTACCAACAAATACTATAGCAAAGAATATTAATATTATTATTGAAAAAGTGGATTGTGACATAGAGAATATCTCTATTGATAGGGTTGTAAGCACTGATAATGCAGTCCATCATCCGCCAAAGTTTCTTCCTAAAACGTCTCTGTCCATCTAAATTACCAAATCATAGATTAGATTTAAGGATTGAATATCCAATAATGCTTTTGAGTAAATCATTATAATAATAATGGGTTACAACTTTGAATGAAAATATATAGAAATATTGTGAGAAAATAATTCTCAACTGCATTATAAGATTTTTATTGTTAAAAAATAAAACTTCTGTTATTAGTTAAACCTATCTAAGTTGGTTACTTATAAGAGCGGGCGAAGCAGTGACAGAGGATCCTAGTTTTAAATATAGGTATGTAATTGTTGTATTAAATTTTAGTATGTGGAATTATACATAGGTATGTTATTATGTGAAACGTTTGATGTATTTTAAATATTAAATGTGTAGTGTAATCTTGAAATTTTTTTTTTTTTTTTTTCATTTATTGATATTTACAACTGTACAAAATAATATACAACAAGTAAATGTGTTGACAGTGAATTCAATGGCATGAAAATAACTTGTGAAGAACTACTCACTAGTAGCACTTCAATAAAATCTACACTAAAAGGTCTCTAGGCCATCTTCTTTTCAGACGCCTCGGAGGATTATCAGGGATGGAGGAGGAAGCAAGTTGAGAGACTAGTGGATTTTAAATTTTAAATGCGAAATGTAATATTGTAATGTTCTGTTAAATGTTTGAGAAAATGTAATCTTCAAATGTTATGTTGAAATAGTAATGTTAAACTGTTAAACTGCTACCTTGTTATCTCTGCAAAACCCGAGTAGCCGAGGGGCAAGGAAGGGAAATGCATTTTAAAAAAATGCTAAACGTTTATCTTCAGTTCTCAGGTGGTCAAAGAGATAACTCCAGGACTTGAATTATCTCTTGTACCTCCGATTCGAAACTAGTATTCAAATAAAATAATCCCAATAGAAGTGGCAATTAATTCATCAATCCTAATTAAAACGATTCTCTTTAAAATCAAGCATTGTTAGAGTAAAACAAACGTCACATTGTTGAAGAACTGTATTCGCTATTGGTAAATGATGAAATAGGAATACAATTTCAAATCAATGAAACTAATGCATTAACGAAATAAATAGAACCAGACAATAGCACCATTTTTTTTACACTTTTTTTTATTGTTAATAGGGAATTCGTTTATCCAAGAATGAAGTAATATTTTAAATTAATAATTATTTTTCAATTTATAACATATGAAGGGTACAGGGAAAAAACAAGGATAGTCACAAATTGATCATTTTGAGAAAAGCTAATTTTTAAGTTTGAAACATTGTGAAAATTGTAAACTAACATATTTTTCAATAGTTAACATTTTGTTAGAACCACCGTTATTTCTTTAGGTAAATGTCAACAAAGTAGGTAGAAATTAAAATTTTTTATCAATAAAATAATTCATTTTTCACAAAAACTACAAACTTACAGGAATAAAATGAGGAAAGTCAAAATATTTTTGTTGGCTAAAATACAATCTTTTTCTTACTTTAGCTCCATCTTTGGCAAAGAACCTGATTAGCTACCTGTTATGATAGAAAATTCATTGTTGGTTTGCACTAATCAAAACAATATTTGTTGTTATGAGTAAAGAAAATATCACTGATGAGGCAAATTCTCGTAAAATTCTTGGTTTTTTGGTTGACAAAATTCTTTCAACACTTGGATATAGTCATATTTTGGTTTAGACAACTGCAGGAGATGTTTGTATGATGCTGTCGGTATCCCAAATTCTCCCGATTTCAATATTCCTTGTGGTTTCAAGTTTTTTTCTTGTTTCTAACGATGATAGAATGGCTCTCCCAAGCACCATTATAAGTGCTAAGATGGTAAACGAAACCTGGTTTGTCTTAAGACAATCTCAATTCCCTCACTTTTTGAATCGGAAAAGAGCACTTAGGAGCAAATTTATGTTCAAGAAACATCGGCCAATTTTTTATAATTTTCTGTCTAACAGGGACAACTTTAGATGGCTTTTGGTTTCTGGTTCTGAACAATCATTGAACATTGCATCTTCAACAGCCAGACGAGGTCTGCGTTTAGCAATAGGAACCATAGTAATTAATCAACGGATAGCAAAGCGTTGAAGGCACCAATAATATGTTTTGTTTCCTCACCTGTGATGTTTTGGAAGCATGTAGTCGCAATTTCTTCATTACATCAGCTACTCTTCCCGTCTTCCTTCTTTTCTTAGATCTTCTTGGATCGCTCATTACTCTGTCTTCATCACTCTCACATAACATTGTTTTATTGCCGAACAATCCAATGACTAAGGAAGTCGAAAACAGAATGAAAACAAAGTGTGGAATGCCTAACAGGTAACTATTGGCATGGTTCTCCTTGTTTTTTCCCTGTAGGCTGGTTTTTCATTCCTGATTTTCACTGGATTTTCCTTATTTTAGCCTTAATACAGTGTTATTAACTGATAGTACTCGTAAAGACCAACAGAATGCGCCGAAAAACGAAAAATCGGAATATCATGGACTATTCTTGTTTTTTCCCTGTACCCTTCATATTCATTCTGGTCCCTTAGCTCTAATACACATTTAAAACCTCGTTAGACCATCTTACCATCTACAGTGTTCAGTGCAGTAAAAACCAGTACTAAATGATAACCAAACATTTTAAAATGGAACATGTTTTACCGGTGAACAAGCTGGTCAAAAGCACGTGTATTAGGAGCAGTTAGGAGCTCAACAACGGTATCATTAACGTAGGCAGGTTCTAATGAGTGAGCTCCTTTTGAGTTTGTTTCTCCTAATACAAAATAAAAAATTCACCCTGGAGTTGACTGATCTGTCTTGATCCCTCTCAGCTGTTTAAAATTTTGGCTTGATTAAAAAATAAATTTATTATTTTAATCATTCATCTTCAAATTTATTGACATAGATATATCTTAGACACATAGACATATCTATAAACATAGACCCCTTCCAGAAAATGGTAGACTCTAAAAAAATATGTTTCAAATCAAAAAACTTTGTACATAACTTTTTAAAAAAGAAATAATGATGTCTATTCAAAACATAAAACGATTATCATAATAATATATAACAAGATATAAATGTGGCGCCTACAAGTTAGGTATATCTTAAAGACAGTTAAAACAGCAATCCTTAAGGACGAAAAAGCTAATTCTAATTGTGGATGGAGAGAGTGGCCAAGGATGTCCTTCGGCCTCAAAAAATCGTCAGATCCTGGCAGATCTGTAAAACAGTGTCCTTAAAAACCTTTAAAACAGCACTCCTTAAGGACGATAAAGCTAATTCTAATTGTGGATGGAGAGAGTGGCCAAGAGTGTCCTTCGGCCTCCAAAAATAGCGCCTACAAGTTAGGTATATCTTAAAGACAGTTAAAACAGCAATCCTTAGGGACGAAAAAGCTAATTCTAATTGTGGATGGAGAGAGTGGCCAAGGATGTCCTTCGGCCTCAAAAAATCGTCAGATCCTGGCAGATCTGTAAAACAGTGTCCTTAAAAACCTTTAAAACAGCACTCCTTAAGGACGATAAAGCTAATTCTAATTGTGGATGGAGAGAGTGGCCAAGAGTGTCCTTCGGCCTCAAAAAATCGTCAGATCCTGGCAGATCTGTAAATCAGTGTCTTAATATTTTAAATTAATAATTATTTTTCATTTTATAACATGTTCATTCCGGTCCCTTAGCTCTAATACACATTTAAAACCTCGTTAGACCATCTTACCATCTACAGTGTTCAGTGAATTTATAAGGACACTGTTTTACAGATCTGCTAGGATCTGACGATTTTTTGAGGCTGAAGGACATCCTTGGCCACTCTCTCCATCCACAAGTAGAACTATAATAGCTTTTTCGTCCTTATGGATCGCTGTTTTATGATGGCGGAATTTTATTAGTTTTTCGTCCTTAAGGATTGCTGTTTTAACGGTTTTTTAAGTCCAAAGGATAACTTCCGCCATTGTTGTCCTCCAGGATACCGTTTTAAAATATTTAACGGTTTTAAGATGGCGGACCTTAAAAGGACACTTTTTTAAACATATTCGACTATTTAACTGTTTTAAGATGGCGGAAGGTTATTCTTTCGTTGTTAACTCATTCTACGGGAGGCTGAAGATAGTTTTTCAGCCATCTTTGGCTGGGAGATCTATACTTCTTTGGTGTAACTTTCTTTCACCTTCATTTTGACACGCTCTAGCTCTTTATGTGTTAATCGAATCGAAATTTTGGCAACAGTTTTCTGATCAGAAATTTAATGGAGAATATTTTTTGTTGTATAACATTCGTCGCTAGAACCTACCGTTCAGGAGCTGTATTGGTTTGAATGAAAAAACTTACGTTTGAAACCAAAATTTTTTCTCTAACTTCGTTATTAATATTCATTAATTGTTAATTTAATTTAAACAATTGAAAATCATACACCTGAGCAGAAAAAAATTAAAAACATAGGTCAAAAGGTTTTTTTTTCATTTTTAATTTTTTTTTTAAGCACTTAATAAAAATTCTCCACTAGAAGGTCTCTAGCCATCTTCTTTCCAGACCATACCGACCCTCAGTTGAGGGTTTTTTTTTATGGACATGTACTTGTTACTATGTGAGGGAAATCGCAGTTATCCTGAAGATGGAGCAATGTACTCCGAAACTTTTTTTCTCTTTTTTTTTCTTTTTATTCTTTTCTTTTTCGTTTTTTTCGTTTTTCTTTTTTTTCCCCCCTACCTTTCCTTTTCAGGCATACGGGGTTTTGATGGCAGCGGTTTCAAAATATACTCCGAAACATGTTGGAGAAAATAAAAGACAAATAGGAGTTATGCCTTAAAAAGAAATATTAAGGTTTAGTTGTTTTTAAATCTGACCCCCTCCAAAAAAAAATGTTGGTATATAGAACCAATTTTATTTTATAACTACGATATAAAATTTGACGAAAATCTGTTGAATTGTTTTTAAGTCCGATTCCCCTCCCCTCCCCCCCAACACCCTGCCAAAAAGGACCTCAATTCAGTGATGTTTCACCCGTATAAAAGTGTTGTTACATTAATATGTAACTCTTAACAATTTAAAAAAAAAATAGGTGTGACGGTCGTGAGGAACCTCCCATAATTTAATGTTTATTGCAACACCAGAGCCTTACCTAAACGGCTAGTTTTACTAATCAGTTGTGTACATCTAAAAATAATCAAATATGGAGTCCAGGAGCTTTAAAAAAACGAATCATTTTAAAAACGCGTGACGGTCGTGAGTAAGAAAAAGTACGAGGAAGAAAACTTACCCTGGATTGATAAAAATCTTAGGAAATACACCAAAAAATGTCTACCAAACACATCACTTATGAAGATAACCTCACGAATTACCTCAGAAGATTATCAAGAATGGAGTGGGAAGCAAGTTGAGAAACTAATGGATCTGAGTGGTTATGGAGCTTAAGATGAAAGGATAGGTATCTGGTGTGGGCTAAATCAGCAACATATGGAACATTGAGATCTTTATGGATAAGTTTATTTGTGACAAAGTAAGAAGCATTAAGGATTTTTCGAAGGATTTTGGATTGTAAGGATTGGATACGGGATGAATTGGATGGTTTACTAGAAACCCCAAAGCTCAACTCCATACGTCCAAATAGGTCTAATTACTGTTATGTAAATGAGTATTTTGTAATTAATTGAACGTTTGTATAGTAAATGTTGAAGTAGTCTGTAACGACAAGAAAAAAAATAAATAACAATATAAAACATATGAGGATCGACTGTTACTAGGGCAACCCCTAAAACATGTTTCCTGTTATTCTTTCTTTAGCCAACAGGCTCTAGGAGGCCTTCAATTTTTTAATATTTATCTTCTTAAATATGACTTAGTAAAATTAATTGTTTGTTATACATTGCCGTCTGAATTGTCATTAACTTTTATTTTGTGTTTTGTAGATAAAGGATGGGATGCTATTTTCTGTTTACTAATTTATTTCTTTTACGATTATTGTTTTCTTAATATTGGGTTGTTTCACATGAAATGTCCGTTTTCAAGGTAAAGGGATTTTAGTAAAAATACAATATGAAAACAATATAATTTTATTCGAAGTATTTACCTTCTTTTTCTGCACATTTTTTCCAACGTGACAACAACTTTTTTATCCCGGATTTGAAAAACTCTGAGCTTTGAAGTGAAACAAAATTTGAAAACGCACTTTTGATTTCAGCATCATTTGCAAAAATTTTTCCTCTGCAGAAGTTGTCTAAATTCCTGAAAAGGTGATAATCTGTTGGAGACAAGTCGGGAGAATATGGTGGGTGCGGAAGAACTTCGTACCCCAGCTCTTTCAATTTATGCATGCTAAGTTTTGAAACGTGGGGTCTAGCGTTGTCGTGTAGGAGTATAGGGCCCTTCCGATTTACCAATCCAGGTTGTTTTTTCAATAATTTTTCGTGCATTTGGCCAATTTCATTGCAGTAGGTTGTAGAGGTAATGGTCTCACCTCTAGGCAAAAAGGAATAATGTATGATTCCAGCCATGGACCACCATACTGTAACCATCAATTTTTTCGGGTGCAAATTTGATTTTGGCATTTGTCCTGGGCTTTCGTCAATGTCTAACCACTGCCCTGACCGACGCTGATTGTCATAAGCAATCCAGCTGCCGAACGACCTAGTTTAAACTCATAAAAAAATATTACACGAAAATCGCGTGTTTCCATGTTCATATTTGAAGCTATACTAAACAGTGTGTAATTGATTGGGAAAATAATGTTTATAAAAGTAGAGGATTAGTAACTGCTTGATTATGATATGTGAACTTTGGAAGTAAACAACAGAGACTCGCAAAATCCTCTATGTATTTCAAATATTATAAAATCGGATATTTCATGTGAAACAACCCAATAGATTGGGTTTGCTTTAATAGCTCTCAAATAGATAATTTTTAATAATAGAAATTTATTTTTAAGCCGGGGCATAATACAATCGAGATTCTATTATTAGGTATCCATAATGGTCTTGGGAATCGAAAAATTTTGGTAGCGACACATCACTAAAAATATTTATCGTTTTGTTTATGAAGACAACATTTATTTTTATTGTTTATTAGAAAATCTCTTAAAATTATCTATACTATTATACAAAAGAACAAGCCATTTTTCGTTTGTGATCACAGACCACGAAAACTACTGAACCAATCTGTACCAGATTGTAACGACATTATCTTTAAAGTTCCAGTTAAGTTTAGCAATAATAAAAAATATACTGATTTTCAATTAATGTGTTATTAACAAAGCGATGATATGTGGATAACAGCGAAGTTTATGGCGAGCGCCATTCTATATGAAAGATTACAGAGGTACCGTGTTATATTGAGCTTGGAATTAATAATAAAATTTGCTCATATTCAATTAAATTATCATAAAATATTTAAAAATGTGGCACGACATGTGGATCCCAATGAAGTTTCAAAATCCACCGAAATGTGGTCGGCACCATTTTTTTAGATAGGGTTTACAATGGTAGAACTACTGAATCTATCTACAAAATTTTAACTACATCATATTCATTGTTCTAGGAAGATTTACTATGATAAAAATGTTTACTACTTAATCTTCGGTGAAATTTTAACCAGGTTAAAAATTACTGCCATGCGTAAAAATATCATTGAAGAAATGATGCTCAATCGCTTACCTTAATTCCAGATTTTTATCGATAAACGAATTAAACTTCAATTATTAGTTAAAATTAACTAACAATAAGTTCTTTACTGAAAAGAGCGACGGGGGATGCTAGTATAATTATACAATCGTACTGTAAATTAGATTAATGAGAGATTTGTACCTAGATGAATAAATTATTTTCTCTTCATATAAAAAAAAAAAATAAAAAAAATAAATAATTGAAACTGAATGACTTAGTAAACGCTAGGTTTGATTACGCTAAAACGCATTTAGAATATTTTCTAGAGGTGTTGGTAAAGGCGCTATAATATTCATAGTTTTGAATCATAATTTATAACTATCAAATAATTATTATTAATTCTAATTATAATATATTAACACCATGAAATTTAGTAAATTGTGCTATAATATAGCATTATAGCATAACCTTTAACCTTAGGCAGTATCGATCTAACTCCAAGGTGATGGGAGTTCCTACACGCAATTGGGCTGCCAAAGCTCCCGGTCTCAACACCAGCTAATCACTTCACTTCCAATGCCTACCATATAATCATATAATATCATGTTTAAAAAAGTGTTATTAATTAATAAATAGTCAGTTGGAAATAGGAACATTAGTTGTTTAATTATTTGAATAGTTAAAACAGAGAAATTAAGAATCGCCATTAAGCTGTACTAAGATCACTAATCTAAAATCAGAAATTTAATGAATAATATTTTTGTTATATAACATTTGCTGCTGTGACCTACCGCTTAGGAGCTATATCAGTTTGAATGAAAAAAGCTAGGTGTGCCTGATTTGTTCAATTGAATGGGTCCGCCAAAAACGTTCCAAGCGACAAACAAAATTTTGAGTAATCAGTAAAAGAAAATCATAATTCAAAGTTCTTGTTAATTTTGTAAGTTAGATTTTTTTTCACCTTGTAATCTTTTATATTTCCATGTATAATAACATAACTCCCCTTTAGAGCTATCCGCTGCTTTCGCTGAAGTTCAGAAAGATCTGGACAGAATTAGTACCTGGGCGACTTTAAATAAATTATAACTTAACGAAAAGAAAACTCAGGCCATTCTAATAGGCTCTAGCTCCCTCCTTAATTCCTACTCACAATACCCTCCTTTAACCTTAAATAATCATCCTATCTCTTTCTACTCCTCTGTAAAAAATCTCGGGATTGTTTTTGATCAAACCCTCTCTTGGAAACCTCAGATTGCCCGAATTTCCCGCCGTTCCATAGGCCTTCTCAAATTATTCCACCGAAACCGTTACCTTCTTCCCCTGTCAACCCGCAAGCTTTTAGTCTCTTCCTTATTATTCCCTTACATTGACTATGGTTGTCTGGTTTACGGTGGCCTCTCGACGGTTCTCGAAGACAGACTGAAGCGAATCATGAACTGCTTCGTCAGGTTTGTCTTCGGTAGTCCGAGGCGTTCCCATGTTTCCCACCTCTATTCCCAACTAAATTGGCTCTATCCCACTTTCCGTAAACAATATTTTCATGGAACATTCCTATACCAAATTATCAATACCCTCCAACCTTCTTATATTTACAATAAGCTCCAATTCAGATCTGCAGTCAATCCAATACATACGAGATCCCGTCTTTCTGATCTGTATACCCCGTCCCACAGAACTTCAATATTCCAACGCTCCTTCCTTTTCCGCTCAACAATCCTCTGGAACTCCATCCCTCCTCACATCAGACAAGCTAAATCCCTGAAAACATTCAAATATTTATATTTCCAATACTCCTTCTCATCCAGACTGACGCTTGCTAACTATCTAACTACTTAGTCAAAAATTATTATTGCATTGCTGGATTCAGTTCTGAAATAATTGAGTTTTCCTTTTAATAAAAATTTAACTTTCCATGAATATAACATTGGGTACTTCTATTGTACATACAAATCATATCATTGTACCATAAGATTTTTCTATATCATTTTATTTTATTTTTTTTTTCTTATTTAATTCTATCTCCTCTAATCTGTAAAATGTTATCTTCTTTTCTTTTCTTTTTATTTAAATATCATCTATGTACATAGTGTCATTAATGTATTATTGTTTTTTTTTCTTTTTTGTATCTCATTATGTCTCTAACCAGATTTAATTTAGTTATACCTGCAATTATCTGTTATTCTTAAGGGACTTTGTCCCAGAATAAAATTATTTTTCTATTCTATTCTATTCTATTCTAACTCCTAGTTTCCTCGCTCATCTTTCCTCTATTCGACTATGGCTGCCTGGTGTTTGGGGGTCTCTCTGTGGATCTCCAAGAGAGGTTAAAACGAATTATGAATTGCTTCGTTCGATTTGTTATTGGAACCCCGAGGCGTTCCCATGTCTCACATCTGTACATGGACTTGAAGTGGCTCTACCCATCCACCCGCAAATCATACTTCCTAGGTTCATTCCTTTATCAAGTCATTTATCACCATCGCCCATCCTACATTTATAATCTGTTGAAATTTAAGTCTTCCTTCTACTCCCGATTTACAACAAGATCACGTTCCTCTGACCTATACTTGCCTTTCCATAGAACAACATTATACCAGCATTCCTTCCTAGCCCGATCCACTACCCTCTGGAACACCCTCCCTCCTGAAATAAGACATGCCCCTTCCTTAAGCTCATTTAAAACACTCCTCTTTCAATATCTCCTCTTATCCCAGTCAGATGCCAGTCAATATGAACAGTAATTATTATTAAATATGATCAAATCTAATAAATTTGATACCGGTGAATTGACTCATAAATTTTCTTTTATATAATAATAATCTTTTATTTGTTCCACATTGGTAAATAATAATTTTATTTATTTTTTTATAAAAAATTCTTTTTTCTTATTTTTTTTTTATTTTTTACTTTAAATGTTTTTCCTAAACAAAGAAATTTTATCTATCGACAATTTATATGTGTATAGTTGTGTGTATAGGTGTATAAGTGAATGAGTGTATATAAGTATATATCGTAATCTCTGTAAATATTTTCTTCATCCAATGTACATATAGACATAGTTCATCCCCTGTATATATCTTTTCTCATTTTCTCAGGGTTATTTATTTTATTTTTTAGTATTATTTCATTTATCCTTCTTATGTTATCTTATTTACTAAAGTTATTTAGACAATTATTTACCTAACTGTATTTGCATGTCTATTGTTCCTCATATAAACACCTTTGTATGAAAATATATATGCCAGACCATTGTACTATTTTATTACACAATTTTGTTATTCTTAGGGGACAATACGTCCCAGAATAAAGATTATTTTTTTTATTTCATTTCATAATGGATTATTATATCATACTATGATTCACTAATTATAATACATTTTAAAAACTTTAAAATTGTCACTTCGAAAATTTTGTCGCTTAGAAAGTTTGAAGGCGGAGCCATTCAATTGTTGGGCCTATTTTGGCACACTCAAGCTTTGTTAGTTTTGCTCGGATAGAAAATCTTTTGAAACCCATATTTAATCTTGGTCAAATGAAAATTCGGAAAAGCAGTAGATTATAGGTATTCATATCCATGATCTGATGGGAGAAATTGAGTTATTTTTTATTTATTTTTAATTCTGCCTCTTTACAGACTACTTGAACATTTATTAGACAAACTTTCAAAGCTCCCAATTAATTACAACTCATTCACATGACTGTGATTAGACCTATTTGGACGTACGGAGTTGAGCTTTGGGGCTCCGCTAAACCATCCAATTCATCTCTTATTCCATCCTTACAATCCAAGATCCTTCTAAAAATCCTCAATGCTCCTTACTTTGTCACCAATTAACCTATCCATAAAGACCTTAATTTTCCATATGTTGTTGATTTAGCCCACAACAGATTACTTTCCTTTCATTGTAAGCTCAATAACAACTCCAATCCGCTAGTTTCTCAACTTGCTCCCCACTGCTAAAGAACAAGAAACTGCTAGTTGTTACAGACTATTTCAACATTTATTAGACAAACGTTCAAAGCTCCCAATTAATTATAACTCATTTACATGACTGTGATTAGACCTATTTGAGCGTACAGAGTTGAGCTTTGGAGCTCCACTAAGCCATCCAATTCATCTTGTATCCAATCCTTACAATCAATGCTCTTTACTTTGTGACCAATAAACTTATCCATAAAGATCTTAATGCCCCATATGTTGCTGATTTAGTCCAAACCAGATACCTATCCTTCCATAGTAAGCTCAATAACCACTCCAATTCACTAGTTTCTCAACTTGCTTCCCACTCCACTCTCGGTAATCGTCCGAGGCGCCTGAAAAAAAGATGGCCTAGAGACCTTCTAGTGTAAATTTTTATTGAAGTGCTACTAATGAGTAGTTCTTTTCAAGTTTTGACGTGTTATTGTTATCAACTTATTTTCTTGATGTATATATTTTGTAAAGTTGTAAATTTCAATAAATGGATATTAAAAAAAAAAAAAAAAAAAAAATCTGGCTATTAATTTAATCTAGATACATCAGTCATCTTCAATAAGAGCGTGAGATCAGTTCTTAAAAAGAAATGGTTTATCTCAAGAGGCCTGTTGGCATTTCTAAGGCTGTCTGCATCGAAGGAATTAACTTGGCTTATATATATATATATATACACTGCCGGTCAAAAGTTTGAGACCACCCTGAAACGATACCAGTAAATTTAAAAGTTTGACGTTAGGTGAAAAATAAATGGATTTAAATAAAATTAAACGCATTTATATAGTTTATACCAAGATCTTTAAAGTTCATCTACCTTTAAGAGAAGAAATTAAAATTAAGTTTTCAATACATAGTTTAAAACAAACTGTATTTTCCATATTAATTCCAACAATTTCGTTTGCCGACAGAATAACCTTGGATTAAAAAATTTGAAATTTGAATTAAAAATTGAGAAACGAAAATCTCCCATTCATATTAAATGAAGGCAGCGGGAATTTTTGTTGAGCCATTTCAAATTTAATTAGATATTTATGAACTAAGTTCCTTTTTTTCCTGAGTGGAATAGCTCGTAATTGATTTATTACGGAGAAAATCTCAATAGTGAAACAAAGTGTTTTTACTTATAAATAAAAACATCAACATAAAATTAGATAGAAAAAGAGAGGCGGAACGATATTAAAGATATTAAACTTTTAAATTTACATACTTTGGCTCAGGGTGGTCTCAAACTTTTGACCGGCAGTATATATATATATATATATATATATATATATATATATATATATATATATATATATATATATATATATATATATATATATATATATATATATATACACATTGATTATTTTAATTTTTCTTTTTATGTAAGTAGGGATCCGATAAACATTTCTCAAGAAACATATGTTTTTTAATTATAAATCATTCCTTTGACATTATGTTTGCTTATACCAATGACGATGTTTGAAGATGTAGTAAACATTAAAATAAATCAAGTTCATGCTTTTACACAAATGATAACTGCAACCCTTAAATAGTGATTATTAGGCTCTGGTGTAACTGAGTGAACATAGAAAAAGTGTTACAAATCTTCTTGCTTTGTTCTGTTAATAGATGTTTGTGATATGAAATGGCCGTCTTCTGTACAAACATCTTCTGTCTGGGTGAAAATATCATTGATTCGGCTATGATTTTAATAGTTAATTATCATATGGGCCTTTAAATTATATGAAATAGTTTTGAAAATTAATTTTTTTGTTTAGGCAAGTTAGAATTTCAACTTGACTATTTATTCACGGAAGCTACAAATTCAGTGCATTTTCCAGACGTATTACCATACTTTTCTTCAAACATGGGACTGGAATAAAAGTGAAGATTATATAATTTTGATTCCACTTTTTAAAATAGAAATGGTACTAAAAAATTTTATAAAAAAATAAAGAAAACTTTAAATGATGAAATAGTATATCTCATCATTTACTAGGTTTGATTTTGTAGGATCTTCTACGGCTTAGGCGCCATGTAACACGTAAAGAAAAATAATAATTTGCTGATTAATCTGGAGCAGCTCTATTTTCAACCGACTTCAAAAAAGAGGAGGTTCTCAACTCGTCTGTTTTTTTTTTGTGTGTGTGTATGTTACGCGATTACTCCGTCAATTCTGAATCAATTTTGATGATTCTTTTTTAGATCGGTAGGGCATACTTCAGAGGTGGTCCCATAAAAAATATTTTGAAATCAACGCAGCACTTTTTAAGAAAATCAATCATAAAATCACTTATTAACTGTTCAAGTTTGTAGGTTTAATCTTCGTATAAGTCGGTTTCGTTTTTTTTCTCTAAAAATTATTTTTTAGTTTATTTTTTGTGTTGCTCTATTCTTCGAACCATCCCTATAACTTTCTGACATGTTACCCACTCCCGACGTTCATTAATTTCCGAACAGCTGCAGTTTAAATTCTTTATTTTTTTCCCGGAATATCCGCTCTTACCATTTATGTTTAGGTTCTACGATAGACCTTAAAACATTCCAATGATCATTTTTTTTTTTTTTTTTTTTTTTTTTTTTTTAATTCGTCCCATAAGAATTCAATTTTTAATATCTATATACATCTTTAGTCGAAAGCCTTTATATGTTAATTAATACCGGTCATTGGTTACGGTTAAAAAAATTCTTAAATATGAAATATCTTTTTTATCTTTTACTCTTTTATTAATTGAAATTTACAACTGTATTAATAAAAACACATTTAGTAAATATGCTGTATACAATATAAATGATATCGTGATTAGAACATGTAGAGGAACTACCCATTGGTAGTACTCCAATGAAAAGATCACGAGGCCATCTTCTCTTCAGGCGCCTCAGAGGATAACCAGGAATGGAATGGGAAGCAAGTTGTGCAACAAGTGGATTTGGATGAGGAGAGGTATCTGGTTCGTGCCAAGTTGGCGACATATGGGATATTAAGGTCATTATGGATTAATTCATTTGTGACAAAGTAAGGAGCATTTAGGATTTTTCGAAGGATTTTGGATTGGAGTGATTGGATGCGGGAAGAATTCGATGGTTTAGTGGATCCCCACAATTCTATACCGTAAGTCCAAATAGGTCTGATAATTGTCATATAGATGAGTTTCTTGTGGCGAGTCGGGAGATTAAATATGAAATATAAAATGAAAATTATATAGATAAGACTGGATCCAGTACACCATGCAATGTTGTTGGGCAGCTTGGGTTTCCTAGATCAGTGCTAAGAAGTCAATATATTGTGTTTAGGCTTTTAGGTCGCCTTGAATCAAGTCCATACTTCTACGATTATTCGAATATTTTCTTCTTTCTCCCCCGCCTTACAGTTTCAGCAAGACGTTTTATTCCGAATCATAAGATAATTTATTACAAGAAATTAATTCCTCTCTGCCTCTCACTGTATTCGAACTAACTGTCTTCGATTTGTCAGGTTGCTTGGGTAACTTTTTTTGCTATTGCGTTACCTCTGGTAGGCATGACCTGCTGATTTTTGCATTAATTCTATCTAATTCTGATTCGTATTCTATCCGACAAATATTCTTTATTCCCGAACCCGCTACTACATTGGACAACTAAAACAATATCTAATTGCATAAAATAAGTTGATAGTCATTTGCTTATAGCCCAGTCAATAAACACATTGTAGGGAATATGCGATAATTTTTAACTTCACAGCTTCGTTAGGAATAGTTAGAAGATAAACATACTAAAAGTCCCCGCCGCTGGGGGGTGAGCTAACGGTGTGGGGAAGGGAAGAAGTTCTATTTTTCGGGTTTTTCGATAATTTCTCGAAAACGGTTGACTCTAGAAAAATATGTTTCAAATAAACATAAAAGCTAATTAAATGTCCCATTAATTTGACCATAATAAATTTGTCGTAATTCTAACCGCTTACGAGATATACGTTATTGAAAATAGGTGATTTTCGGGAAAAAACAAATGTCACCTCACTTTTTGTCAAACTTTTGCGTCTATTACGTTCCACAATCGTATTTTAGAAAAACGCTAGAATCAAAATTGTAGATCATTAAATTTAGTTTAATTTCATATATACGTTTCTGGTATTTGCTTCAAATGTTTAGCAAAAAGTGTGGTAAACATTTTTTTTATTTCTAAAATTGTCGATTTTTAATAACGTATATCTCGAAAACCGTTGGAATTTATACGAATACGTAATATACGTATATTAATTTTATATAGGAAATTTAATGAGCTTTTATATTTATTTGAAACATATTTTTCTAGAGTCAACAGTTTTCGAGATATTATCGAAAAACCTAAAAAATAGACCTTCTCCCCTTCCCCCACCGTTAGCTCACACCCCAGCGGCGGGGACTTTTCCTAATGTTTACCTTCTAACTATTCCTAACGAACCTGTGAAGTCAAAAATTATCGCATATTCCATGCACTCTACACACCTCATTTCAGCAGTCATTGACTGGACTATTAGTGAAAATACATTTTTTTGTTGTATTTATTTTTTTATTTATAATAACTTTTCATTTTAATACATTGAGGTCAACGTTTTATTATTTTATTATTATTCTAAATGCACTTACCCTGTAATAATTAAAAGCATCATTTTTAATTCGTTAAATATTTGATCCATACATGAGGTACTTACAATTAAGAAGATTACAATGTGGATAAATAAATAGGTAATTAACAATGTAAATAATTTATAATTTATTTCTTTATTTATAATATACATCGTTATATGTGCGAAATTATATTGATAATTAGTGACCAATACCTGTTGAGGATATTGAGAATTGAGGCTGGGGCTCTCCAAAAAAAAATAACGGATCTGTCAACGCCTATAAATCAACCTCTGACTCCACTATCTGTTAGATTTGAATCTCTTCTGGTTTGGAATTTCCTCATTCCAGGTTTTCGGTTATGGGATGAAAAATAAACATTTTTAATTAAAAATTAGGACTAAAATAATGTCATTCTATTGAAAAACATCGTTGATACAGAAAAGTCGAGATTCCTCCATGTGGAAATAAAATTCAACGTTTCTTCAAAAAAGAAGATGGCTACTGACATTCAGCTGTAAATTCCAAGGATGGTGATACCATGACCAACATTTCGTAAACCTTAGGCTAAGATGATGAATCCAGTCGTGCAACCTAAAAATGTAACCTTAAAATTAATCTGACAGGTTAAATGGCTTATAAATCATAAAATTTTATATTTTATGCTGTTATAATTTGATTTGTGTAAACGTCAATACTTTGAACTAAAAGTGAAATAAAACTGAATTGAATCGTACAATTTTAATGTGATATAGTTCATTTATAAAGACATTTAAGTCTTACTTTTTTTATTTTTTCATTTATGGATATCTACAACTGTACAAAATAATATACATGTGTAAGTAAATGTGTTGATAGTGAATACAATGACATGTAAATAACTTGTGAAGAGCTACTCATCAGTAGCACTTCAATAAAAATCTACTCTAAAAGGTCTCTAGGCCATCTTATTTTCGCCTCGGAGGATTACCGGGAATGTAGTGGGAAGCCAGTTGGGAGACTAGTGGTTTGGAGTTGTTATGGAGCTTACTATGGAAGGATAGGTATCTGGTTTGGGCTAAATCAGCAACATATGGGACATTAAGATCTTTATGGATAAGTTTAATAAGTTTGATTGTAAGGATTGGAAACGAGATGAATTGGATGGCTTAGTGGAGCTCCAAAGCTTAACTCCGTACGTTCAAATTGGTCTAATCACAGTCATGTAAATGAGTTATAATTAATTGGGAGCTTTGAACGTTTGTCTTGTAAATGTTGAAATAGTCTGTAACAACTAGCAGTTTCTTGTCGTTTTAGTCTTGTATGTGGATTCCAAGAAAAACGTTTGTCTACATGGAGTCCTAGGTAGCGGATCTGTTCAACAGGGATTAGTGGAATATATGTCTTAAAAATAAATTATTTTTCTTATATTTTTTATTTGTTATCAGATTTTGTCCTAATAAAACAGTATCTTATTTTCTGTTTTGGCTTGAAGATGTTAAATATCTTTGTTCACCAGTTCCTTCTTTTGCCTCATGAAAGTGTTTCTGTTGCAAAATATAGAATGGACAGACTTTTGGTTTTATATCAAAGTTTAATTTTTAATATTTGTTGCATTTTCATACGATATTTATTCTTGAAGAAATTTTAAATGTTTACTTTCCTCTGAATGGGCTCTTCTATCATACAATTAATAAACGTAGGTTCCACATATTTTCTAAGCTTTTTACTTTATTAGAATTTATTTTTACAACTGGCTTCATTTGCTAAAACATTAAGTCCGAAAAGGGTTTAAGTCCTATCTTATTTTGGTCTTGGTGGCGTGACTTTGGTACCTTAGAGGTGCTGTGGTTTAGCTTTAAGCACCTGATAGTGACTGGCGCGACGAGAACCTGCTCTTATCGACCAACCTGATACACAACCTTATCTTGTTGAAATGTTTTGTACTCGTTTTCACCTCTAACCCAGTTTCTGTTGAATGGAACCCTGTCAATATTTTTGACTGTTTTTTTTTTTCTCCCCAGTGCCACTGTTTCAATGTCTGTGTTAAACTCTCTGTCCATCACTTTCTCTCTCTTCGACGCATATTTTTACATTCGTAATAAATGAGATTCTTTTTTAACCAGGATTTTTACAAAACTAACAATTCGGTACTGTATATATTTCGCTGGGGGTTGATAGATATCACAATCTCTATCCGTACATCATGCCATTTAGCTTTGGAAAAATTGAAAATTAATAGTAATAATAATGAAAGGCTGAACCCGAAGGTTCGATGCCGACACAACCAACCGTTGACCCTCCAACCCACTCCTCCAAAACCCTTATCACCAAGGTCGGCCTTGACGAAATCCTCCCATCCACGATTCGGCCTACCCCTCGGTCGTTTACCCGACGCACAGTGCGGCGCTCTTACGATCGAAGTAGACAAAAGTCATTCTTGACGGGAAAGACTTATAAAATCTTTACAAAATTTTAAAAACAACATCAATTCGACATATTTCAATTTCTTTAAAACGGGCTTTAAAAAAAAAAAAAAATTTTTGGACCTGCCAAAAGAACGCACATTCAGAAAATACAAACATTTAAATCCAAATTCCTAAGACTGATAACAGACTCCCCTTCTTATGTGTCAAACGATACCCTACATACATTCCGACAGTTAAGACCCATATTCATAAACTTTATCGACAATTTCATGAAAAACTACATGGACACACTAACAAACAGATACATAATATGGCAACAGTACAAATTCCTGACATAACTCAACGGATGCTGAAAAGGAAGTGGATGAGGGATCTCCTAGTCTAATCCCTAATAATTCAGTATCTCGCCTGGAGATTGTACCACTGTGTGCTGACTCCCTCATGCCTGATCGTGTTTGTTGTTTTAATGTAACATTCACTGGTTGTCAATTGTGTACAGCTGTTAATAAAATTATTATGTTAAAAAAATAAATAAATAAAAAAACTTAACTTGGAGGTTATAATTGGTTTATATGGCACTCAGTGTTGCTAAGTTACTAAATGTTTTTACAGCACTCAGTGTTGCCAGGCTCTCAACTTGGCACTTAATACACTTTCTACAACACTTAACACAACAGAACACCTTAACTCTTCCTGTAACTAACAATAATAACATACAGAAAAAAAAAGAAGAAAAATAACAATAAACCATTGATAAGAACTATAGGAATCACCGCGACAGTAATCTTACTTTCTTTTGAAGTCCCCCCCCCCTTAAATAGCTTATAAACAAAATTATCTCTGCATGATTCGACCATTATTTAGTTTTTAGTTCAACTAAGGTTTTCGAATTTTTATAATTGTTTTGTGGCTGTATAATTTTTGAATAATGATACCCGATAATCCGTAAATGTTCATAAAATTTTCGTTTACGGAACAATTATCTTTTTACTGTTTCATGGAAAACTACCAGGATTAATGCCAGTTGGGAGGTTAGGAGTTTATATAGTGGGACCCTTGAATGTTGTAGACCGAAGAAGCTGCTGTGGGTAGAAAGGTGCTCTCCGACGAAAGTGACGGGGTCATGGCCGGACTACTATCTGACCCTGCTCTGGGAACTGTTACAAATTCTGTCGCTGAATTTTAATTTATTTTTTATTTATCTTTATCATTTATTCAAATCCTTTATTTGATTTTTTAGCTGGCATGTTCTGTTAAGTAGCAATTTCCATTTGGTGGCGTTTCATTGAACAAAACTTTTATTTTTAATGTTAATAAATGGTCGAATCGGAAATATGTTTTACTGGTGACCTAATTAATTGGTAGCATTTAACCCTATGGTTAATAGATACTGTTTTACAGATCTGCCAGGATCTGACGATTTTTTGAGGCCGAAGGACATCGTTGGCCCCTCTCCCCTTCCAAAATTAGAATTAGTTTTCGTCCTTAGGGATCCTGTTTTAAGATATAGGGAAGATTATAAGGAGTCATTAATAATAGAAACTGTTTTAATGAATCGATTTCAAATGAAATTCCACTGAGCATTAACAATAGTGTCAAGTATCAAACAAAGCAAATTAGAAATTTATAGATTTATAGATCAATTTTTATTACCCTATACCTATTTGAAGCTGATAATTTTTATCGTTATAATGTTAAGTCTTTTTGTTCTTTATATTAGGTTAAGGGCCCAATATCCTCTGCAGCTACACAATTAGTGGTGACAAGGTTTTTGTAAAAACTATGCTATATTGGCGGAATATATGGTAGGAGATCAATCATATCCCTTTTTTGGTGGGGGTTCGGGGCGGGATTAAGAGATGGTTCCTGTCATTAAGATTAAGATCCTGATGAAGATGCCATTAAGATCTTGGTAGTACTGTTTTACAGATCTGCCAGGATCTTAGGATTTTTTGAGGCCGAAGGAATATACAATATAAACCGTTTCGAAGTCATAGTGACGAATGTGCAAATAAACGTATATTTTACAACAGTATTGATTTTTTAGCTTGCGTTTAAGGGACATTATTAAAACTTCAAATTTAATAGTCTAGTAGCAAATTTAATCAGTTTTAAGTTGAAAAAAAGGAATTCTGAATTGGACAAATAGTTTCGACAAACATATTTTAGCGGACCCCAGTTGGCCAAATTCCTTTGTGGATACCTTACATCTGAGAAAAAAAAAAACACAAGGAGATTAATTGTAGGTCATTTTCTCCTCTTTATTTTAACATCGAAGGGTATTTTGCTTAAAATGATTATTTTGCAAGTTACAAGCAAATGGTAATTAATTAAATGGTAGGACAGTTAAGAGCTCCATTCTCGTTACATACTAATAAACTCGCTTACTAATGAGTCAGCTCCTTCTTAATTTGATTCTTCTAATACAAAATAAAAAATGTAAACCTGGATTTGACCGATATTGCTCGAACTCTCGGCTGATATGTATACAAAATTACTCTCCACTCAAAATAACTAAAAAAATAAACAATAAAATCATCCAGGTAAGGGGGAAAAAATAAAGAACAATGGGGAAAAAGGCGGTCAGCAGAATTAAGTTATTTAACTTGAAAACTCATCTCCAACAGAAAACTGACACAGGTAAGCGAAAAAAAAATAATGAGGGCAACCTCTAAAACATATTCCATGTTGTTCTGTTTATAAATTTTTAAATTCATAAATTTGTTACACTACAAGTCGAAAGTAAAAAGTTTTAAATGTCGGTCTCGCAAAGCAGGCTAATTATAAAAGCTACTTTTAAACCGGACGCTTCGTATCCAGAGACCACACAGTTTGGGCTGTTTGCTCTGTTTTTATTCCCTGGAAGGGATTTAATCCAGTCAATAATCATATTGTAGAGTGCATGAAATATGCGATTATTTTTGACCTCAGGGCTTCGTTAGTAGTTAGTAGATAAACATACTTAAAGTCCCTGCCCCTGGGGGTGGGCTAACGGTGGGGGAGGGGAGAAGGTCCTGTTCTGGGGTTTTTCGATTATATTTCGAAAACGGTGGACTCTATAAAAATATGTTTCAGATAAAAATTAAACCTAATGAAATTTCCTATAAAATTGTTGATATACATATTTGTCGAAATCCTAACTGTTTTCGAGTTATACGCTATTAAAATTCGATAATTTAAAAAAATAAAAGTAATTTTTACCTCACTTTTGTCAAACATTTTCTTCTAATGCCTTCCACAATCGTTTCTTAGAAAAAATGTGAAAATCAAAGTTGTAGAGCGTGGAATTTATTTTAATTTCATCTATACATTTCTGGCACTTGAAGCCAATGTTTGACAAAAAGTGAGGTAAACATTTTTTTTCTCGAAAATTATAGAGTTTTAATAACGTTTATGAAATTAAACAAATGTATATATATATATATATATATATATATATATATATATATATATATATATATATATATATATATATATCAAAATTATATTTTGTCGACCCTTAGAAACTATATAATTAACTGTTTAACAATAATCGGGTTTTTGGTCCTTTATATTTAACAATAAATATTAATTATCCATATACATATTTTATTTCTTCCTTCTCCTCTTTCCTTTCCTTTTGACGTTTCGACCCCTTATTTAATGGGGTCCTCATCAGAACTGGAAAAACAATACCATTCCTAAACATCTTTCCCGACATTGGCACACCTCTATTCATTAATAATACAAAATTTGACAAATACACACCAAAAACTGGGTACCCCGAAACTCCAGGCTAGTAAGCCCACCGACTCCTGCAGCAAGTGCTTGCCAGCTCAGACACCAGGGCACTGAGCTGCTCGGCGGACTACCCGGTCAAAGAGTCCGAGGTCCAATTACATATTTTTTTCTTTTTTGTAACTAAAATTTAAAATCTATAACTAAAGAAAAACAATATATAAACATTCACACACACACACCCATATGACAATACACACAAATCTATAGGGGATATTTCCCTTCGTTAAAATACAATAAAACCATTATGCTAAAAGAATACCCAATTAAATATTTAAAACAATTTAAAACTTTTTAAAACAATAATAAATATTTAAAATAAATTAAATAAATCAAATATTTAAAACAACTTTAAACTTATAATATAAACAATTAATATAACCTAAAAAAACATTTTTACAATTTTATATCCATCATTTTACAAACAATAAACCAGACCCTCCAATAACCTAAAAACAACAACAGTATTTTGACACTTTTTATATTTTAAAACATTATTTTCAACTAAAAATTTTGATAATTCAAATAACAAATAAATAAATAAAATTTTTTAAATTTTGACACTTAAAAGTTTACAATTTTGGCAATTAGATAAAAGTAGACCAAACATGAATATTTTAGAACAGCCCATCTAATTTTTAGCTTATAGCCTTTAGAATATTGTGGTAGGCCTGATTTAATTTGGAAAAATCATTTCTCGTGTTGATGCTGTTAATATCTTTTTTTATGTGCATCATTTCGAGGATGAGCCTTTTTTGTTGATTCTTTTCCACATCTAGTATCCTCACCCTCTCAAAATCAAACACGTGATTATTTTTGATAGCGTGTATCGCTAGAGCTGTGTCCTCTTTACCACTTTCAATATTTATTATTAAATATAAAGGACCAAAAACCCTATTATTGTTAAACAGTTAATTATATATATATATATATATATATATATATTATATAAACATATATAAACAATTTTATAGGAAATTTTACTGGCTTTAATTTTTATTTGAAATATATTTTACTAGAGTTTGCCATTTTCGATATACAATATAAACGAAAAACCAAAAAAAATGAAACCTTCTCCCCTCCCCTACCGTTCTTTTTCCCCAGGGGCGGGGGAATTTAGTATGTTTACCTTATAACTACTAATTTAAAGCTTATTAAATTTTGTATAAAATTGATTCTATACATATTTGTCAAATTTTCAACGGTTTTCGAGATTTACGTTATTATTTTTTAAGTAAATAATTTATGTTTTTCAATAATTAAGTTTTACAGTACTGACTTACAAATTTGGTTAGTACAACTTAGAACAATGTGCTAATTTTTATTTTTATATTTTAAAATAAATAGATAACTTACATAATCTGAACATGGGTTAAGACAGTTATTGAAACCCTTAAGGAAACATTCATATTATAATTATTGAAAGAATAGTTCAATAATGTCGAAATTTGTAGTTATTTACCCTTAATTACTATACTTTAAGCTAAAAAAGAAAGTTCATACCAAACATTATTACTGAAATTTGTTTTACAAGTTGTAACAATAAAAAATGTAAAATCAGTTATTGACACTCTAAGGCCCAATTCACACAGAACGGACGTGGCGCTTTTGTCTCTTCGGACATAAAAACAACTTTGATAAAATTTGATATTGGAGTTACATACATATATATCAACAATTTAATAGGGGTGAATCATCACATTTAATTTTTTTTTTTTTCGAGGGGCGAGGAAGTGGCGTGCCCCTTCTTGTACGCCGCGAGTGGCGGCAAAGAGACGTGGTGGAGACGTGGCGCGGACTTTTGTCTCTTCCGCGCCTCTCCCATTAAAAAAACGTTCCAATTCACACAGAACGGATGTGGCGCGGACTTTTTTTAATAGGACTAATGTGGAAGAGACAAAAGCTTTTGTCCCACAGTGGAACGAACGTTAGGGCGGAATGGACATTCGTTGATATCTCCGCTTCTGCTTCTCCTAGAATAATGCTATTGGTACCGTTTTAAAGCTTTTTGAATGGACTATTAAATGATATGCTAATCATGATCGTATCGTAGAGGAAACATGTAAGAATTCCTGATTTGATATTTCGATGTTGGATAATTTATCATCATTTACTTACCATTTATTGTACCTATATACTACGAGAATATATGCAATAAAATATTCTATGGAATGATAAATACATATGTATTAAATGAAGGTAGGTTCTGGATAACATCTTCAGGAACAATGAAATCCAAATTCAACCAGTTTTCATGCTTCTCCAAAAAACTATTGATCTTCCTATGGGACGTAATCCAGCGAGAGTTCAAACTACTACTGAATTTTCTTAATTTTTCCTGTAAGCAGAACTTTGCGGTATTTGAAATTTGTTCCAGTCCAAACGAATTAATCCATGTTTCCAATGCCAGGTCATAATCTTTAAAACTTATATGATTAAATTGGAAAAATTGAAAAACTTGAAAATTTGTTTTTGGAACCAATGCACCTGTGTCGTTAAAATAACACACACAAACTGAGCATTTTATATGAGGACAAATGAATGTAAACAGACAAAAAAAAGACAAAAGTAGGTAAACAAAAGAAAACTTGCGAAAAGTAGCGCCAATATCAACAGAAATCATTTAAAATTAATTCTCAAGACCTAGAAAAGAAAAGAAAAAAAATCATTTCTCGGAAAAAAAGAGCACCTAAGAGCAAAATCCAACTAATGGAAAAAAAAACTTCAAGCATTCTAGTTATTTACTGTGAAGGTAGTTTTTTGGGCGATTTTAGGCGATTTTCGCAATTTACATTTGAGTTTTTTCTCCTAATTTTCATCGAAAAATCCCAGACGTTTGAAATAATCCCGAGTTTTATTTGCCTAAAATATCTTATTATGGATAAGTTGTTTTCCAGTAGTTGCACGGTTAATTTAAAGCATTACCTCAAACAATGGATTTTTTTTTAAAATATGAGTTTAAAAAAAAATATATATATTTCAATGCAGAATTTTTCCTATAAGATTTGATTTTAACATTAATTTATCTATGGATTTTGTTGAAAAGAAGTATAAAGTATAATTTAAGATCCAAATAAAAGACAAATTTAGTTATTAGAGAATTGGTCCAATGTCCAACAAATTCGTTGATTCGTTCCACTGTGCGTCCGTCTTTTCAAATAAGGACAGAATTGAGAGTATTGTTACGCAGTTAAGTTGTTGAATTTAAAAGGAATTTTATTAATTTTTTTTTTTTGGTTGAATACAAATGTTTTTTTAATTTTAAGATAAGGGTGTCAGTAACTCTCTGGTTTTATGAAGCTTCAATTTTATTTCATTTTCACTTTTATAATATTAAAATTATTGTATTAATATTGAATAACAAAAAAAAAATATATTATATTACTTTATGTTACTGTATATATTTATATACAGTAATATAAGTATTTAAAAGGTATTGGCGAGGTATTTTCTTACACAGTTACGATTTATCTCATACCGTTATATTGTTTTTTCTATCCCACAAAAAAAATTAATTGTAAACTGAGGAAGAGACATAAACATTATTTATTTAATTTAACAGCCATGAAGGGTTATAAAACCTTTACAACGGTAAAATTTCAACTAAAACAATAGTCGGGAACAAAAGTGAATCTAAAATAAAAAAGGGCCATCAACGGGCAGTTTATACTCCCCAATTATCCTAACCCAATAGAAACTTATTGCGCTGTTGCCAGTTCTCTCTCAGTAATATGAAATTTAACTTACCAAGGCCTTATTGATTTTAAAATAATTATTAGTTATAAAGTTCATTATTCAATTATTATTTTTTATTTTCAAATAAATTTCGGTGTTTCTTGAATCGATTATGCAATGTAAAAACATCAATATGTGGTGGTAACACTGAATTCAAATCTAAGCTTTCATTTTTCATTGTGACGTCAGCTTCATTAGGTTTGTATCTTATTATTGCAGTACCTAATGTTTTCTTTCGTGTTTTATTTGAATTTTTTTATTTTATGAATGGGCTACAGAGAATTTTTTCTTTTGAACAAATGGCAACTTTAATAATTCAATATGGTGAGTAACTTAATAATTTTTGTTATAAAATAAATTGATCATAAAATAGAAAAAAAACAAAACTGTATTAAAAGATATTCTATTATTCAGGGGTCAACTGTGGTGTGGTGGTTAGCATAGCAACTTGCTAAACCCAAAATCGCGGGTTCGCTGCCCGGCAGATGACCTTAGGATTTTTTAAAGGGAGTAAAAAATCCTTAGCTATGCCGTCCTTCGGAAGGGACGTAAAATGGGGGTCCCGAGCCTGTGCGATGTCAGGTACTCGTTAAAGATCCCTATCCTATGGTAATTATACCTGGATAGGCAAAATTTAGGACTCCCACCGTAGCATCGTCCGATTAGCCATAGCAGCATAAAGTGACGTTAAACGAAATAAACAAACAATGAAGAGAAAAAAAAGATATTGTTATTGTAGGTATAATTCTGTCAGGTGTTGGCTTTGTAAGAGAATGGACTTATTGTCCAATAACAAGGAGAAAAATGAAATGAGTAATTTCAACAAAAAAAAAGGTATTTTGTGTTGTTTTTTTTTGTTGTTTTTTTTTTGTAAGCTTGATCCTCAATTAAAGTTTTTCTCCTCAAAGCGTTCCTAGACAAAATAATAAAAATAGATATATTTTAACAAATATATTATTTTGTTCAGTTTTTGCTTCAATATGAAAAAAACTCAATAAAGATACATGAAATTTCTTAAGTTTTTTCGATTAATTTTAACGTTTATTCGAACCAGCTTTTATGCGCTATACGCTATGGGATATAGCAGAAACTATTGGTTCGATTTTTCAATGTTTCCATATCTTTATATATTAAAAGTACCTTGCATTTATTTAGGAATGTTCTTGTTTTTCGAGGTAACGAGCCAAAAAAAACAAACGAAATAAAGTTTTGAAAAAAGAATATTTCTTATTTTCCTAAGCCCTAACTACCAGCACTAGTTAGAATAATGTTAAGATCTGAATATCTACAAAATATTTTTAACAAGTGCTATTACGCTATTATTCTGATCCAATGTTATAATTAAGACAAACAATGAAATAAATAATAAATGAACTAACTACTTATCGCCATAAAAATAAAATAATTAATGTCAAGTTAAGAAAATACAAATAGCTCTAATTATTGTCATGCAAATGAGTCTCTTGCAATTAATCGGAAAGTTTGAACATTTGTCTCGTATATGTTGAAGATGTCGAAAATTTTATTGTCGTTTTAGTCTTGTCATAACAAATAAAAAAATAAAAAAACTCAATTTCGTCTATCTTTAACCAACTGCTTTTTCCAATTTACATTTTATAATTTTTTTATTTTTTTTTTCCCACGTAACGGCCTCAGAGACCACGCGAATATCATTCACTTCTTACTACTTCTCTCCTTCCTTCTCTCTTCCCACCTTTTCTTCCTTCTTTCTTCGGTCCACGCTATTCCTTTTCTCGCAACCTTCCTTCCCACAAGAACCTTGATTACATTTTGTTTTAATATTATTAATATTATACTACAAAATATTTTTAACAAGTGCTATTGCGCTATTATTCTCTTTATTATTACGTTAAACGAAATAAACAAACAAATATTCTATTATTCTTTAATAATAAGAGCTGGTTTTTTTTTTCTATATAAGATCAAAACTGTACAGAATTTGCCTAAAATTTAAATTACACAGTTCTGCAAAAAAACAAAACAAAAAAAAAAACTTCGATCCCTTGAGACATTGTTCCTAATTTTTATATTTTTTTATGTGTGCTGAATTCGAATCTGAAAGTAAAAAAAATTCTATCTAGCACAATGTTTGAGAAATTAGATGTTAATTTTGAAAAACCTGAAATAGCGTATTTTTTATTTTATTTTTTTTATTCCCATGAACGTTTTTTGTGACTTTTATATTTACAAGTGTGATCAATTTGAATCAATAGTAGGAACAATTCTACCAAGAACTATTTTTTAGAGATTGGAGATTGTTAAAAAAACAAAAACTAAAAAAAAAACAACTGAAATAGCACTTTTTTCATATATACTTCATTCATATAACTGAAATATACATTTTTTTTTTTTCTGAAAAACGGTAATATATCAAATAATAATATTTAATACTGAACATAGTAATGTGTATACATTTTTCTGTTGTGCTCAACATCACGGGTCTCCCGTTTTAGTAGTCGGTGACAGTAGTCGGCAAACATCTTCTCATTGCCCTTACCTCTATATATTTTTTCTATTTGTGCAATCTTGTGATGAAATTGTTCTCCGTGTTCATCTAAAGCTGCAAGCTGGAAGGGAAGAAATTCAAATGGGAATGCAAAAAGTAAATTTTTGAGGAGTTGGAAATTGTTGCATGGTCTTATATGATATAAAGCAATTCTTCAACAATGCCATTTATGCAACAAAGCCTAATACCTATGGTCTCTAATTTTTTTTCATTTTGTAATACATTATAAGAGTTTCAAAATTGAATAGTTTTTTAAAATTTTTTGTTAAAGCTTTCAATGATAAAAAAATGCTCGAAATGTCGAAAAACTTTTTTTTCGACTTAAAACACAAATTTGACATAAAATGGTGCTTGATCGAGAATTTCTGACTTCGGATTCGTGTTCAGTACACTTCAAAACATTGTACAACAACATTTTTGTTGAAAAGAGTATTTTAATGCAGAACAGTGTTATTAAACAAATGTGAGGATTGCAATGTATAACTGCAATAGACAAACTAACGAAATAAATGCAGACAAACAATACTACCATTTTATTATATTTTATTTCTATTCTTACGGAATTTTATTTATTTTATCCTGACAAAAACATTATCTTAAGAAAGTTGTAAATTCAGGTTAATGTCTGATGACTGATGTACTCCAAAAAGTCCTGTCGTTTTTTTCAAGTGGGCTATAAAAAGTCAGCTGTGAAGTATCCAAACATTTACATTCAGTTGTTTTCTTCCAACGCGATGCCAGGTCCCAAATTCCTTTTTTAAAAAATCCTTTTCTAAGCTCTGACGATTGTTAAAACATTTTTTTCTTAGACTATTATCTAAAGCCCGGAAAAGGTGGTAATCTGTTGGCGAAAGATCAGGAGAATAAGGTGGATGAGGCGAAAAATGGATCAATTTTTAATCGAGACAATAAAGAAGTCGTTGTTAGCCGAAGCAGTTTATTGGCACCCGATAGTTGGTGAGCTACCCATTTATCCAACTTTTTTACTTTTCCCATTTCTTTTAGGTAGTTCCAAGCTGTAGATTCGGAAATGTTGAGCTGTTCAGCAATTTCTGAACATGTTTGGCGTAGATATGCTGCGATTATATCCCGCACTTGTGCTTGTTCAACAACTTTTGGTCTTCCAGACCGATATCCGTCTTCAAGCGATTCATCACCCTCCCGAAATTTTGAAAACCAAAATTGTGCCTTCCGCTCACTAAGACTATCATTGCCTCACCATTTTGACCGCACTTTTTAAAATACACAGAGAGACTGAATTAAAGGTTGCCACTGTTATTGTGAAGAGTAAATATTATTGTTTACATAAGACCAAATGGGATTAGGCAGAAATGAATTTACATGGTGTTAAAAAAAAAATATAAAATATTGTATTAAAAAACGACAGGACTGCTTGGAGGACCTGGTATTAGAATGACATTCAGTATGAAGCATCGATGTAATTAGAGAGAGCCAGTCTGGAGAGAGAAATGGTGGAAGAGGAGTGTTTTGAATAGGGATGTGTCGATTCCAAAAGTCGACTCTCGGTTCATTCGATTCTTGAGAAAAGAATTGGTATCGATAATTGATTATCTAAAGTCGATTCCTAGTAATCGATTGATACCGCTGACGCTGACCTCGGACCTGTTTTAATAGTGCAGCTATAGCCTCTCACTCTCTCTCTCTCTCTCTCTCTCTCTCTCTCTCTCTCTCTCTCTCTCTCTCTCTCTCTCTCTCTCTCTCTCTCTCTCTCTCTCTCTCTCTCTCTCTCTCTCTCTCTCTCTCTCTCCTCTCTCCTCTCTCTCTCTCTCTCTCTCTCTCTCTCTCTCTCTCTCTCTCTCTCTCTCTCTCTCTCTCTCTCTCTCTCTCTCTCTCTCTCTCTCTCCTCTCTCTCTCTCTCTCTCTCTCTCTCTCTCTCTCTCTCTCTCTCTCTCTCTCCCTCTCTCTCTCTCTCTCTCTCTCTCTCTCTCTCTCCCTCTCTCTATCTCTCTAAATATATATTGTGTGAGAGAGACATTAAATTTGGTATCGTCGATTACTTAATTTTACGATTCATTAACATTGGATTTTATTATCCACACATTCAGTTAAAACTCCGTACCATTTGTTAACGTTGAGTACACATCTTCTAAACTCTTAAAATTTCACCCAACTCTATCTAATAAGCTTCCTCTTTTAAGTTTATAGCAGCAGTTGAGTTATAAATGAGCTAAAAAAGTTTTAACTTTTTAAACTAAAAAGTTTGCTTTGGTTGTTGATTTGTTTTTTCACTCTTTCCCTTTTTTCCTCTCTTGTACATACATACATCTTGTACACTTTAACTTTTGATTTTTTTTCTTTTTTTGTTGTGTGAAATATGAAGCGGCTGTAATTTTTACAGAGGTAATCATTATTTAAAACAATTTGGTACTCATTCATTGTTTTAAAGTTGTAAATTAGTAGTTAAGTTTTCTTCTGGATTAATATTATTAATCATTATTTTTTTTGTTAATGAAAACAAAATTCAACTAATTGTACATTATTTAATATACTTGTTATTTTTTTCCAGGTAAGTGAAAACGAAAGCTGGTTAGCCAAATGTAAGGTAAATCACGCATTTAATAGAAATTTATATATTTTTATGATTGTCTTTTCCGTTTATTTATCAGATACTGGATTGCCAACTTACAAGGGGAAGGCACACTCAGTCTCTCACGGATCTTGTTGGTATTTTTTTGGAGGTTCCTGGTCAAACAATATTAAACACGTATTTTGCCGTTGCGACCAATGGGCCCAAGAAGCCGATAAAAAAAAAAAATTGCATTAAACTAATTTATTTTATATCTCGAGTTTAAAAAATGATATTGACATGATTCTTGCACCAAGATTTTTATTTTTGATTGCAGATTTAAGAAAAAATACAGCCGCTCCATAGATTATGGTTTAGGTTAATTAAATTAAAACAAAAATTATTAGACTATCAAGCATTGTACCTCTATAGATTTTTTCACACAAAAATTAACGTCATATTCTAATTCAGGACTCTCAAAAATATTGAAAATCATTTATTCAATAAAAACAAAAAAATATAATTTTTTCACTCTCTTTAAGGGGAATAAAACTTTAAACCGATTATTGGTAACTTTTCTTTAAATCGCTATTACTTTCTTACGTAATTCATTGATTAGTTTCGCTGGAAAGAGGAGAGCCTCAGCTTTCTTTTGATGTATATAAATGTAAAATTCTATGAACAAAAACCTATTAAAAAAAAAATTAGAAAATCCGAATTACATTATAATTTTTAACGTCGATTTCGACTACTACAACACCTACTTGACAAACGTCCAAAGCTCCCAATTAATTACAAAAGACTCATATACATGACTATCAATAGACCTATTTGGACGTACGGAGTTGAGCTTTGGGGCTTCACTAAACCATTCAATTCATTTCGTATTCAATCCTTACAATCCAAAATCCTTCGAAAAATCCTAGATGCTCCTTACTTTGTCACAAATGAATTGATCCACAATGACCTTAATATCCCATATGTTGCTGATTTTGCACGAACCAGATACCTTTCCTTTCATAATAAACTTACTCCTCATCCAAATCGAGTGTTGCATCCAAGTGTAGCACAACGTGCTTCCTATTCCATTCCTGGCAATTCTCCGAGGTGCCTGAAAAGAAGATGGCCTCGGAATCTTCTTTTGTAAATATTCATTAGAGTTCTACCAATGGGTAGTTCCTCTACAAGTTTTATTCATGTCAATATATATTATGTATACTGCATATTTACTTGATGTGTTTTTTGTTTTTTTTTAAATACAGTTGTATATTTCTATTAATAAAAGAATAAAAAAAAGAAGTAAAGATTTTTAACTTGAGTTTGAAACTGATAGGAAGATGAAACCAAACACATTTCAAGCGTATTACCACCTTACATTTTGGGTATTATATGAACTTGATACGTTTAACAGTCTAAGCGTTTATTCATGTTTTTGTCAATTTAAACAAAAATTTTGCTTACGAATTTTTATTTTTCAATTTGGGTGAAATTTCTTATTTGAAGGTTCTTTGAAATGGTGAATTCGAATCCGATGTTGGTTCTTGTGAAAAAAATATATTGAAGCTACTTCACTAGAAAAATTTTAGCTTTTACACCGTAAAATGGGATAGCAAATTTTTTTTAGCCCAAGAATCCAATTTCAGCACCCTTATAAACTTAGAACACATATATAAATATATTTATATATTTCAATCCACAACTCTACTTATACTGAGACTAGTTTGCCAAAGATAGTGTTAATGATCTTTTAAGATATACTAGGAGTTCATGGAATTTATTTTTTAAACAATATTCAGATGATATTTGATCTTATAACCAATTAATTTCCATGTTACAATTTTAGTTGAAATTGTATACACTAAACACTAAAAGGATATTTGGTAATTTTAATAATAAAGAAAAAACTGCTTAAAACTGCTTTGAAGTTATAACGAGATATTGAAAGTATTCAGTTGAAGATATAATTATTTCTGGAATATTGAAAATATAATTACAGTTGTTATTCCTATTTCGAATAGAATTATGAAAACATTAATAAGGAAAATTATATATTTATATTGTATTATATACAAAAGCTCATTGCGTATTAATGGATTGTGAAACTCGGAACCGGTTTTAAAATATATATAGATTTTTTAACGATTAGAGAATAATAAAGAAAAAGTATTTTTTGAATTTAAGTGTATTTTAACAGCTGACATCCCAACTCATCCTACCACTGTCCTCACCACTTATGCCGATGACACATGTTTGTTATCAGTAAACAATGATCCCTTCATTGCCTCTCAAATATTCCAATCCCATATTGTAAACCTTCAAGAATGGTGTCAAAAAAGGAGAATCAAAATAAATCCAAATAAACCCCATCAAATGACCTTTGACCTTCGTCGTAAACCCACAACATCCTGCCCTACAGTATCCTTTAATGATATTCCACTAATCCCTGATGGACAGATCCGCTACCTTGGACTCCACTTGGTCAAATTAATTTACAAAAGACTCATTTACATGACTGTGATTAGACCTATTTGGACGTACGGAGTTGAGCTTTGGGGCTCTACTAAACCATCCAATTCATCTCGTATCCAATCCTTACAATCCAAAATCCTTCGAAAAATCCTCAATGCTCCTTACTTTGTGACCAATAAACTTATCCATAAAGATCTTAATGTTCCACATGTTTCTGATTTAGCCCAAACCAGATACCTATCCTTCCATAGTAAGCTCCATATCCACTCCAATCTACTAGTCTCCTAACTTGCTTCCTCCTCCATCCCTGATAATCCTCCGAGGCGTCTGAAAAGAGGATGGCCTGGAGACCTTTTAGTGTAGATGTTATTGAAGTGCTACTAGTGAGTAGTTCTTCACTGGTTATTTGCATGCCATTGAATTCACTGTCAACACATTTACTTGTTGTATATTATTTTGTACAGTTGTAAATATCAATAAATGAAGAAAAAAAAAAAAGTGTATTTTAGCCTCGGGACGTTTCAATGTAAAACTTAATCAAGCGTTATCAATGGGTAGTAGCTTTACAAGCTATTGGTATGTTGTTACGAGCATTATTATCTTTGTATTTTATGTTGTATTTTTATGTTATTTTGTATTGTATTTTTATGTTATTTTGTATGCAGTTGTAAATTTCAATTATTAGCTAAATAAAAAAAAGTAGAAATATAGATATCTATACTATCATATGAAAATACAAGCCATTTTTCGTTTGTGGTCATTAACCACAAAAACTACTGATTCGATCTGTACCAAATTGCAATCACATTACCTTTATAGTTTCAAGAAGGTTTAGCAATAATAAAATCTACTGATTTTCAATTAATTTGCTATTAAAAAAGCGACAATATGTGAATAATAGAGAAGTTTAAAAATTGACCGATAGCTGGCAATCGCCTTTCTACGTAAGAGGTTACAATGTATGGTGTTATATAGTGCTAGAAATTAGTATGAAATTTAATTTATATTCAATTAAATTATTTTTTTATTTTTTTTCATTTATTGATATTTACAACTGTACAGAATAATATACAACAAGTAAATGTGTTGACAGTGAATACAATGGCATGTAAATAACTCACTAGTAGCACTTCAATAAAATCTACACTAAAAGGTCTCTAGGCCATCTTCTTTTCAGACGCCACAGAGGATTATCAGGGATGGAGGAGGAAGCAGGTTGGGAGACAAGTGGATTGGAGTGGTTATGGAGCTTACTATAGAAGGATATGTATCTGGTTTGGGCTAACTCAGCAACATATGGGACATTAAGGTCTTTATGGATAAGCTTATTGTTGACAAAGTTAGGGGCATTTAGGATTTTTCGAAGGATATTTGATTGTAAGGATTGGATACGAGATGAATTGGATGGTTTAGTAGAACCCCAAAGCTCAACTCCGTACGTCTAAATAGGTCTAATCACAGTCATGTAAATGAGTCTTTTGTAATGAATTGGGAGGTTTGATCGTTTGTCTAGTAAATGTTGAAGTAGTCTGTAATTAAATTATTAAGAAAGATTCAAATATGTGGTGCAACATGTGGAACCCACTGGTTTTAAAATCGATTTAAAAATCGAAGTCTTCTTCATGTACAGTGTCGAGTGGCAGAAACGATGTAGGCCATACAGTCATAGACTTTTTTAATTAGCAAATAAAATCCAACTAGATAAAATATATAAAATTATTTCTATGGAATAGAAATTAATACCATATCGAAATACTGATAATGCAGTCCATTACCCGCAAGAGTTTCTTAATAGTCTCTGCCCATATTGATTAAAATTAAAAATTGGATTTATAATTATGTTTTTACGTTATCTTCGACCACCTGATCAGTGCAATTTTAGCAAGGTTAGAAATTGATGCTATGGGTGAAAATATCGTTGAAGAAATGATACTCCATTAAATACTTCAATACATGATTTTTATTGATAAATAAATAAAACTTCAGTTCATAGTTTAAATCATCTAAGTTATTTACTTATGGGTGCGGTCGAAGCCGCGACGGGGTTTCCTAGTATAATATATATAAAATCGTTTCCTTGATTTTATTTTATTAGAAATCTTAATTGGAGTATTTTTTTATTTTATTTTATTTTTTTTTATTTTATTTGTAAGCAGGTCCATGCCCTATACAAAGAAGTTCGGCTATATATTGTGTACAATGAAATAAGATACAAACATTAATACAACTACAAATATTATGCACATTATCATACTCATCTAATAATAATTCAAATAATATACCAAAGCACTTTGAATAAACTAAGAATTAAATACAACTAATAAAAATTAAATAAATATTTTTCTATCTAAATAATAAAAAATACCTAATAAAATAATTAACACTTTTTTTATATCATTTATAAATCTTTAAACTTTATCAAACATCATATTAAACTACTACTTTCAAGTATATATAAATATATGTCATATCTCAGGCAAATAGGTATATACATGATACTGATATTTTACAGTTAAATCTACTATATCTCAGTAAAAAAATTTCTGATTTTAATTATATTTAAAATAAAATATGCCAGTTTTTTTGCTTCTATTTCATTTTGTGGATTAAGTATTTGAAAACTGTCATTTGAATCAATACTAGGGTAATAAGTGTTACGCAGGCCATTATAAATTGGGCAAGTGTAAAGAATATGTCCGAGGTCTTCATTAGTTTTCATATTACAAACCATACAGATTTATTGAGGATTAATTTGTGTGATTTTATCTGGAGTGGTTATTTTTATTATATGTTTTCCTGTAGTTCTTAACTGTGCAATAATTCTAGTGAAAATAATATTTATCCGTATATTAATGTAAACAGGGATTGAACCGGTTGGATTAATGCTATTGTAGAATGTGCTAAAATTCGACTGCTGGCTAGAGGATAGATCCGAATTAAATAAATAAATTTTGTATTTTTCTAATACAGTTTGACTTTTTTCTTTGAGTTTAACTATATTTGATTCGAAAACTATTCCCCCTTCTCCGATTTTATCCAGTAAATGTTTTATTTGTAAACACCAATTATACTTAAAATTAGCATTTCTACTTGGACAGCTTGACTAAGTTATAAAAACACAACTTTGGAAGCCTATTATCACTCATTTTGACTATGGTTCTTAAATAATTTAAAGCTATTTTAAGAGGCAGCCAACTAGCATGGATAGAGCCAGTCTCAAGCCTCACAAGCCAATTTGGTGTAGATCTCGATAAACAGAATAACTTTTTATAGAAATTAGTGTTTATCTTAAGTGGAGTATTTATCTAATGTTTAAATTAAAAAAAAAAAAAAAAAAAAAAAAAAAAAATGAACATACTGAAATCCTGATTTGGTTTAGATATAGGATTTGATGTAGGAATCAGCTGAAAAAACAAAACAACAGATAATGTTATAATCAATGTAAAAATACCATTTATATAGTTGCTTATAATCATAATAGGGAATTAAACGAAAATTAATAATTAATGTCGTAATTTATAGATTAAAAAAAGAAAAAAGAGTTAGTTATAAGTAAATAAAAGATTTCAAATTAAAAATCTCATTTCTATGAACTGGTTGAGAGTTGAGTAGTTTTAGATTTCAGCGAAAAGCCCGGGGCTGTTGTCTTCAGCTCTTCTGGTACAGTTCTTATTCGGATGGTTTTCTTTTCAGGCACTTAACCCAATTTAAACCTTCTCTATGACAGAACTCAAGGATCCATTCAATGAATTTGCTTTGAAGGGAAAGAGGACTCAACAGAACAATATCCCAGTCTTACTCCCAGCTTTACAGCCATCATGGAATTAAAGGCACTTCTAAAGAAATGAATGAAGTGTTATTTTTTCATTGAAGAATATATTCAAATATTTTTGTATTCCTTCATTTATTTTGTTTGCTAAATCCACTGCTGATCAAGACTATACCGATAACTTGTGGTATAAATTTTATTTTTAAAGTAGAGAAAACTGCGTGAAAATAACTTTATTCTGGGACAATGTCCCCTTAAATAACATTAAATAACAGAAAGTAAAATGATATCTGGCCTACGGATTTTTAAAATAAGACAATATAAATATAAGTAAATACATATTTACATAATGAGGTAACAGAAAGAAAACTAATAACAGAGCAAGAAGAAAATTTAAAGAACGAATAATTTTTTACATAAATTGTAGTAAAGGATTTTTTATAAAAATTAATAATATTTCCGGAGGCGTGGTAGCTCAGTGGGTAAGGGAAATTGACTACCAAGCTCCCGGTTCCGAGTTCGAGTCCGACTGAAAGCAGAACATTTATTTTCTGTTATTTCGGTTGTAGCCCGACTTCGAGGTCGGGGGACCATTTTGTGGCACACCCAGCCTCTATAAAGTGGGTACCCTTAATTAGGGAAAAAAAAACTAGCGGTTGAGCGTGGTTTAGGCCAAATCTCCTCTTTTCACAAACGTTGGCCCAGCAACAGTACATCCTTACCTAAGTTCTGAAACCAAGAACCTTCATGGGTTGTCAGTGGTGCTGGTTTTATTAATTTTTTTAATATTTCCAAAATAAGTACAGCAAAAGTATTTGATTTATGGGGTTCAATCATACCATGGAATTCTTCCCCTATCCATTCCCTTCAATACAAAACCCTTACTGGCATTCCCAGTCGCGGCTTCACTGATTCTTACAAGTACCTAAAGAACTTTGACAATTTTAAATAATAATTGAAGTTATTATTTATTTTTATTTATCAATTAAAATTATTTATTGTAAAAAACATGCATTAAGGGCAAAATAGATTCATAAGAAATCCGAATAAACTACATTTAGAATTTCGTCTCCCGATATTTATTGGAATGATATCGTTAGGGTTTATATGTAGTTCTGAAAAGTCCGACATACAATTGATTTACCTTAAGAGAAAGAGCCGATGATCAACCACTTGCGATTTGTTAATTGTAATAGAAAAAGAGACTTGAATTGGAAATTTTATTTTTTTGAAGATTTGTCCAGTCGCTATTCCAGTGAAAATTATAGCCACTATGATATTTCCACGTTTGGCTGCAATTTTTAACCTGATACCATTAAACGAAGTTAGCTGTTTAAGGTCACGTAAAAACATAATTGAACATCCAATTTTAAATTTTTTTGTATGAGTTGATAATCCAGATGTACATAGAATGTTAACAATATTATTAGTGATATATCCGTCGATTTTCAAACTTTTAAATTGAAAAAAGTAAATTTTATTATCCTTTTCAAGCTATAGCACCATACTATGGTGACCTTTCTTGCAGAATGGCACGCGACGCCTATCGGTAGATTTTCAAACTTCACTGGAACCCACATATTTATCGCTTTTTTTAATAAAAATTAAATTAAAAATCTGTAACTTTTATTATTGCTAAACCTTCCTTGAGCTATGAAGATGATGTAAGTAAAATTTGGTACAGATTGGTTTAGTAGTTTTTGTGGTTAGTGATTACAAACGAAAAATGGCTTATCCTTTTAGGTAATAGTACGGATGTTGATAATTTGGCCAAAACCATGTGTACAGACAGCATTGGCCAAATGTATGAGGCACCATGAAAAATTCTCTTTTTCATTTTGATAAGTAATTGTTCAATCATTGTTGCTCACAAAACTCGTTTTGTTGACAAACATACTTCCTTTAAATGGATTATTTTCAACCATTGCTTCCTACTTAATATGTCCTCTGTGTGTGTCCAGTCCGGATCATGCATTAATCTACAAACAGGGATGCCAGCCAGGACTTAATCTCCTGACAATTTATAATTGATATTTTTAACTAATTAAGTACTAATGTATTAATCTAATATCTTCTCCAGAAGGTTATCGTGGGGTCAGAAATTAAGATTTGTTAATTATAAAGGAGAGGAATCAAAATATATTAATAATGAGTGGCATGCAAATGAATGATGACGGTTGAACTAAAAAAACAACGTATAATTAATTATGGGTTGACATATAGAAATTACAACTAGAAATAAGAAGCATAACTTAAGTTTAAAACTTATACGGTAACAAATAACTTAATCTAGACTCATCTTAAGGGCAATGCTATGTTGTGCGGGGAAGCGGGCGGCTACATGGCGAGAATCCCCAGGCTGCCCGGAAGGCCAGGCCCCCGATCTCCAGGAACCAGACATCTCCGACGAACTCCTCTCTCTCAAAGATCTTCTCCTAGACTGATCTCGACAATATTTTTCTATCCCTTTTTGATGTAAAAGCTCCGCCCCTCTGGACAAAGAACACGCCCACCGACTTCCCAGTGTTATGATATTTAGAAATACTCAAAATAAAGAGTTTAGCCCGAATCTTAAAAGGTAAGGGACAAGCAGGTAGAGAATTTTTATTGTATGAAAGGATGTGAAATTTCGGACCACCCGTGGGGTGCTGTGGAGGTTGCTACCCTTTTGCCAACGCCCGAATTTATCTTTGTTATTTTCAAACTTATAGGTTTGATACATAGCATACTTAATATGCTAGGGAAACAAAACCTACTATATAATTAGCCAGGATGCAGTACAGTCGCTGCCCTCTTTACAACTTGAGAAAATTTTTGTTGTGTTTAATTGTGAATATTACAAAAAAATTACATTTTGGGCTTTTTTGAATTCAAAATGGCGAAGGTAAAAAAACTGAGTGAGATTGAACGTGCAAAGATAGATTTTATGCCTTCGGAAGGGTATAATCAATCTTAGATTGCTAAAACTATGAACTGCTCCCGATGTGCTGTTCTATATACACTTATGAGACACCGGGCCTTTAACACATTTTCCTCGTTACCTAGAGAAGGAAGAAAAAAAAATAACAGGTGCACGTGAGGAGAGATTTTTGGTGAGAACATCTCTCCAAAATCGCAAGAAAACATAAAACAAAAACTGGCTGAAGAGATGAAAACCTTGTGTTCTGTAGATATTTCTGCTCGGACAGTAAGAAGAAGACTAGGAGAGAAAGGTCTGAAGGGATGTAAAGCCAAGAAGAAACCGTGGTTTAGTGAAGCCAATCGCAAGTAGAGGTAGTTTGGTCAGACGAAAGCTACGTTGAGGTAATTAAACTATTGTAAATTGAAATTCAAAATTGCAAAATATTCCTAAAATAAATTTAAAATACAAGAACATAATTATTTTTACGAATTCATTAAAATATCCAATACTGTGGATATTTTTGAAACGCCTGGAGCAGTTTTTTGTAGGAGGCGAAGCCTATCACCCAGATTGTTGACCATACTGTAAAACATGGTGGAGGAAACCAGAAGTATTAAATCATGTTTTTTATTATTATAAAAATATATGTTTTAAATGGTTGATGTTATTATTACCCCCTAATACTTTTATGTAGGTGCCTAATACTTTTGGCCAAGGCTATATATTCTTTCATAATAAATCAGTCTATTCCAATCACTGGTTTCTCATCTCTCCACTTAATTCCTGATAGGTAATCCTCCGAAGTTTCTGAAAAAAAGTTGACCCAAAGAGCTGTTGTAAATTTCAATAAATAATGTTATTTTTTAAAATAAAATTGTGGGGCCAGGGTTATGAGTTTAATTTCAGCTTGTGTTGGAATAAGAGGCGGGTGATGTTCTTTACCAGCCCCCTAGTAAAGAACTCAACTCTCTAGCCTACGCTAGTCCCGAACAAAAAATTATTGGGTAATAAATCTTAGGCGTTGGTTTATCTCAGGTGTTTACAGGGGACTCATCCAGCTTATACTCTGCCCGGATGCGCAGCCATATCATAGCTTTGTACTCAAAGAATGTTTGCTTGTGTTTCCTGTTATATGTGGCGGAGGTTCATATCTCTATGTCATAATTATAATAGCCTTTTATTATGTCCATAACTCAACAAATAAACCATAATTCAAATAAATACAATAAAAATAAAAATTTAACATATCTACAAATAAGTCCACAATTATTATCATATTTACAAACAAAATTCTTCTGTGAGTTTGAACATGGGCCTTTCCTCAGACAGTATAGGTCTAGACTTTCCCAGGTGACCAGCCTACTGGGAAGCCGGGTTCGCGATTTGGATCCACTTCTCTTTCCATTTATCTCTGTCCCTTGCCATTCTCCTCCATAGTGGTCCGGCTTTCTTCTTAAAGAAGTCACTCCATCTTTTCAACTGTCTTCCTCTTCGCCTTTTGTAGTAATAGGGTGTCCAAACAGTCACTTCCGTTGACCACCTTTTATCAGTTCTCCTTAAGATGTGCCCCGCCTATTTTCATTTTTCTTCTCGATATGGTGAATTATGTCTTTCAGGCCAGTCTTTTCTCTGATGATACAACTCCTAACCTTCTCCTTCCTGCTTATCTTTATCATATTTCTTTCTATTCCTCTTTGCCAGCTTATCAGTTTCCTTGTTTGGGCTTTCGTTAGGGGCCAAGTCTGACTTATCTGTATGTCATACTCCATAATAAATTATTTGATCTATCGCATAAAGAAAATTATGAAATCAGTCAGAGATAAGATATTTTTGTTTAGAGCATACTCGTAAGGTTGTTATTCTTGAGAAAAGGAATTTTTTAAGTCATGAATAATATTCTGTTTGACATATTATATTCAGAAAAACACATGCTAGTAAAATTGTAAACAAGAAATTATTAGTAATATAATGTTTTTTCGATCAAATTTCTTGATCTATACTTCAGGTATGGATAGAATCATGGAATAGATTATAATAAAAAAATTAAAGGCCTCCTGGATCCTGCCGGCTAAAGAAAGAATAACAGGAAACATGTTTTAGGGGTTGCCCTAGTAACAGTCGAATCTCATATGTTTTATTTATTTTTTTTTCCGCTTACCTGTGATTAATTCGTCTGTAGAAAATAATTCCAATTAAACAGCTTAATCATGCTCACCGTCTATGACCTGTATGATTTTAAATTATTTAAATTAAATTAACTATTAATGATTACTCGAAATAAAATAAGTCGAGAAAAAATAGGGGTTTCGAACTTGACTTTTTTTCATTAAAAAAATATATAGCTCCTAAACGGTAGGTAATAGCGACTGATGTTATTTAACATAAAACATTCTCCATTTAATTTCTTATCGGTAAAATTTCGGCAAATTTTCGATCCAAACTTTAACAGAGCTAGAGAGTGTCAAATAAGGCCCTACACTAGGGTTGGGCGATAGTCGATAGTTAGCACTATCGATGGGCGGATACTATCGTTTCAGAACTATCGATATTTTTTCGATAGTGCTTTTTTTTTTCCAAAGCTATTCATTAAAGAATTTCAACTGATTTAATTAAATTCAGTCATCTACTTACTAAATGAAATTTGCATGGTTATAAATTATAAGATTATATCATAAAGATGAGAGAAAAAAACTAATTTATTTGAATTTTAAAAAAGTATTTACAATTTACATTGTTACAATAATAATGAACAAATCAAATCTTCAAAAAAGAAAAAAAAAACTAAATTGTTAATTTTAAGAGTCAAGTGCGCAGCTTGAGCCACATATTTCCCGAAAGAAAAACTAGAATTTCTGCTTTCCTTTGGCTTAATCATTGAGAGAACCCTTGAGCTCTAGGAATTCCGAATTCAATTTCAAAAGAACTCAACTTAGGACTGAGACAGATCACTATAATTCCGAGAGTTTCAAAACTTGAGAGTAAAAAAGATCTATCGATATATCGATAGTAACTATCGACTATCGCCCAACCCTACCATACACTTAAAAATAGGGGTTTCAAATATTACTTTTTTTCATTCAAAGCAATACAGCTGCTAAACGTTAGATCCTAGCGACAAATGTTATAGAACAAAAATTATTCTCTATTTGATTTCTGTTAAGGTCACTCTCGGCAAAGTTTCGATCCGTGCAACCCCGACAGAGTTAGAGCGTAGCAAACTACGCCTAACACCCTAGCGTTCCCACAAAACGCATAATTTTTTGACCAACCAGGCCCCGTAAAGACCTACTGGTAAAATATGTTCCATGTTAACAAAAACTTACTTCTGGGACAATTAGAATATGATTGCTGGTATAATTATTATGTTTATATCTATCCATTGATTATGTACGTTTTATTTACAATATTTAAATAAGCATAATAGAAAGTGAAGAATAATCATGTAAATATTGAACAAAATTAAAAAAAATTAAATAAAAGAAAGGGACGGAATAAAATAAGTTATTCCGACATTAATAACATTAGGCGATAATGTTTAAAGTCGATAGAATCGTGTATTCAACTCGCCGGTTATATTGCATTTTTTATCGCTATCATTGATCGAGAATTGAGTTTGAAGTGTGGATATAAAGCAAGAAAAAATATTTTCGTCAGATAAATCTGCGGTTGGTTTTCGTGCCCCTTACATTGCGAAATACCCTACCCGCATAGCTGTAGTGTAGGATATTGAGGGAAGTTGCAATTGGGTACTTACTGGAATGAATGCAGCCATATTGGTATGTTTATTCTTTTATGTTTATTTATTATATTTCACCAACATATTATTATTAGCTTAATACCATCAATATTGTTTTATTATGTTTACATATATCGCACACGTATTTCAAGAGTGACACTACTCAAAAGCCTGCAATAATATAATAATAATAATAATAATAATAATGCTTTATTGACATATCTACAATAACAAATCATTTAGTATACATGTGCCGGTCTTAAGTCCTCTACAAGATTAACATAGTTTTATAGTTTAATTAATGGTTTTACACTTTAAAGATTATCTGTGAACAGTGAGAAAAATATGGAAAAAAACCCACATAAAAAAAAAAAAAAAAAAGAAATGTAAAGAAAGAAAAATAATTACATAGTATAAAATAAAATATAGCTTAAGAATTAAATACAATTAATAATTAAATACAAAACAATAATAATAAATATAAATAATCTATATATAATTATCAGCATACATAAATGAATGACTATATGTATAAATAGCACTTGAGTAATCAAAGGGAGTTTATGTGAAGAGTACATGTTTGGTTCTTTTGTGCGTGTATCTTTTGAGGGAATTTTTATCATAGTTACCAATTTCTTTTAATGGGGGATTCTCTGAATTTGTTTTTTTTTTCAAAGTATGCTTTGGTTTGTTCGAAGACAAACTGTTTTAGAGGGAGTAAGTTTAGCCTTGCAATAAAAAATTTAAAATTCTCAGTATGGAATATCGAAAGTGTACCTGAATATAACAATAGCAAGTGAGATGTACCAGGTTTGATTTGAAGTCAATTCGATATATTTTTGACATTTTATAGAAGAGTATTGAAATTTGTGAGCTGTGTAATAATAAATAAATAAATAAATAATATATATATATATATATATATATATATATTCTCATTTTAATATATAAATATATTTTTATTTTGAAGAGAAAAGATTTGACCCCGGTTGGGATATAAATATATATATATAACACAATAATGGAAAGTAAAACGCAGGATATAAAGAAAAAAAATGTAGAAACGAAAATAGTAAGATAATTTCAGATAATTTCAATTTAGAATTAAATAAGGAGAACAAATAAAATAATATAAATAAAAATAAAAAGAACACTAAGATACAGTAAAATAAAGAATATACTGAATATAATAAATGGGATTATAAAAAAAATCATTTAAAATAAAAAAAAATATACTATAAATAAAATAATAAGAAACAAGTGGAGAAGGATCTTTCGGAATAACTATCATAAAACTCTTAAAACTAAATCCTTCATAACATCCCTCACAGAAGTTACCCACAGACCGAAAGACGAAACCAGGAAATGGTCTGAAGAACGTAAGATTGAAGTTAGCAGGAAAATGAAGGACTACTGGGCCATCAGAAAAGCTCGAGGTACCGACAAGAGAGCAGCTGCCGAGCCCACCACTAAGAACACCAATCGTGACAAACAACGCCGATGACATAAAAAAACATCTAAAACGTAAGCACCGTGGTCCATAGATGGTCCTAACGAAAAAAAATATATGAGTGGTTTAGATGCAAAGAGGTACAAGTGGCAAATGGAGTAAGTGCATATTGTGAAACTTATGCAAAATAAATAAGTTACAAATATTTCTGTGGCAAAGAGATACAACTGAATATCCCGTTAGGTGATGCCATCTATAGAGAAGAAATCTAACTACTTACCGAAAATCCTGAAAGTGTTTGTGGCAAACGGATACTTTGATTGGCTTTTACTATACAATGAGGTTTTGTTACTTGTACCCCCTTTGCATCTGAACCATTCATATATTAAAAGTACATACAGAACTAAAGAATAAAAAAAACAAAAACAAAACAATGTTTACATTCCATAATTCTCATATATTATATACCTTTCTCTTTTAGTCTATTTTATTGAGTATTGAAGAAAAGGAAGAGGCGGTATTGAAAACTGGTGAGAATAGGATAAACTGACGTGAAGAGTGCCAACAAATATAGCCTGGATAAAAAGGTTTATTTTAATTATTGGAGGAGAAAACCCTCAAATAAATTAATTGAACTATATTCAATTAGTGAATTAATTGATTTCATAGGGTTTAAGAATTTTAGACCGATTTGATTATTTAATGTACATTGTATTTTCAACAGTATAATGCCATGTGAAATATTCCTTAAAATATTTCCATAGCTTCAAGGTAATTGTCTAATCTTAAAATTAATAAATTTTAAGAAAAATCAGAAATGTTTTGGTTGAAAAACTGTGGAAGGGATTGAGAAAAGAAAATTGCCTTGGGTAGGCGGAGAGATTGGCGGAGATGGCCCCAACACAAACCTAATGAATTTTGCGGTCTCAATGCGGAACACTTGCCAAAGTCGCATTGCAGTTTTTGTTTTTTTTTAAATACTAGCATTGATATTTTTGTGTAGATTCTACTTCGAATGTTTTAAAGTATTACCATTTATTCATTCTTAACTCATATCTTGATATTTATAAAGAAATATTTGATATATTTTATTGTATTGTTCGACATTGTTTTTTGTTTTTTTTTTATTCTTGGAATTATTAAGATAAGTAAATAGAAATATATTTATGAATATTTGCAATATAGTCTCGAAACGTCGCCAAAATAGTTACTGAACCCCAAGAACCTTACTAAACATTTAATAGTAACAGTCAAGAAATTTATCCATATTAACATATCGAGTCAATACTGGAAAATATCTTTAGTGGAAAAATGGGATTTTATAAGGATATCAAGACAACCCACGGTCCTAAAGGAATAACAGTGATGAATGAACTCGAGAAATCCAACAGAAAACTAGCAAGTGTGAAGAATACTAGGACATTCCTACTAAGATGCAGGGCATGATTATGAGAACAATATAGTCTCGAAACGTCGCTAAAATAGTTGTTTTTATTTACTGACTGAATCTCAAGAACCTTTCTAAACATATGTATATAAATATAAATAGTTGATTTCTCTTAGGTAGTGAAATAAAGAATTAAAGTTTTTCTCTCTGTAACAAATGGTGTTATTAACAATATATATTTACATTAATTAAAAGCTGTAAGCTGTTAATACAAGACATTCACTCAGCTGTAACAAAACAAACTACATTTAAAGCCCTTATTCCGATCTTTATTAAATATATTCATAATATGTAATTAATATTAATCAGAGTTAATATTAATGTATGTCGTAGAGGTTAATAATAACAATCCATTCTTATCATTCACAGCTGTTAATTGTCACTTCTAATAGGCATTATGGGTAATGGCGGTCCTACTGCATCATGGGTAACTTAAGGGGAGCACTCGTATATGAATGAAGTGGTTTTCTTTTCATATACATATGTGTGTGTAGATTATTTCTTGACTGTTACTATTAGATGTTAATAAAGTTCTTGAGGTTCAGTCAATAAAATAACAACTTATTTTGGTGAATTTTCGAGACTATATATTTCTCATAATCAGGCCCTAAAGTGGAAAAACAGGTTACAATAAAATTATATGAGTTACAAAGGCAATTTCAAAACATAAAGTTTGCTACAATATAAATATCTATTTAAAAATATCCGTTGGAATATTTAACTTCTTATAATTACAAAGTATAAAGGAGTATGAATTACTAACAATATTACTATTGGATATGATATTGGTATCTACTACTGAATTATAACAATTCTAGAACACAATAGCATATCCACCAGTAACATTGGTGTAATTATAGTAATCATATGTAGTTAAATATTCCAACGCAAGTTTTTATATATCTTTATATGGTAGCTAATTTTGCTGTTTTGAAATAACCTGTGTAACTCATATAATTTTATCGTAACCTGTTTTTTTCACCGTAGGGCATGATTATGAGGACAATAAAGTCTCGAAACGTCTCCAAAATTAGTTGTTATTTTATTGACCGAACCTCAAGAACCTTTTTAAACATATACATATAAATATGAATCTGAAACAATTGTTTAAAATGTTTTATCGACCTTTTCATATAAATTAAGAAAGAATCGAGTTGTAATTTTGAGTGAAACACGGTCGTTATTTAGCCACGACACGATCGGAAGGCAGTTACGAAAGCAATCGTTTTAGTTAAATCTTTCATGCGAACTTTGTTACATAAATATCCTTTTAGCCTACACTCCTCGACCCACGCTGTTTTTTTTGTTTTTTCTAGCTGACATTAAATCAAATTTAAACTTACAGAGGTAGTATTTATAAATGGAGGAAGTTTGGCGATTGTTTGCTCTACCTAATTTAAATATTATATGACCTTACATTTGTTATTGCGGATAAATATTGTTTCATATTTAGAATTACTCCGTAATTCGCATGTATTATGGTAATTAAAGTTCATGGTAAACTAATTTTAGAATTAGCGTAGGTGGGTGGAAGGTAGGGTTGGGCTATAGTCGATAGTTACTATCGATGTATCGATAGGTCATGCCTATCGATGGTCACTATCGATAGCGTCGAACATCGATAGATCTCTTTTACTACCTCAAGTTTTGAAACTCTCGGAATTATGCTGATCTGTCTCTCTGTCCAGTGTCGAGTTCTTTTGAAATTGAATTCGGAATTCCTTGAGCTCAAGGGTTCATCCAAAGATTAAGCCAAAGGAACGCAGAAATGCTAGTTTTTCTTTCGGGAAATATGAGGCTCAAGGAGCACACTTGACTCTTGAAATTAACAATTTAGTTATTTTTTTTTTTTTTTGAAGATTTGATTTGTTCATTATCATTTCAACAATGTAAATTGTAAATACTTTTTTAAAATTCAAATAAATTAGTTTTTTTCTCTCATCTTTATGATATAATCATATAATTTATAATCCTGCAAATTTCATTTAGTAAGTAGATGATTGAATTTAATTAAATTAGTTTAATTTTTTTATTGAATAGCTTTAAAAAAAAAGGGAAGCAACTATTAAAAACTATCGATTGCTATCGGCCTATCGATCGTGCTAACTATCGACTGTCGCCCAACCCTAGTGGAAGGTAACTTCTGTTTAGATTTTAACTGTTTTCCGAAATTTCCCGATTTCTATATAAAAATACAAAATTGATTTCATGCGCTATTCAAAAAAAAAAAAAAAAAAAAAAAAAAAAATATACAATATTTTTTATAATTAAAATAACAGATTTTAAGAGTCAAAACAAATATATTAAAAAATACAATAATTCAAAAAATACATTAGCAAAACGCAAGTAGCATTGATAATCTGCAAAATAGAATATAATTAATATTTTCAATTCAGGCATTGTATCTAGAAAACTTATATATTACTTCTAATATATTTTTTTCTTTTTGACCAAGGGAAATGCGTAGATATATCAGTTAAGCTGCATCGTTAAAAAGTCACTCTTTGAGATAGGCCGATTGTGAAGTTGACTGACAAAGGCCGATCATTGCTTCAGTCAGAATTCGGATGACTTCGGTAATGTTCGCGGCGCTTCGCTTATTAGCGGCATGTTTTTGTTTTTCTTATGTTCTTTTGCAATCGGAATTTCTGTAATGGAATGTTTTTTTTAAAGAAAAATAAAGCAAAATTCAGTAATTAACATTATTTAGCTTAGATAGTTAAATATTAACTTGGAATTCAATCACCGAAAACATTATTTTACGAATAGATATTGTTCCCATAATCATGCCCTACAGTAAAGAACATGTTACAATAAAATTATATAAGTTATACAGGTTATTTGACAACATAAAGTTAGCAACAATATAAAAATATATAAAAACTTGCGTTGGGTTTTTTAACTACATATAATTACTAAATGGGTCTTTATTACTTTAGCCAGTTACTTTTTTCTAAAACAGTGATTTATCTTATTATTAAATTAATACTAGTGAAAGACATATGTTCAAAATTGTTTATTTAAAATATTTTAATAGGGGTCACCTGTGGTGTAGTGGTTAGGATAGCAACCTACTAAACCCAAGATCGCGGGTTCGCAGCCCGGCAGATGACCTTAGGATTTTTTAAAGGGGTAAAAAATCCTTAGCTATGCCGTCCTTCGGAAGGGACGTAAAATGGGGGTCCCGAGCCTGTGCGATGTCAGGTACTCGTTAAAGATCCCTATCCTAATTAGACCTGGATAGGCAAAATTTAGGACTCCCACCGTAGCATCGTCCGATTAGCCATAGCGCAGCGTAAAGTGACGTTAAATGAAATAAACAAACAAAAAATATTCTCAATTAAATTTCTGATAAGGAAACTGTCATCGAATATTACATTTTTTGTGGGTGAACATACAAGTTACACTCTAGGTTGCCAAGTCGACGTTTTAGGTACCAAAAAAAAAAAAAAAAAAAAAAAAAAAAAAAAAAAAAAAAAAAAAAAAAAAAAAAAAAAAAAAAAAAAAAAAAAAAAAAAAAAAAAAAAAAAAAAAAAAAAAAAAAAAAAAAAAAAAATATATATATATATATATATATATATATATATATATATATATATATATATATATAATTAACTGTTTTACAATAATCGGGTTACTTTATCGCATAAATACAATGATAATTTAAACAAACTAATATTTTCTAAATTAAAAGACAAAACCAGTAAAGAGAAACTGTCAAACGTAATCTATAAAATAAATTGTAAGAATTGTGAGGGAAAATACGTGGGTCAGACCTCCCAATACCTCCACAGACGGATGTATAGCCACAAATATAGCATAGAAAGTGGCAAAGAGGACACAGCTAAAAAAAAAAAAAAATAAAAAAAAATAAAAATAAAGGACCAAAAACCCGATTATTGTAAAACAGTTAATTATATAATTTCTAAGGACAAAATATAATTTTGATATATACAATAATATAATTTATATATATATATATATATTTATATATTATAGACCCCAAACAAATGACATATCGATGTTTAAAAAAAAATCTTTTAAAAGGTTCTACTTGAGCTACAGTTTTTAAAAATAATTTTTCAGCAATTTATCTATTGAAAAATCATATTAATTTGATTTGAAATAAAAATAATTTTTAAAATACAAATATTGTTTCATTGTTCAAGCTATTCAAATGTTTTATAACAAAAACTATTCTCTATTAAATTTCTAATAACTATCGTCAAATGTAACATTTTTTGTTGGTAAAAAAAACAAAAAAAAAAAAACATGACACTCTAAGTTGCCAGGACAACGTTTAACAAACAAAAGACATATTAATGTTAAAAAAAACCTTTGTAGAGGTTCTAATAGAGCTGCAGATTTCCTTTATACTTTGACACCAATTTGTCTATCGCTTAAATTTTTAAAGTTGGTTATGTCGTGATTTTTAAAGTTTGAGAGTTAAAAATTACCAATTAATTATCACCAATTTATTATAAAAAAAAACTAATCTCATCACATTACTGTAAATCAGGTTAAGGATAGATTTATTAATTGCTGCGAGGCTATCAGTTTTACTCAAAGCTTATTAATTGCTATAAGCTCCTGAGAAAGAAATGCAAAGAGTTAGTTAGTACACCTGAAGTATTTTAATTAGTGGCAGAGACTTTCATTACTCAGAATTAAGCTCTTTTCAAAGTTCAATTTTTTAAACCGTCTATTTACTAATTAGTACTCAACTGTTAAGTTTAAGTTTTAATTAGCAAAGTGAAACAAAATCCTTTGAAATTTGATTTCATAAGTAGCTTTCAGAATATATGGAGCTAACACATATTTTCTTTAATGGAGGCAGATTTGACTCATTTCTTGTTTGTGATTTTTCATAAATACAATTATATTTCATTAAGTTTTAACAAGGATATGTCATTTGGTGAGGGGTTGACGTTTTTTTTTTCACCCTCAATAAAAATGTAACATTTTGAAATGCGTTCCGTTGGTGTTTTTGAAGGTTGCGTAGCTGAAGGTTTTTGTTTTTCTTATGTTCTTTTACAATCGAAATATCTGTAACGCCATGTTTTTTAAAGAAAAATAAAGCTTAAAACTTGCCGACATTTATTAGAAATTCAATGGAAAACATTTTTTGTTATAAATTTGTCGCTAGTACGTACCGTTTAGGAGCTGTATTGGTTTAAATGAAAAAGGTCTCGTTTTGCCTACATTTTTTAAGTGTTGGGTCTTTTTGACTGTTGGTGTTGCTTGGATAGGAAATTTTCGCCGACAGTTTATTAGAAATTTTATGAAGAACATTTTTTGTTGTATAACATTTTTCGCTAAGACCTACATCTTATGAGCTATATCTGTTTGAATAAAAAAGATACATTTGAAAGCCCCTATTTTCTCTCTATTTATATCGAATTATCACTGTTTTTAGACATATCCATAATCTATAGTTATACCCAGCCAGGAAAAATTAACTGTTTTTTTTTTCATTAAAAATTTATCGGTTATGAGTTATAGGGGAACCCCCCCCCAAAAAAAAAAAAAAAAAACATTTTTTTAAGACTAATATTTGGTTATTATAAGTTCAGTAATTTCATTAAACCTCAGCATAAAGCATTTGTTTTTATCGGAGTATTTATATCGTTCTGTATTTCGATCAGCTGTTAAATTCATTGTATATTTCTATTTCTTTAATTTAATTCATCGATTATGAAATTATTTGAATCCACCGCTGTTAAAAAATGGCGTGTTGAAAAATTATGAGTATAAATCAAAGAAATAGGTAGTAAATTAATAAAATGAATATTCCTACTGGAGTTGGATGAGTTCACGGTGGGTTGGGTCAAGATGTTCTGCCCACTGCCTCCTTGACTTAAGATCATGTTACTTGAGTTTTGTTCTCAAACAAAAATTTGAAAGCTACAATTCATAGTACCTGTATTAATTACATTCTCTCGTCTAATAAAAATATATATTTTTGTCAGTTCTTATGTTAAATTGTATTTATGTTAAATTGTTTTTATGTTAAATTTTAAATTTTAAGGTCTGATATTTTTTCTTATAGTTTCAGTTACCGACAGAGGAATGAACGTATTTTTTTCATGTGAAAGTACTTACAAACTGCATTGAAATTTATTAAAAAAAAAAAAAAAAAAAAAAAACTGCTCAGCTATATTAAAAGTTTAATTATGATGCAAGGAATTAGAATATTTGGAGTATGCAATCAGGAAATCATTATAAGATTGTATTAATCTTTTGTGCCGACGCACAGTGGGACGAATGACCAATCTAGGTGGAAAAAGTTGAAATCACTTAAACAGACCTGGCAACCTGATTTACATTAACAATAGAGTTTAAATAAGGTAAAATAAAACTACTCAAGTCACAACAATTAGGAAAATACGATACAGTAGGACCCCATTATCCGTGGTTCCGATTTTTTTTTTAATTAGGTTTAATTTATCACTATTTATTTAATATGTATCATATTAATTTAATAAAAATAATGAATTATATAGTTTCTAACGAATATATAATTGTTAATTATTTATAGTTACTATTGTGCGGTAATTATTTTTAATTATCTTTAAAAAGTAATGAATGAAAAAACACGTCAAGCTGGTATCGTATAAATGAGATGTTTCCGGTGTACTAATCCAATTCACATAATGAAGCGATACTGTTTTCGAATCTTTCTGTGATATTATTATTGACCTGATTTCCTACTCAACAAAAATATTTACTCACAAGGGGACGTTTGCAGTTGTAACTCACAGATTTGAATGCCGATTTGTGTGTGGGTAGTAGGGACCTATAATAGTGCAAAACTAGAGTTATAGCCGCCAATGGGCATTAGGAGCCGAGAAAAAAAAAATAAAATATAATAATCACGTTTTATTTTTTTTCTCAGCTCTCAGTCAAGATAGAGAAATGATTCTTTCACGTTTAATTGAAGTTATGTGAGGTATTTGATACAAAAATACTTTCGTTATGCTTAAGACACCACCCGGCTTTAGGGTGCTCAAAAACTCTAAAAAAATGACAGAATTCCAAGGAAATCCGCTGTAAATCAGTGGAAACGTTTTTTTGATGAAAAACTGACCTCAAATCTCGAGTTAACACACCATAAAACCCTTATATGTGAAATATTATCAAAATAAAAAAATATTGATTTTTTACCCCTTTCGAGGAGGTTAAAATTTTGAAGTTGAGATTTCATCAACATTTTCTACCGGCCATAACAACTGCTGTGTTCAACCGATTGCAATAGTAATAGCATCACTAGAATCAGCATACATTCTGCTTTTTATCCAAGCCTATAACATTGGATTTACTCCCGATTTTAGTGGACAAAAACTGATGTGAATGAAAAAATCCAAGGTCAGCCATAACTTGAGATATTTCAAAAAGGGGAAATCCTACAACCTCCGGATTTGGGCTAAACTATGCAGTTTTAAGGCATCTATATGACCTAAAAATTTTGTCTTAATCGGTTCCGAAATATGTGAGATAGCGCAAATTATTTATATTTTTTCAGAAATTGACATTAAAATTTTAAAGGTAAAAATTATTTTTGATTTCGACAAAATTAAGTTTCTAAATGTTTTTTGAGATGAGGAATCTAAAAATAATATCAGTTTTTAGTTAAAAAATTTTCCTCACCTATATTATATAAATAAGACGGATATAAAATGATCTTTTTCTATTATTATTTTAGGTTTTACACAATAAATTTCAAATAAGACCATTTAAAAAATATATACATTTTTTTAAACCAAAACTTGATATTAATTTTAGATTATTCATCAATCTTAGGATTTCTATGCAATTTGAAATAAAAATATGTCATTTTAAAACGTTTTATTTATATAATATAGGTGAGGAAAATTTTTTAACTAAAAACTGATATTATTTTTAGATTCCTCATCTCAAAAAAACATGTGGAAACTTAATTTTGTCGAAATCAAAAATAATTTTTTTTTACCTTTAAAATTTTGTAGGATTTTAGAAGGCAAGGGGCTGTCAATTTCTGAAAAAATGAAAAATATCTCAAGTTATAGCTGACCTTGGATTTTTTCATTCACATCAGTTTTTGTCCACTAAAATCGAGAGTAAATCCAATGTTATAGGCATGGATAAAAAGCAGAATGTATGCTGATTCTAGTGATGCTATTACTATTGCAATCGGTTGAACACAGCAGTTGTTATGGCCGGTAGAAAATGTTGATGAAATCTCAACTTCAAAATCTTAACCTCCTCGAAAGGAGTAAAAAATCAATATTTTTTGATTTTGATAAAATTTCACATATAAGGGTTTTATGGTGTGTTAACTCGAGATTTGAGGTCAGTTTTTCATAAAAAAAAGTTTCCACTGATTTACAGCGGATTTTCTGGGAATTTTGTCATTTTTTTAGAGTTTTTGAGCACCCTCAAGCCGGTTGGTGTCTTGAGCATAACGAAAGTATTTTTATATCAAATACCTTACATAACTGCAATTAAACGTGAAAGAATCATTTCTCTATCTTGACTGAGAGCTGAGAAAAAAAATAAAATGTGATTTTCATATTTTATTTTTTTTCTTGGCTCCTTATGCCCATTGGCGGCTATAACTCTAGTTTTGCACTATTATAGGTCCCTACTACCCACATACAAATCGGCATTCAAATCTGTGAGTTACAACTGCAAACGTCCCCTTGTCAGTTATGCTTTAGACTCCATTTAAATAGGAACTATCGAAATGCCACAAAAAAATAAATAAATAAAAAATATACAAATAAAAAAAATATTTAAAAAAAAATAAAACATGCTTACATACATTAATTCTTATGTATTTTTGAGTATTGAAACTTTATTAATGTATGTAAAACTATTTTTTCTTATAAAAGTAATTTTCTCAATCTCCTTGATGTTTGGAGTCAATAAAATGTAATATGACTTTACGGTTTTTTCTAGCTTCTTATTATTTCCGTTTAATTTTCGTAATTACCATTTTTAAATATCTCTTCAGTTGCAGCTGAAGACGTTGGAATAATATCCTCTAATTTAAGTGTTTCAAATAAAGTAATACATATTAAATCAATGCCCTTACGGTTTTGCCAAGTACGAAATAACTCCCTTCGCGGAATTGAAAATTCGTTTTCAGACAAGAAAGCAGATAAAAGCAGCTAAATGTTTCATGATTATTTCATATACCTTCTAAGGCAACTCTACCATGAATTTCAGAGAGGTACTTTGGGGTACTTTTTAGTAATATACCTTTTTAGTTTAAAAAAATGATTTAGTTTACAGCACTTTTCAAAAAATTATATTATAGGTCAAATTATAAAAAAAAATTATTTTGAGCATGACTTAATGGTATAACAATCGTCTATATTAACTAACTAGCTGAAAGTACCCCGCTCCGCTACGGTTTAATATCATTAGGATGAAGACTACTTAAATTAGTAAAAGTTAAGCTTAACGTTGATAATTATTATTACTTAAATAAACCTGAACAATTCCATTCCTAGAATAATTTCAATAAGTAAATTTGACAATTTGCAAAAGTTAATTTTATATTATTTTAAAAGCCCTCCAGTGAAGCTTCGAGGCAGCACTACCATCTTACCCAGCTCTGATACCAGACCATCAGCTTTTCTTATGGCATACTTTAAATGAATATAGTCTTAACTTCTCAACTTTTTTGAAGAAAGTTTAGTCTTTCTGTTTCTATTTTTGCGTACATATCAAGCATAAATTGGTTGAGGGGATTACGAAATTAATGTAAATAAGGTTCTTCACCTCCTCGCTCCACTAACATTCAGGCGTTAAAATCAGCTGCAGACACAGTTTTCTTAAGTGATGTATTGGAGTTTGGGTCACGCTGAGGGATGTTAATACTGTAACTTTCTTCTCCATGGTAGAACATGATACGATACTAAAGAGAATCATACACTTGGTAGAACTATTGATTCTTATCTGTTTTTTGTCCCTGCATCGAACTGGCCTTACATGTCCTCACCAGAGAACATAAGTCTTTTAACCTCCTCTTTAACATAAGTCTTTTAATAGCTTCTCTTCACGAAACAACTCAAACTTGTAAGTTGTAAGTAAGCTATGCCGCTACGATGAGTTCACAGAAAGTACCAATATCATAAGGTTTCGACATCGATCGTATTTTTGTTTTTTTACAACTATAAGGAACTTAAACGGTGGTCAAAGTTTGCGGCTTAAAGATCTAACCTATTTTTTAACTTAGCTTATATCCAAATACCATATGATAATTAATCTTTTATTATTCACCCAATAAAAATTGAAATCGCATTTTTTGCAAATTAGCCGCGATCCAGGCCGATTTTTTTAAAATTCCTTTCTTAGCGAGCACCTACGGCCCTAGAGGAATCTACATATCGAATTTCATTCCAATCCGTTCGGTGGTTTCTGAGATTTCGTGTTAAGTGAGTGACTGGTATTTGACAAATATATAATAGATTATAAAAGAATAATGAAAAAATATCAATATGATGATACACAACTTTAGATTGAAAGAATCAATAGTTTTAACAAAATTTGACCTGTGGAGTTAGGTACTACTTTGATCGTTCTTTTTACCTTGAAACCCACCTCCAAAAAACGAAAGAACCTTTGATAATGTTCCATAAACTACTTGACTATACACCTATTACAATGGTTTCATTAATTTCCATTATGACTTTTTTCCTTCTAGATAGGCCATTCGTCCTGCTGTGCGACGTTTTGCCTTACATTGAAAGACTTCATCAGAGCTAGAAGAAAAAACAAAGAGAGTTGATTTGGTCGAAAAATTGACGACAGTTTCCTGGTCAGAAATTTAATGGAGGATACTTTTTGTTAAATAACATTGCTTTGAATGAAAAAAATTGTCCTACATTTTTTAAATATTGGGGATTTTAGAAAACTCTAACTGTGTTGGTGTTGCTTGGATCGAAAATTCGTCGACAGGAATCTAATGGAGACAATTTTTTGTTTTATAATATTTGTTACTAGGACATGCGGTTTAAGAAATATATGGGTATGAATGAAAGAAAATCAAGTTTTGTTTGGTTTTGAGTTGCTTTTTTTACACGCTCTAGGTCTTTTATTTTGCTGGGATCGAACATTTGACGACAGTTTCCTAATCAGAAATTGAATGAAGAATATTTTTAGTTTTATAACCTTTGTCGCTGGGACTTACCGTTCAGGAATTATATTAGTTTCAATGAAAAAGGTCGCATTTGAAACCGCTGTTTTCTCTCGATATTGTTTATTTCGAATAATCATGTTATGTAAATTTAATTATTAATTTAAGTAATTTAATCCTTTTAATTCTAGAATGTGAATTGGGAAAAGCAGTAGATTATTGATAGAGTTATCCATGTTCTATTGTTTTCCCAGTCAAGGAGAAATTTTTATATTTGTCATTTAATTAGGATTGATGAATTAAGTGCCACTTCTATTGAGATTATTTTATTTGAAAACTAGTTTCGAATGCTAAACATTCATCTTCAGTTCTAAAACATACAAAATATTTTCAACACATCAGTACTATGTTACAGGGATTATATTACTAAAGGTTTTTAAAAAGATAAGACAAGAAATCAAACATGGGCACTCACCTTCGAGGTAACTAAAACACTGAATTTGTGAGAAGTAAAAGGGGGGGCAGGTAGGTTAAGTTTTAGATTTACAATGGGGTTTCCCTTATGACTCAAAATATTACATCAAGTAGAAAATAGCCTAAAATTAAATACTTTTGAATCACTAGAAATAATAAAATCGTTTAAAACCGATCCATATTTTTGTTTAAATGATCAGATTAACATATCCAATAGCCCCATTTTAAATTTGTTTCCCATAGGAACGGAAAAACCCAATGAGTCATAAGGGAAACCCCATTGTAAATCAAAAATTTAACCTACCTGCTCCCTTGTGAGAAATCCATTTCTGTTAGTGTTTTAGAACTGAAGACGAATGTTTAGCATTCGAAACTAGTTTTCAAATAAAATAATCTCAATAGAAGTGGCACTTAATTCATCAATCCTAATTGTATTGATCCTTCTATATCATCATGCGTACCTCAAGTGATTTGTCATTAATTTGTTCGGTGCAACAGTCCTTAAAGTAAGACCCCTCAAACCATCTCTGCCCGCGGCCTTGCGGCGCCAACCTCTCACTCCTTCCTAACGGAGATCTCGCTCAACGTATCCTATTTGTTATTATTTTTTAAAAATTCATTGTCAGACATATATTTTTGTGGGTTTTTTTTCTAGCCCTGATGAAAACTTGTTATATTGGGTTGTTTCACATGAAATGTCCGATTTTATAATATTTGAAATACATAGAGGATTTTCCGAGTCTCTGTTGTTGAAAAAGCTCGATACATGGGTACCTCACGACCTCACTGAGCGACAGCAATTGAAACGTCTTGAGACCTGCGTTTCGTTGCCTGCTAGGCAAAAAACCGACCCTTTCCTTGAAAGAATAATAACTTGGGACGAAAAATAGATTGCTTATGACAATCAGCGTCGGTCAGGGCAGTGGTTAGACATCGACGAAAGCCCAGGACAAATGCCAAAACCAAATTTGCACCCGAAAAAATTGATGGTTACAGTATGGTGGTCCATGGCTGGAATCATACATTATTCCTTTTTGCCTAGAGGTGAGACCATTACCTCTACAACCTACTGCAATGAAATTGGCCAAATGCACGAAAAATTATTAAAAAAAAAACCTGGATTGGTAAATCGGAAGGGCCTTATACTCCTACACGACAACGCTAGACCCCACGTTTCAAAATTTACCATGCATAAATTAAAAGAGCTGGGGTACGATGTTCTTCCGCACCCACCATATTCTCCCGACTTGTCTCCAACAGATTATCACCTTTTCAGGAATTTAGACAACTTCTGCAGAGGAAAAATTTTTGCAAATGATGCTGAAATCAAAAGTGCGTTTTCAGATTTTGTTTCACTTCAAAGCTCAGAGTTTTTTCAAATCCGGGATAAAAAAGTTGTTGTCACGTTGGGAAAAATGTGTAGAAAAAGAAGGTAAATACTTCAAATAAAATTATATTGTTTTCATATTGTATTTTTACTAAAATCCCTATACCTTGAAAACGGACATTTCATGTGAAACAACCCAATATAATAAAGGTGGTTCTTAGGCTTCTTTACAAGGCTGTTCTACAGTTCCCTGTCTCTTGCCTTCGATCCCCAACTCTTTACTCCCAGAATCCTCAGATCCTCCGCCAGATTCTGCAGCCATTGTCTTCGTGGTCGGCCTACTCTCCTTTTTCCGAACACAGTTCCACGCAGTAGTTTGCTCGATATTCTGTCTTGAGGCAGTTTTATTACATGGCCTTTAGACATTCTATGTTTCGTGCCTCGATAACCTGGACTACATTGGTTTCCTCATATAAGGAGTTCTTCTTTCTTCAGGGTCTTTTCAGCGTTAAAGACGGGGCCGTATATCTTTCGAAGTTCAACTGTATTACATCTACTTATTATTATTATTATTACTAGGCACGATCTGGACCTAATATAGATCACGTAATGCTCTTTGGTTCCTCTCTCCTTACGACGCGCCCAAATGATCTTCATTTTCTCCCCATGTTCTCCTGACTCCGTTTCCTGACCCATTTTTCTTGACCATTTTTGTCTGGAGCTTCTTCTGGGTTTGTTTTTGATCTTTTTAGGTCTTTCACTTGTGTGCTCCATGCCATTAAGGTTTATTGTTGCCTTGTTGTCTGTGTTCGGGTAGTCTGCGTATGTGTCGATAGAATTTCAGTCCGTGTTTCCTGATGTCTGCCTCGATGTTTGAATGTTTATATGGTTTTATTATGTTGGAGTCTGTAGCCATCTTCAGCCATGGACCAATAATTTTCCTAACTATTTTTCGTTCTGCTTTCTTGATGTTTTCCAATGCTTAAATTTAATTATTATTTATTTTAATTATATTAATTATTTTCTTGGATGAATATCGGTGGATAAAATCAATCAACAATCGCAATTGACTTTCACCCAACATCGCTGTTTCATTACCAGAGGAAGTGAGTGATGGAATGATACACACAAATAAAATTATTTCGAGTTGTTCCTTTTGTGTGGATGTTGAGACGGATATGTTCGACCCCCTTAGTGAGGGGAGACGAACTAATCCCCTATCCCAGAGCACGCACTGCTCAGCTGTTCCAACACTAACGGCTAGTTCTGTCTGGAAGGAGTTATTCCTCAAGTCTTGAGGAAAATTAACTTCTTAACAGAATACCATAATTCCGCTTTTGATAACTTTTTTATTTTAAAATAGTCAAAACTCGATTAGTCGAAGTGAACCCCATTTCCCGATTACATTTATATGATGATCTGTATTCGTTTACTCGAACCAACAATCGTTAACTCGAAGTAAACGTTTTGACAACACAACTCCTGAGACTGTGTAAGTCGAATGATCTGAGGAGGAAGGATCTTTAAGTCCAGGTTTCCTAGAATCATGAACATGTAAAAACCTGTCTATCCCATCTCTATCCTTTGTTATCCTGAGTAATGTTTCAATTCGGGGACGAGGCAGACATTTATTTTGTCAATTGTTTTTTATTAGGCATGGCTACCAGGGGTAGAAGCTGTTGTGAGTTCAATGAGTGATCGATCTAAGTGCACGCATAAGAAAGTTACAGACTATTTTAAAATTATCTTAAATATAATACACATGTATTTTATTATACATGATAAAATACGTGTGTATTAAATTTATGATTTAAGATTTAAAAACATTGTTTTGATAAAAGTAATGTATTATAACTAAGTAGATGGGTATAACGTTTAAACAGTAAATAAAAAAAATGTAGGCTGTACGTTTAAAAATAAAAAAAAATTAACGAGCAGCAATAATTGAATTCGTTGGTTCCTCTTGGGCTGATGTTGATGGTCCGGCTGTGCTGAATGCCTAGAAATTTCCCACAGTTCATGGTATGAGAGGGAGAAATCAAGAAATATATTTTTATAAAAGCAGATAAAGGCTAAAGCAATTTAAGTTCAAATATAACACCATATCCTCCCTCAGTTGTAGGGAGTGAGTTTTAACCGAAAAAACGTTGATATCACGTTATACACGTGGCCTATTTGAAAAGTAAAACATGTTATCTATTGGTTTTTCAGTAGACCTTTGAATTTATCTTGAATCTAAAAAAAAAAAATATCATGTTATCAATGGTTTGATACACCTTAAGGAGTGAGGTTGAATTAAAATACGGTATTTACCGAGCGGAGTCAATGCACCTCCACTTGTCTACCAACGAACTCAGCGTCTTGAAACAGATGGCAGTAGACATGTCTACCAGAAATAGCGTTGCCCAATACAAAACACTTCTCAAATTTTCCTTTCAGAGAGTGATGGAGGGATTTTCAAAAATAATTTAGAGAGTGCGCCAGAGGGTTGTGATACTTCTTTATGTTGATGTATACAGTGATAAGAAGGCTAAATATCAATCACAAAGTTATTTTTGGATAAAAAATAGAAAACAATAGCCCTTCATATTTTCAAACTAGTAAATAAGCGTAAGAGAAGTCCTTAAATATTTTCGAAATGCAAGAATTTCCAAGTTGTGACAACCTAGGGAGTGAGTAAATGCATTACTCCGGTTATATGTGTAGATATATCATTATTGTTGGGAGTCCATAATGGTACAATGGGTACTTGGCCATGTAAACTAAAATCTAAATTTTATGATCAGTACAATTTTCAAAATACCTTTGTGACTTAATTTACACCGAAGTTTTGAAATCACCCATGTCTTAATTTGCATTAGTATCTCCGTTTCTGTTAATTTTTCTTAAAATAAATGAGTTGTTTTAAATTAATTACCCTTATATACACACAAACTGTACATATTTTGGTAAAATGCGATATCTCGAAAATTAATTATTAAGAAAAATCGATAACTCGAAGGAAATTCCTCCATCCTTCAACTTTGACTTATTGCGTTTTGACTGTATTAAAAAAAAAAAAAAATTCTTCGAGCTTTTTCATTTATTTCCCGATAGAAATTCATTTTTTTTTTTTTTTTTTTTTAATTCCAATGTCTTCATACATCGTTCATTTTAAATCTAATTGCCTCATATCGGATAACATGTTACTGAAAAATATATGTGTTCCCAGTAAAAGCAAAATTAAGTTTGCAGACATTGAGAGAAAATAGGGGTTTCAGAAGTGACTTTTTTTTTTTTTTTCATACATACCACTATAGCTCCTAACGATAGGTCCTCATATCGTATGACATGTTACATGTTACTAAAGGTTTTTTTTTCAAATATATATAAATATATATTAATATACCATATTCATGTTTTAATCTGAAACTTTTTACGTAGTTAAACGTAGGTCTTAAATTATGGTTCTGTGTGTCTGGGGACATTTAATTTTAGTGAATATATTGCATTTTACTTCCCATTTTTACCTGTTTATCAGTAGCACCAAAAATTGTGTTTCAGGCGGATTACTCTCACAATCAGTTGCGCGATTTGAACTAGCTGAAGCGTTACGGGCTGGAGGTTTCAGTTTTAATAATTCCCAGGAAGGAAAAATATATCTGGTCAATTATATAATTCAAAAATTTGCAATTGGGCAACTCACAGAGGATGTCCAAAAAAGCGAACACAAAAAGATAAAAAGATACAGGAAACATTTCGCACAATAACACTGTGACATTATGAATAATTTGTTAATTTCGTCCGATCCTTTAATTAGCTCATACATAATATTACCTGAGAAAAATACGACTTTCGGTAATAGTGTTCTCAATTTGCTTGTAATACAAGCCGCAGATACGAGTATGACACCCTTACTTAGTGGACAAGATAGTGATGATAGTGATAATCTCGATCTATGTGATTTGTCATTTTTGACTATAATTTTCTTTTCAGTTTAAAACAATATAATGTGTTTGAGTTCTGCTCGTTTTAAGATAGAAATTAAGTATTAAAGTGTTACAGGTTATAGTTTGATAACATATTGCCCTGATTTATATATATTATAAATACTATTTATTTATTACTGTACGAAATTTCAGAGAAATTGTTAGTTGTTACAGAGGAAATTTTTCCAATGAAAATATTTACATTATTATCATGGAGTAGGTATATTCATTTTTTTTTTTTTAAACTCAATCGTTACAATCGTCGATAAATCAATAAATGGTTTTGTGAAGTTTTTTTTCTTAATAGAACAACAGGTCACAAATAAAATTTTAAATGTTTTATCAATCTTTCAGTAACCTTGTTTTAATTATTTCACGTTGTTGTGGATCAGAAAAAAATAATGCATTTTCCATACGATCGCTTTCAGACTTTTGTCCCGCTAGATTCACGAATGGCCACACTGTGCGTCGGTTGGTAGTGTCGACATCGAACTTTTGAGTTCGCTAAGCCTTTATCTATTTATTTATAAAATATTTTCAAAGAAATAATTTGAAATTATTAAAGAAACAGTTCTGAAATACAATGCCTTTAGGATTGAATCGGCCCTCTTAGGTATCTGACGATCAGAATTGTGTAGTTATGTAGTTATTAAATCCCGAAGAGCAAAATATTTGATGTGCCCACCCCCTCCAGTGCTAATCACAGATTGCCACTAAATAAGTGAACTCAGGTGGACTGGGAGGGGAATTCAGGGGCGTGAGTGCTCGAAATTCAAGCATTCCTCGGCGGCCTCTCTTACAATTAATTCATCTGAAATTAAATTGCTCTGAAGTCTCTCTCTCTCTCTCTCTCTCTCTCTCTCTCTCTCTCTCTCTCTCTCACGTCACTGACGTCCTGAGCGTTGCCTCAGGTATGTAGGAGAAGGATAAAATAACATTAACGATAACATAGGAATCCATCCTTTTTATCTTCCACTTGAGGCCAAGAACATTTCCTGAATTAAACATGTTTCAATTAACTAGAATGCCTTTGAAACGTCTATCTGCCTTACTTTTTTTTTCATTAGTGGGCATCACTCCTTAACCCTTTTTCTCTTCTTTTTTTTGTAGTATGCCAGGTTAAGAAGAGGAAGAAAAAAATTTCTTTGTCTTTAAAATTACAATTTTGTTTCATTAGCAAAATAAAATATTTAGGATTGTTATAATATTTTAAACAATAGAATCTCTTGCGAACGAGAACAAATGAGGAACTGAGAACTCTATATGCTGCTCCAGATATTGTAGCCAATATAACAAGAGGCAGAATTAGATGGCTAGGGCATTTGCAAAGAATGGAGGCAAGTAAGCTCCATAAGATGATGTTGGAGGAAGGAGAAGGAGAACGGTGGAAAGAGAAGGAGAGGAAGGCCTCGACTTCGTTGGCTTGAAGATGTGGAGGACTATCTTCTGGGTGTGAGAGGAAGGAGAAGGGCTGCGGAAGAAAGGTTTGAATGGCAGAGAATTGTAGAGGAGGCCGGGGTTTTACGAAGACCATAAGGTGCCATAAGATGATGATAATATTTTTTAAAACGAACTGATAAAATATTCATTAAATTAGTCGATTTTTATTTTTTTTTTGCTACTAAAAAAATAAAAAATTCGACATTCTCTTGTCGTGTTAAGATAAATATAATGTTTTCATTTTTTATTTAATTTTTAACGGATTTTATTGTAATGGATTTAATGAAGAGTTTTATTCAGTTGTGTTAGATTTCCGAATACAGTTTGTATGTAAATACCGAGAAAACTAACCTCATTGATGTAAATTTAATTTAATGTTTTTCCCTATTGCTGCATAACCTTCCTATGTTTTAAAACTTTTTTTTGTTTTTACTATCTATTGGTTGAAATTTACAACTATACCCGCAAAATACATCTAGTAAATGCGTACATGTTATGTCGAGAGATGGTGGAGAAATTAATTACTTATTGTTATTTAATATACCGAGAGTTGAGCTCTTAACTGTTTTTACTCTCCTGATATCAAACTATCGAACTACGCGTAATCCCAAAAATGTATCCCTTTTGACCAAGTAGGTCACCAGTGAAATATGTTTCATGTTAAAAAATATTCTATACTATTGGTTTCCCCAATCCCTGCCTTTCTCCATCCACCTTTTGAATACATTGTCTAAACCTACTGGCATGTGTGTCATCTCTAGTCAAACTGTTTATGATGAAAAAGTCTTTATCACTTTGAAATTCCTCACTGATTTTTTTTTCTCAGTTCTTTATACACTATTTATTTCTCCATTGCCATTCTTCTTCTTCTTCTCATGAGTTCGGCCATCTGTGGACCTCGCTCAACAATTCATTTCTTGCTCTTCCGCTCCCTCCAATATCCCTCATTACCTCAGCCTGATGCTTTCTTCTTTCATCTATTAACTTGTGTCTTAACCATTTCCGGAAATTTGATCCTGTTGACAACTGTCCGACATTGGTCTCTATCCCACATTGAATTCCAATGCACATTTGCCACCCTCATATCCCCCTTTACCATCCTTATCCATGTATTCTATTTCCTATTTTTGGAGGCTGTGTTGGATAATTTTCTTCGTCAGTCTTCTTTATTCCATTATCATCAAATGCCTACAAAACGTCAAACTACGTTTCCTCATTACATCACTCAACCTTTCAATGTCTCAATATATTGCCATTATTATATATCTTTGAAAAAAAAAAATATAATAATAATGAATATGCATGTATGATCGCCTTTTTGTAATAATTTAATAATTTAATAATAATAATTATTACTATTATTTTTCATTAACTATACTTTTGTGTTGTTTGTGTTATTCTAAGGGTGTCCCAGAATAAGTATTTATATTTTATTTCATTTCATGCTATTTCACTATTTTTTCATGATTTTTTAAAAAAAATTTTATTTCCCTTATTTCCTTTCGGTAGTAAGGGTTTAGTGTTATACACCGTTTTTCACCTTTGTGGACTTCTAACTCTTATAACTCCAGGTCCTGAATCGCTTTTATGGCCCTCACTGTTTAGCGGCCCTGTCTGGCACGTTTCCAGCATCTCTCCCCTACACCTTGTTACAGCCTTCCAGCCTGATTGTGATGTTAGTCTTAAGGTTTTTAACTCGGATCTTTGTATATTTGTTCCTTGCCTTTTTTAGCTGTCCTCTATATCCGAAGGTCCATAAAGGTTTCGACAGTCTCATTAGTGATAATTGTCTTCGAATGATTAAGCATAATTAGCAAAGAAAGACTTTTGTTTGAACTTACTGGATACTGGATAGACTTCTGTTAACGTTCTGTGGTGTTCTGCTATAAGGACACTGTTTTACAGATCTGCCAAGTTCTGACGATTTTTTGAGGCCGAAGGACATCCTTGGCCACTCTCTCCATCCACAATTAGAATTAGCTTTTTCGTCCTTAAGGATTGCTGTTTTAAGATGGCGGAATTTTATTAGTTTTTCGTCCTTAAGGAATGCTGTTTTAACGGTTTTTAAGTTATCCGATTCTGTTCTGTGGTTATTGATGGAACATTTTTTATATTACGGAGAGTAGATATTGTTTTGAAGCGAGAAGGTTTATGTAATGTTGGGTTTTATGTTCAATTTTTCAAAACCTAGTTTTCTATAATAATTTTACTAGGATCCCCCGTCACGGCTTTGGTCGCTCTCATAAGTAAAGACCTCAGATAACACAGGTCTGCGACTAAAAAACTGCATAGGATTTTTTAACATTTTCTTATAGATTTTGACCTCCTCAAAACAGGAAAATATTCAAAAAATTCTATCACATAGGTTTTTATGTGTTTTGCAGTATTATGTTTATTATTATATATATGTTACTCACGACGCTTTTGTGTCAGCTGGCAGGCTATATTAAATACCCATGCTTCTTATACTTGTGGGATAGTACAGCTAAAGAACAGCACTGGACCAAAAGTGATTGGCCACCCCGAGAAACTCTAAAACCTGGAGAGAAAAATGTTATCAACACTACTCTGGTACTACCAGAAAAGGTTTTGTTCCCCCTTCTTTATATCAAATTAATTAATTAATACCATTGTTAATATCAATAAATAAATTAAAAAAAAAAAAATTGTATGATATATCAATAAAAGTGTTTTAAGACTATTGCTTTTCAACATAATACAACATAAATACAATCAACATATTACTAAATAAGATACAACTACAAATTACTAAATGCCTCCATTGAATTCTAGTTTCAATTAGATAGCCTACCATTAAAATCACTACCGTAAATTAGCAGTAAATTGGATATTGTATCGTAATTATTTAAGTTATATTATCTGTAACTTAGGACCCCTTTGACAGAAACTTGACCCTTTGATTAGATCCTCTCTATTACGGTCATTTGGGTAATTGGTGCTTAGATTGATATGGTCCATCGTAATATTACCACAAACACGAATCCATTTGTTAATTATATGTTTGTATTATAAATACATTCATTTAATTTAATTTTCAATTTTTTTCCGTTTCAATCTAGGAAAACGTGACTTTTTTGATTCAAAGCAATATGGCTCCTAAATGGTAGCTCCTAGCGACAAATTTTATATAACAAACAATATTTAGTATTAGTTTAATAACAAATAGCAAATAATAACCATTAGTTTCTGGCACGAAAATTATCGTCATATTTTCGATTCGAACAAGACCAACAAAGCTTAGAGAGTTTAAAATGTTACATTCTTGAGTGTAAAAAAAAAAAAAAAAGAAAAAAGTTACACCAATACTAAACCCCAGCCAAAAGACAAAATTATTGGATGCATTGAAAATTATAAATATTAACAACAATCTGAGCACCTAATTGATCTTTATTTTAAAACTTTTTTTAAATATTAATTTATTGAAATTTACAATTTACAATTGTACAAAATATACGAGGTGTGATCAAAAAGTTCCAGGACTGAATTTTTATACATTTATTCATACAACATAAAGGTTATTCAAATTTGTCTCCTTCGAAGTACTCCCCTTGGGAAGCTACACACTTTTCCCACCGGTGTTTCCGCTGATCAAAGGCCCAGAAAACTCTTCTTTTGTAAAGGTGTTTAGCAGCTATGTTGTTTTTTCTTTAATTTTGTCAACTGTTTGAAATCTTCGTCCTTTCAGGTGTCTCTTGAGCTTCGGGAAAAGAAAAAAGTCGGCTGGAGCCAGGTCAGGTGAGTAGGGGGGCTGAGGAATGACAGTCATTGCGTTTTTTTTTACACAAAAAGACCATCTTTAAACCTCTTGAACCACTGATGGCTGCATGATCGGATTAGGCATTCTTCACTAAAAGCTTCTTGTAACATCAAAAAGGTTTCAGAAAACGTTTTTTTCAGTTTCACACAAACACGTTGCTCTTCTTTCACATTCATTTTCATAAAATAGCCAAACCCTATAAAACTAACCTCAAACAAACTGTGCTAATGTTACTTTCAGTGATGTTATGATTGTTCTGCAAACACAGCAGTGTTCCTGTTGAGTCAGGCAATACAATGCTGCCAACCGCATCGCTGTGAGACATTGCATTCCCATAGTATATAAAAAGTCCTGGAACTTTTTGATCACACCTCGTATACAATCGAGTAAATGCGCTGATAACTGTTACAATAACATATCAAAAGTTGAAAAGAACTACTCATCAGTAGCACTTCAATAAAAATTCTACACTAGTAGGGCACTGGGCCATCTTCTTTTCAGACGCCTCGGAGGATTATCGGGAACAGTATGGGAAGTTTGTTGAAAAATTAGAGGATATAAATGGTTATGGAGATTACTATGAAAGGTTAGGTATCTGGTGTGGGCCAAATCAGCATCTTGTGGAACATTAAGATCTTTATGGATAAGTTTATTGGTGACAAAGTAAGGAGCATTGAGGATTTTCGATGGATTGTTAAGATTGGATACGAGATGAATTTGATGGAATAGTAGAGCCCCAAAGCTCAATTCCGTACGTCCAGATAGGTCTAATCACAGTCATGTGAATGAGTATTTTGTAATTAATTGAGAGCTTTGAACTTTTGTCTAGTAAATGTTTAAGTAATCTGTAATCTGGAAGATTCTTATCGTTTTAGTCTGGTAATAAAACATTTTTTAAAATTATTTTTCTTTAAATTTTATAGCATTGCTACATAAAAAAATTAATTTGAGCTAACATTTTAGGCCCTAGGGTTAATATTGCAAGTAAGTTAACAATTTCACAATATAAAGTAAACCACGAGGAAACCACCAAAAGCTGGGGAAGGACTTAATAGAAACCACATCAAGGAACCTAAGTGCCTCGTTCAAAGTCCCCCTTCACTTTATTTAATAAATCCTCTATTAGAACGGTTTATTACTTTTATTCCAAACCTCTCCTCTCTTTGTTTATTTATAAATATTTATACATTTATTGAAATTTACAACTGTACATAAAACATACATTTAGTAAATGTTATAATAACATACATACTAACATGCATTGCTTGAGAAGCAACTACTCACTGGTAGTACATCGATAAAAGTTCCATATGAGAAGGCCATATTCTTTTCAGTACCCATGTCAGGGATAGAATGGGAAGCAAGTTGAGAGACTAGTAGATTTGAATGGTTGTGGAGTTTACTATGAAAGGATAGGTATTTGGTTTGGGCTAAATCAGCAACGTATAGAACATTAAGGTCTTTATGGATAAGTTTATTTGTGACAAAGTCAGAAGCATTGAGGATTTTTGGAAGGATTTTAGATTGCGAGGATTGGATAAGAGATAAATTAGATGGTTTAGTGGAGCCCCAAACCTCAATCCATAAATATAATAATACCTTTACAGTATTTAACTAATTATTGATCTAAAGTTGAGAACATCTTTAGTTTTCTTGTATACTATGCATTTTGAGAGGTTTTTTTTTTTTTTTTTTTTTTTTTTTTTTTTTTTTTTTTTTTTTTTTTTTTTTTTTTTTTTTTTTTTTTTTTTTTTTTTTTTTTTTTTTTTTTTTTTTTTTTTTTTTTTTTTTTTTTTTTTTTTTTTGTCGTATTTTGTTTTGTAATACTTTTTTTCACATTTGTTTTTGACACGCTCTAGCTCTGTTGGTGCTAGAGTTTAATAAGTTTTCTTATTAGAAATTTAATGAAGAATATTTTTAATTATATAACATTTGTCACTAGGATCTACCGTTTAGGTGCTGTATCGGTTTGAATGAATAAAGTTACATTTGAAACCGCCATTTTCTCTCTTAATTTAAATAATTTGATCCTTTTGATTATGCCAGAAAATCCGTTTAGAAAAAGTGCCAGTAAAGTTTTTAGATTGGATATACATTTTTAGTTAAAGCATGGATTTATGGTTAGCAATTGGTATTGTTTTTAACAATTATCTTTATTTTATTTTTTTATCCACTTATTGAAATTTACAACTGTACATAATATACACATCAAATGAACGTGTTGTTAATGATTACAATAACATGTCAAAACTTGAAAAGAACTACTTATGAGGAGCATTCAATAAAAATCCTACACTAGAAGGTCTCTAGGCAATATTCTTTTCAGACGCCTCGTAGGATTATCGGGAGTGGAGTGGGAAGCAAGTTGAGAAACTAGTAGATTAGAGTGGCTAAGGAGCTTACTAAGAAAGGATAGTTACCTGGTTTGGGCTAAATCAGCAACATATAGAACATTAAGATCTTTATGGATAAGTTGATTGATGATAAAGTTAGGATCATTAAGGATTTTTCGAAGGATTGATTACGAAAAGAAATGGATGATTTAGTGGAGCCCCAAAGCTTAACTCCGTACACCCAAATATGTCTAATGACTGTTATGTAAATGAGTCTTTTGTAATTAATTGGGAGCTGTGAATATTTGTCTAGTAAAGGTTGAAATAGTCTGTAACGACATGCATTTTCTTGTCGTTTTAGTCTTGTATTATTTTTTTAAATAATTATTTCTTTGCTAAAATTAAATAACAACTTATCATCCCTAAATATATTTATTTTTTTATTGGCCCCACACCAAGGCTCCTCACGGTAAAGGAAGGGAATGAATAGGTTTTTGTATACGGTTTTTATTAGACCGAAAGGTAGCAGGTTCTGATTGAGTCTCATTAACATGGTAATGTTCACTCCAGAATCAGCTGATGTAATTGAAACGAGGACTAAATGTTGTTGAAATCCTCGTCCGTGTTTTGTTAATCGATCTGTCTCTTCATTGGCTGCAACTGTAATCACAATTACTGTAAATACAATTTTCTTAGTTGCAATTCGCGTAAAATTGTTTCTATGAATGGCTTAGGTGGTACAGGAATCAGTTCTATTATCTTGCATTTCAGTCGTTATTGAGCTAGTGTAGTTTATAACAAGAGTTGAGCTCTTAACTGTTACTACTCTCCCAATATCAAACTATCAAACCACGCGCAACGCCCTCGCGTTCCCCCAAAACGTATAGCTTTTGACTTCCATGTTACAATATAGTTCAAAAAATAGTTCTAAGGAGCCATACTCTAAACTATTACGTTTATACCCTAGCTATTTTTTACTATACGAGTCGTTTACCAGTTGAAGCGGATAAATTCCTCGTTAATTAATCTAAGATTTTTTTTTTAATATTATATTTTTAAAATTATTTTTCTCAAGTATTTTTCCCAACTATAACCTATGGTGTTTTATAATTCTTCCGCCGGCTGGCTTATGATCAGACCCGCACTCCGCGGTAGGGCGTGAAGGGAGGGGCTCTATAACGGGCAGTATCTTCCCTACCACGTGCTTCTAGGGTTTTACCTACCCTGAGTCTAGGGTTTTTTTTTTCCCACCATGTGGTTATAATTTTTTACCCATCCCATTCATCATTAGTTGTTCAATCCTAATCGTTCTTATTTCGTCATCTGACACATCTTCATATTGGCCATAATAACAATGTCCAAGCAATTCTCACTCTCTTTGGGACATCTCTTAATTTAAAAATATTTTTAGAATGGCGTCAAAATTGAAAAATTAAAATAAATCCAAACATATCAGATAACCTTTACCCCTTCGTCGTAAACGTACGACTTCCTGCCAGACTGTGCCCTTTAACGATATTCCGTTAATCCCTAGTACTTCATCTGAACAAACGTCTTTTACTTGGAACCCGCATTCAACACTAAGACAGTAAAACTGACATCTGTTCCACCAATGCCATTCATTGATACAATTTTACGGGTTTTGCAATTAACAAAATTGTATTTACAGTAATTAAGACTACAGTTGCAGCCAATGAAGAGACAGATCGATTAACAAAACACGGACGAGGATTTCAACAACAGTTAGTCCTCGTTTCAATTACATCAGCTGATTCCGGAGTAAACATTACCATGATAATGGGACTCAATCAGAACCTGCTATCTTTCGGTCTAATAAAAACCGTATACAAGAATCTATTCCATTACCTTCTCTTACCTTGAGGCGCCTTTGTGTGGAGCACATAAAAAATAAATGGATTTAGGAATGATAAGTTGGTATTTAATTTTAGTAAAGAAATAATTATTTAAATAAATATTACAAGACAAAAACGACAAGAAACTACCCGTCGCTACAGACTACTTCAACATTTACTAGATAAATGTTCAAAGCTCCCATTTAATTACAAGAGACCCATTTAAATGACAGTGATCAGACCTATTGGGATGTAAGGAGTTGAGCTTCGAGGCTCCTCTAAACTATCCATTTCATTTTGTATCCAATCCTTACAAAAATCCTCAATGCTCCTTACTTTGTCATAACAAACAAACTTATCCACAAAGATCTTAGTATACCTTACGTTTCTGACTTAACTCAAACCAGATATTTATCCTTTCATAGCAAACTCCACAACAATTCAAATCCCTTAGTATCACAACTTGCTTCTCATTCCATTCCAGATAACCCTCTGGGGCGCCTGAAAAGCAGATGGCCTCGGGACGTGCTAATATTGTTGTACTTTATCCGATATAACATTTATTTGTGCTACCGATGGGTAGTAGCTTTCAAGGGAATTGGGATTTAATTTTAAAAATTATCATTACATTAACTGGTAATATTTTATATACAGGGTGTAAAATGTCTCTTAGGGTAGTGTAAAAAAAAAAAAAAAAAAATGGGTGAAACTAGATCAAAAATGTAACAAAATGCCTCAGACCTCACCTTTCTATTACAACCAGTTGCAGATATACGATAAATCAAAGACGTTTTTGATGAAACCACGTTTTTTTTTTTCTATAAAAGCTGTAATATTTGCGGTGAATTATGGCTAGATGGGTCTGTTTTTACAGGGAAGGCATTTCTTCAAAAATTAGTATTCTTCAACACAATCTGCATTCAGAAGCTAATTGCAAAATTGAGGTCTATGTTCTTTATCATTGAGTTTTAAACCTTACATTGAAAAATCTAATAAAATAAACCCTAAATTATAATAATAAATAAATAAATGTAATAACATAAGATCCTCTGATCTGGTGTCGCTTTATTGACAGTTTTCCTTTATTTTCTATTAAACAATAATTATTTTCTTTGCTTTTTATTCCAATGAAGAGTTTATTATTTCTAAAATGCACATTTCCATTAAGGGATTGTCATAATGTTTTATTTACACAAGTAACTGATTTGTATACCAAATGAGAACACCATGTTTTTTTTTTTCGGTTTTAAAAGTAAATTTCTCCCTGAAATTGAAACAAAATCTTTAACATATAATTCGAAAGCCAATACGACGTTGTGACTTCCCCAAATAAGGTGAAGATCAAGCTGTCCTTTAGATACCAAGTTTGTAAAATTAAAGGTTACAAGTACTCAGATATTATAGAAAATTTAATGCTAAATCCGTAAATGTGGTCAAAATTTGAAGAATATTTAAACAAAGTGGAGATATTACAGCTTTAATGGAAAAAAACGTGGTTTCCTCAAAAAAGTCTTTGATTTATCGAATATCTGCAACGGATTGAAATAGAAAGGTGAGGTCTACGTCATTTTGCTACATTTTTGATCTAGTTTCACCCAATTTTATTTTTTATACCAAGAGATACTCACCCTGTATATTGTATTCAGTTGTAAATTTCAATAAATAGCTATAAAAAAATGTTTTAAGAGGTCATTGTTCTTCTTGCTTTTTGGGAGAACCCCAGCGGAGGTTCTTAAATATACCTATTATTAAATTGTTTATTAATTTTTTTTCTAGAAAACTTTTACGTTTATTAAAGGATATTCGAATGCTGAGGGAGGTGGTTGTGGAAAATAATATAAGAGTCACTTACACGTACACTGCTTTACAGATCTGCCAGGATCTGACGATTTTTGGGGGCGATGGACATCCTCGGCCACTCTCTCCATCCACAATTAGAATTAGCTTTTTCGTCCTTAAGGATGCTGTTTTAATGTTAATTCCTGAAATATTTCAAAACAGTATTCTTAAGGACAACAATGGTGGAATATCCTTCAGATAACTTAAAAACCAAACATTTATGCCTTATAACAGTTAACGTTGTTTACTGGTATATCAACACCATTTTTTTTTGCTGTAATTTTACAGCAAAATATAAAAAATATTTTATGCTAAAAACAAATACAAAAAAAAAAAAAAAAAAAAAAAAACCAGGAAATAATTAAATCTTGGTAAAGGAAAAAAAAAAAAATTAAGAACTTCAAGTTTAGATAAATAAAAAAAAAAAAAAAAAAAGAGAAAGCACTGCAGCCAAATCCAAATTATTTTCAGATTTGTCTTAAACTTGAAGTTCTTAATTTATTTAGTGCCTTTAACAAGATTTAACCATATCCCGTTTTTTTTTGTATTTATTATGGTAGTATAACGGCATTATAAATTAAAATTTATAATAAGTTATTTAAAAATAACTGCTGTGTATCACATTCTGTGAGAACATACACATTCTTCATTAAAAAAAAAAAAAAAAAAAAAAAAAAAAAAGGTAAAAAATAAAAAGAATAAAACCATAGACGTATCATACATTAATTACACAAAAATTACTAACGATTTTTTTAGTATTATAAAAACCGTTAAAACCAAGCATTTCAATATAATATTTAATATTTTGATTTTATTCCCTTCACTGAAACATCTATTTACATCGCGATGACAGATCCGGTTTGTATAACCTCTCTCAAAGGTATTACGTTACTTAGTATAAGTTACAGTATTTCTCATTGTATGATATATTTGAGTTTAGCGTGGGAACTGTAGAGTGTGTCCAAAAAGCTCTTAAACTTAAAAATAGAGGTTTCAAATCTGACTTTTTTTTTTTATTCAAATAAAAATTTTATAACAGTTGAAAAGAATTGTGCTGCAGGATCAGTTAAATCCAGGTATAAATTTTTTTTTTTATTTATAAATATTTTTATAAATTAGGAGAAACAGATTCGAAAGGAGCTCACTCATTAGAATCTGTTTCCTAGTGATAGTTTTTTTATTTTAACGAGAGTTGAGCTCTTAAATGCTTTTACCCTCCTAATATCAAACTATCAGACTACGCGTAACGCCTTAGCTTTTCCCAAAACCGTACCTCTTTTGACCATTTATCCTACCCGTAAAATATGTTCCATGTCAAATAATGTTGGTTCTAGTAGCAGTGACCTCAGCTCACCGTAAACGACAACCTAACAATGAATAATCCTTTTTCAATAGGCCTTTATTGAATAGACAGTTCGTGCCTGGTTGTCGATTGATTTGTCATTCTGGATAAATCACATCATAGTTCAATGTTTTCACAAGATAATTCCGAGTAAAATGAATCGCTTCCCGGAACCCCATTTCTACATTGTTACTAGACTACTACGGGAGTTTTATCTTTTGTGCTGGTTTAGTAAAAGTAAAAGTTTAATCACCTCGACAGAACGCCGCTATACGGGGCTGGGTTGGATCAATTACATCCATTTGTACACCCGCATTTCAGGGCTAGAAACTTCTAGAAGCAGACTTCGTCTCTGATAGGATCTTAATTTACTTTTGGTAATAATGAAACCAAGACGGATCCTAATTTCTAGGCCGATACTGAACAGTTTTGTCTACAATCACTGCTGTAATGTATTTTTTTCCTAAACGCTAATTAAATAATTCATAAGTAAAATTGTATGTTATATATGAAATTAAATTTGAAATTTAATTGAAAAATCTTCAATGCTCCTTACTTTGTGACCAATAAACTTATCCATAAAGACCTTAATATTCCATATGTTGCTGATTTAGCCCAGACCAGATATCTATCCTTCCATAATAAGCTCCATAACCTCTCGAATCCACTAGTCTCTCACCTTGCTTCCAACTCTATTCCCGATAATCCTCTGAGGCGTCTGAAAAGAAGATTGTCCAGAGACGTTTTAGCGTAGATTTTTATTGAAGTGCTACTATTGAGCAGTTCTTCACAAGTTATTTACATGCCATTGTATTCATTATCAACACATTTACTTGATGTATATATTTTTGTACAGTTGTAAATATCAATAAATGAAAAAAAGAAAAAAAATTATTGAAGTTGTATGTGCTGAGAATTCTTAAATTACTATTTTGGTGTCCCGTAAAAACGCTATGGAACGGCTATCGCAAGCCTTTTGCTTTGACATTTCATCTGTAAAACTTAATGGCAGAATCATATGAAGCGTTTCTTCAAGTACAAAAACTACCGGCAGTTAAAAATAACCCTAATTTGACTCAGAAGGTATATATTTTTCTATTCTTTTTCAATTTTCTGTGCTTTAATTATTACTTCTGAATAGTCTTTTTAAATATATTTTTATAATATTTGTTACCTTACAGCTGATGTAGGTTTTATTACATAACTTTTTTTTCCTTCTGACTAGGAATCTTGATTATTTATAATGTAAATAATAATAATATAATGTTACATAAACTCAGATTGTAGGTAATAAAAATTTTGTTAAAAATATATTATTAGGGCAGCAATTGATGTAAAGATATTTTGCGCAGAAACAGGGGAAGAGTCCTGGAGCGATACAAGTTTTTTTTTTTATTTTTTTTTTTTTTTTTTTAGACAGAAAAATTGAAAATACATACTTTGGCACGGTAATAGATTTATTTATATAATATATAAATCTCTGTAAGGACATCTACAAATCCAAATATCTTTCTCTCTTTCTCTCAGGCTTAAATTCAGGCATTATGCTACTGTAGTATGAACGTCGGTACTATACGACTCCGAATGCTTGAATATGACCAAAAAGGGACAACTTAAGAAACTAACTAAATTGAAAGATCGAAAAATCCTAAGAAAGATAATGGCTCCATAAAGAGAGAGGCGAATATAGAATCAATTATAACAATGAGTTATAACAACAGTTGGAAAGCATTACATCAGCTATGAGAAAGAGGAGATTAACATTATCTGGCCACATAGTCAGAATGGACACCCAGAGAATTAACTCTAAGATCTTTAACACCGTCTCTTTGAGGGAAAGGGACCAATGCCAAATGGGTGAAACTGGTTCGAAAAGATCCGGAACTTCTTCCGATTGAACTTGATTCTTTAGGAATCAATCCTAAAGGTGGTTCCAGAGATAATTATCGAATCCTCACCACATCATCAGATGCTCATCTCTCCAGAATGCGCAAGAATAAAGGGTTACTGGGCTAAGAGGAAAGACCGCCAGAATTAGGAACCACATGGTCCGAGGGGACAAAACGAATAGAAAAAAAATATATAAATCAAACATGAATAAATAACTATATTAGAAAAAAATAAAAAAAGTAATTTAATGGGGTGAATAAAAAAGAAAAAAAAAAACATTTTTGAAACAAACATTTGTAATATTATTTTTTTGATATAAAATACAATTAATACTCAAACTATACCATAGTCCATTGTTATCTAACGTCATTACCCATCTGCTGGCCAATTGCTCGGTGCCACGTTGATACCATTCCTTAGGATGGCTGTCAAAGAACTCTTGGACAGCATTTTCAACTTCCGCAAAATTTTCAAATTTTTTCCCTTGAAGAAAATGGGCCATGGATCGAAACAAGTGCGAGGACTGGACAAGTGCATAAGGCAGGAGTTCAAACCCACGAAGTTCTGTAAACTTTTCTGCTGATTGTTGAGGAGTAAGTTCGTGAGGGACCAGTCTACAGGTCTTTTTCATCTTCCCCATAGAGAGAAGATGGCGACTAACAGTATCTTTCAACACACCACACTCCCTGGCAAGTTCACGAGTAGTTGTGGACGGTTTGACTCAACAGCTTCCTTCAGAACCTCATCAATATCCATTAATGGCCGCCCAGAGCCCTTCTTACTTTCCAACGTCGTATCTCCACTTCTAAATTTTTCAAACCAACGCCGCGCAGTGCGCTCTTCAAGGACACCTTCCCCTTCATATTTAATAATTTCACGAGTTGCTACAGCGGCTGTGAATTTTTTTTCCAGTAATTACGAGAATTTCGTTGGACACTGTCGTGTTTTTTCTTTGAAATAAAAGAACTGGTTTTTTTTTTTTAAAAGAAGTCCAGTGTTAAAAACAAGCTTAGAGAATGCTCTAAAGGGATTATTAAGTATTGGTAAACAATAAATAGCATTAAGATATTTACAGACTTTTGAACTCTGGAATTTGATAAAACGGTCATTTTTTTTTTTTTTTTTTTTTTTTTTATACGCCCTATTATATGTTTGATGGAGTTAAAACATCGATACAGATAAAATCCCAGTAGAATACTTTATAGCTGAGAAACATAGCCTCTAGAAAAATTGTAAGAAATAGAATTCATGGCAGTGGAGATGGATTTTTGGAGGAGGTTGGCAAGAATCTTAAAGACTCAGCGAATCAGAAATTATATTTAAGAGAAAGGGTGAAGGCTGTAAGGTATATCCTGGAGGAAATGGAGCGAAGGAGATGGTATGGGCATGTTAAAAGAATGGATGATAAAAGAATACCCAAAGTAGCATTTGAACGGGAAGCAGAGGGTATTAGAAGAAAAGGTAGGAGAGGTCTGGCTGAAAGTATGGCTGGTCGAGGACTAACGGAGAAAGAAGTGATGGACAGGAGTGGAGGAACCGACTGAGAGAGGAGTTTGGTATAGGGAGACTTCTCTTACAAAGAAGAAGAATTATTTATAAATAAAAGGAATTCCTAATTAGCCTGTACTCCCAGAGATCCCAGCGTTATCTGGGTGGAACGGAACTTGGAACTGGTTCCAGCTTTGAACCGGTTTGGAACGAAACTAATCGCCCAACTTTTTCGTTCCACCTGGAACAAAAACCAATGCCAAAAGATCTCTCGTTTCGTACCAAACCGGTTCGAAGCTGGAAACTTCCAAGTTTCGTCCCCCGGTGTATTAGAGTTTAGATTGCACCTCTGGTTTCGTTCCACCCGAGGTCGTTACAATGTTTTGTTGCTTTGATCCTGCCTCTCTTGATTAACTCCACCCCTTCCATCGCCCCACTGCCCCACGCATTGGCATCTTCAAAATAAACTGCTTTCGTTAAAATTATCTATTCTACCGACAGAGCTCGGCTTCTTCTTTCGGATTCAGAGAAATGAACTACACAAGGTTTTACTGCATATGTAATTAAATAATTTTTTTTTTTTCGCTATTGGTTCAAAAGCAGTGCACAAGAGTTGATTACTTCATTTTTCACAGAAATGATGTAATTAAAAAATTCTCGCTCCATTGTGTACTATATTTGAACTAAGATTTTTCAAAAAAAAAAAAAAAAAAAAAATTGTTGATTGAATAAAAATATTTTAAAAGTTTACATTTTTTTAATAAGTAAACTTAGCTATTTAAATCTTCTTAATATTATTGTACCAATACAATGTTTAATTATAAAGTAGAAGTAGATAAACAGCCCGAAGTCACAAGGGATGGGACGAAACTGTATAGTAAGTAGGTAGTAGGGTAGTCAAACTGACGTGGAACGGAACGAATAATGGAACTGGTTCCAATAATGGAACGAAACGATAAATCTCATTCCACTTTTAAGTCGGAACGCCCTTCACTACCCAGTGGGGTCAGTTTGAGAAAGATACACGGGCAGACGCTTCGGGAATATTTTCAGGTCTTTAGAGGGGAACCAACCTATTAGCGCTTATTAAAGTGAAGGAAAAAAAATTAAATAAAGTAACGTTTAATGAGTAGAGCTTGTATATATTAATATTTTTTGCGCTTCTTTCATCTTCTAACAAGCAATTTAATTCCCTTCTCAAAAACTAGGAGCGCTAGACGGAAATAAATTGCTTTTTTCACGATATTCAATCACCGAGAATTGGTTAATTATTCCAGTAAAGAACCTCCCCCCCTAGCTACAGATTTAATGTTATTATCAGGATTAAAGGTCTAATCTAGAAGGCATAAAAGAGGTTATTTAACAGCTGGGTTTCACCAAGTTAACGCTTCTAACAGCTACCAGCTGCTAGGTAGTTCAACCCCAATTCATGAAAATTCTCATCCCTTTTTAGGAAGTGCTCCGATAGAAGTAATCTACAAGATTGAATTTGAGTGCAAATAGCCTAAAGCGGTTATTTAAGAGGTTAAATGAATTTCTCTTTGGCCCTTTGCAAGTCGCTTTCTCTCTTCAAAACCGCTTATATCCTCGAATGTAATCAACTATTGAAGGATCCACCTTTTGATACAATTTTTCCTCTATCGTTGAAAATTATTTATTTACTATCACATTAATTACACTAACCGAATTGCACCCAGTATAACATACCTCGAAGACTTGTTGGCTCCAACGATGAATATTTTTTATTATCTATTTATTTTTTAAAAAAAATAAATTTATTGAAAAATTATGGGGCATTGAGGATTTTTCGAAGGATTTTGGATTGTAACGATTGGATACGAGATGAATTGGATGGTTTAGTGGAGACCCATAGCTCAACTCCGTATGTCCAAATAGGCCTGATAAATGTCATGTAAATGAGTCTTCGGTAAAAAATCGGGAGTTTTGATCATTTGTCTAGTAAATGTTGAAGAAGTCGAAAACGACGAGCAGTTTCCTTTCGTTTAAGTCTATCTATTTCTTAAAATGTAACTTTACAAACTAAAAATAAAAAAAAAAAGAGAAAAGAAAAGTTCATCTAGTAAATGTGAAAGATGATTATAACAGAACGATAGGTTGTGAATAAGCTAGTTATTGGTATAGCACTTGAATAAGAGGTGTTTATAAGGTTTCAAGATCATCATAGTTTGATTTGGAGATTCATTGGGAATTGAATAGGAAGTTGAGAGACTATGGGTTTAATTGATTATAGAAATTATCAATTTATAGGTAGCTGGATCGGGTCATCTTGAACATTAAAATCCCTATGGGGGACAGTTCGAAAGATTGGGAAAAGTTTTTGAACGGCATGCCCGGAGGGGCGTCCACCAAACAAGTGGATACAACAACAACGATAATAAAATAAAATTTACGAGTGAGAAACTGGAGTCGACATGTCCTACACAGAGCAGAATGATGTAAAATTATAAAACTATTGTTAAGAATCCCAGATCCTTAAAGGGTTGTAAAGCCAAGGAATAAGTAAGATCTTTATGGATATGTTTATTTGTGACATATAAGGACCATTGAGGATTATTCTTCAATAATGTCATATTTTCTGATTATGCTTCTGGGCATACATAGAATAATATAGAATAGAATAGAAAAAAAAAACAACTTTATTCTGGGACAAACTCCCTTAAGAATAACATACATAAGACAAAGCAAAATCATAACTGGCCGAGAGATTTTAAAGAAAATAGTAAAAACTAGTAATATAGATAAAAGTGAAAACAAATTTTTATGAGAACAAATACAAATTAAAAAAAAAAATAGAATAGAATAAAAGGAAAAACTGTAAATAGAAACAAAAAAAAAGAAAAAAGAAATATAGAATATACGAGTTAAAATTATAAACAAAATTGCAAAGGGGGGGGGGAAACACGACAAAAAAATGAGAATTAAGAAGATAAAGATCAAAAATCAAAAGTTATCTTTACAAGTATTAAAACATTATCATAAACTAATTTTAAATTTATGCTAATATTGTATGTCTTACATACTTCGTGATTAGATTATTCGATTACATACGTTCTGAGACAACCGTATCATTAGAGAGCGTCAGGCTGGAAAGAAGAGCGTTTTAAATGTTCCGAGGAAAGAAGCATTGCGAATACAAGGAAGGTAGGGAATTCCAGAGAATAGAGGATCGGACAAGGAAGGAATGTTGGAATGCAGTACTTCTGTGGGATAGAGTATAGAGGTCGGAACGACGAGATCTTGTAAGCAGTGATTTGATTGAGGACTTGAATTGCAGGATACTGTAAATAAAGGGAGGGTGACGGGTATAGATAACTTGGAAGAGGTAGGTACCAAGGAAGTATTTTCTACGGAAGGAGAGGAAAAGCTAATTTAACTGGGTGTAGAGATGCGAAACATGGGAACGTCTCGAGGTTCCGAAGACAAACCTTACGAAGCAATTCATGATGCGTTTCAACCTGTCTTCAAGAACTGTCGAGAGCCCGCCATATACCACGCAACCATAGTCAAATTGGGGGAAGATAAGGGAGGATACTAGAAGTTTGCGTGTCGGTATGGGAAGGAGGTGACGGGAGCGTTGAAATAGTTTTAACATTCCGATTGACCTTCGGGAGATTTGGGCAATATAGGAGTGTGTATGTATATCTGTGTGTTTGTTTATACCAATGTATCTCTCTCTCTACTGGCGCTATGGTCCATGAAGGACCTTGGCCTCCTCCACAACCTTTATCCATTCGGACCGATTCTCTGAAGCTTCTCTCCATTCCGCTACCCCCCCAGGAGCCGAAGGTCAGCCTCGACATCGTCCAGCCACCGCAGTCTAGGTCTGCCCCTTCCTCTTGATCCTTCCGGACGCCCTTCCATTACCATCTTTGGGAGCCTCTCCTGATTCATTCGATGGACATGCCCCAACCATCTTAGTCTTCCCTTTTTGATGCAGGAGACTAGATCTGGTTCCCCATACAGGTCCCATAGTTTCCTGGTTTGTCTTTATTCTATAGCCGTTTGCTAATTTGGTTGGGCCATATATTTTCCTCAGGATTTTTCTCTCCCATGCATTCAGACCAGGTCCACGCCTCACTGCCGTACATCACTACTGGACGCAACACTGTCTTATATATTCTCACTTTGATGTCTCGAGACACATTTCGATTCAGAAGAATTGTCTTCAGAGACCAGTAGCATTTATTACCACTTTGGATTCTGGATTTTATTTCTTCTTCTATTTTGTTACTTTCAGTGAGAATCGTGCCTAGATACTTGAATTTCCTAACTTTTCCGAATCTGTATGTCCCACTTTGAAGAGATCCGTCCGTGCTTTTCTTGGATGACATCATGTACTTGGTTTTGTTCTCGTTTACTGTTAGGCCTACTCTATTTGCTGCATCCTCCCATTCTTTGTACACCTCTGTAAGGGAATGTAGTGTTGTCCCAGTTATGACCACGTCGTCAGCATATGCTAGGTATTGTGTCCTTTTATTATAAATGCAACCATCAGTCCTTATTCTTGTTGCCCTTATAATCATTTCCAGCGCCATATTAAATAAAATTCAAATAAATGTACCAATGTATATGGGTAGTAAATATTATATAATCAACGTTCATGTAGTTATAGTTTTTTTTTTCTTTATCTTTTCTTATTTCTCTTTTTTTTATTTTTCTGAAACATATTGTAATTAGGTTTTGTCTTATGTTAGTAGATGTTCTTGAAGACACATCTTAAATTGAGATAAACATTTTCTAAACTTACATGTCTCATGTTTAATATCTATTATTATCATTGCCTGACATTATTGTAGCGAGACTATCGTACCAACTTACTAAACATTTTTCTTATTCTTAGGAGACAATATGTACTAATATGAAGATTATTTAAAAGATAAGTTTCTATCTGAGAGATATATTCTGTCTATATTGATGTATTAAATATTAAATTATTTGCCACAAATTTCGAGTTTTACGCTTTTCCTTGATATCCGGTATTTTGTTAAAGTTGAGATGTGTTCAGCTAGTCTTACTGAGAAGCAGAAATGTAAGCTTAATATATCGTAACTTGTCATGGTCATGTTTCAATTTTCTGTTGTTAACACATGTTTAGTTTGTAGTTGAGGTTTTGTTGTAATGTTTAAGTGGCTTGTTGGTTTCTCTTAATCAACCTGTCGTCAGCATAAAAGCCAACCATACCATATGTTTTTGTGTCTCGTTTGATCTTACGGAAAGAGTCTAGTTTATAAATTGTAATCAACATTTTAGTAATATATTTCATCAAACTTTTATGTTTATCAGTTTTTATTCCCTTTTATATGTATGAAATTATTAAAAATACAAAAAAACAATTTCTTTTTGCTAATAATGTGAACAGATATTTCATTCTAGCCTCCCGATATAAGTGAAAAATGTGCGAAATATTTGATTGTTTATAGCATCTTTTTAAAATACATTAAAATATTGCTATTATTATTATTATTATTATTTTTTTTAGTAATAAATATTTTTATGGAGTAATTCTTACAATCTCCCACAAATGTGGGCGATAAGTAATATTGATGGCTTTATTACATTCACATATTATGCACGATTAAAAAAAAAAAAAAAAAAAAAAAAAAAAAAAAAAAAAAAAAAAAAAAAAAAAAAAAAAAAAAAACTGAAAAAGAACCATGCATTACATGAATAATATAAAATATACAGGATTCATATAAGTGAAATATATAAATAAAAAATATATTAAAAACAAAATAAAAATAATGTTAAATTTTTTTTTTTTTTTTCCATTTATTGATATTTACAACTGTACAAAATAATATACAACAAGTAAATGTGTTGACAGTGAATACAATGGCATGTAAATAACTTGTGAAGAACTACTCACTAGTAGCACTTCAATAAAATCTACACTATAAGGTCTCTAGGCCATCTTCTTTTCAGACGCCTCGGAGGATTATCAGGGATGGAGGAGGAAGCAGTTGGGAGACTAGTGGATTTGAGTGGATATGAAGCTTACCACGGAAGGATAGGTATCTGGTTTGGGCTAAATCAGAAACATATGGAACATTAAGATCTTTATAGATAAGTTTATTGGTCACATAGTAAGGAGCATTGAGGATTTTTCGAAGGATTTTGGATTGCAAAGATTGGATACGAGATGAATTGGATGGTTTAGTAGAGCCCCAAAGCTCAACTCCGTACGTCCAAATAGCTCTAATCACTGTCATGTAAATGAGTCTTTTGTAATTAATTGGGAGCTTTGAACGTTTGTCTAGTAAATGTTGGAGTAGTCTATAACGACGGGCCGTTTCTTGTCGTTTAGTCTTGTATGTGGATTCTAAGTAAGACGTTTGTCCAAGTGGAGTCCTAGGTAGCTGCTCTGTTCAACAGGGATTAGTGGAATATAATGTTAAAAATTAAAAATAAAAATTATACTTTGTTTACTTAATGATTTAGGCTTATTTATTAAAATATAATTAATGTTATCTAATTCAACAAATTTTAAATCTCAATTATAATATTAAATTAGACACTCTCTTCACAAAATATTTCATATACGCAGCTTTCGTTTTTTGTGCTACGATAAGTTGGTTAAATTGTAATGTTTTAAACAATTATCGATCGGTTTTAATTTCAATATAAAACCCACAATATAAAAATAATATTTTTTTTTTCGAATCAAAGATACTAACATTAAGCACTAAAGCTCCACGGTAAAACACACACTACCAGCAGATTTGCATACAAACGATAAAAAAAAACAAAAAAAAAAACAGAGATGAAAAGGCGCATGATATGAGATAAAGTCAAATAATTTTTATTTCCTTTCCCCCTCTCGCTATTTGAGTAATAATCTCCCCTCATGCCTAGCATATCCTAAAATAATTTTATGAAAGGTGTGAATCTAAAGTAAAACAGAAAATTGTAAAAATTTTTTGTAAAATACAATTAGAGCTAGGAAATATTTATATATTTTAAAATACAAAAGAAAACATTGTAATTAAACCTAATGGATAATTTTCAGATTTGGATATGAACCAGTAGGTTTTTTTTTTCTCAAGAATATAGAACGAACTTATGGTCAAAACATTATTTGAAAATTTTGAACTCATCTGATCCTAAAACGTAAATTATATAAATTATATATATACATATATTATAAATCGAGGTGATATTATTGTTTTTCAAACGATTTGCTCTCTTATTAATAAATAATTGATTTTTCGAAATAATATTTAAAATAGGATATAGGGGTCCACTAAGCCATCCAATTCATCTCCTTTCCAATCCTTACAATCCAAAATCCTTAGAAAAATCCTCAATGCTCCTTACTTCGTCACAAACTTGTCCACAAAGATCTTAATACACCTTACGCTTCTGACATAGCTCATATATCTCTCATATTTATCCTTTCATAGCAAACTCCACAACCATTCAAATCCATTAGTATCACAACTTGCTTCTCACTCCATTCCAGATAACCCTGCGAGGCGCCTGAAAAAAAAATGGCCTCTGGACCTTCTAATATAGTACTTAACTATATAGAACCTTTATAAGTGCTACCAATGAGTAGTTGCTTTTAAAAGAAGTGACGTGTCATTTTTATCATTATCATCGTATTTACTTGATTTATTATATTTTTATATTGTATATACTATACAGTTGTAAATTTCAATAAATAACTAATAATATATATATATATATATATATATATATATATATATATATATATATATATATATATATATATATGGATAATATGTATGTATGGATAAATTTCTTGACTGTTACTATTAAATGTTTAGTAAGGTTCTTGAGGTTCAGTCATAAAATAAAAAATCAACTATTTTGGCGACGTTTCGAGACTATATTGTTCTCATAATCATGCCCTACAGTGAAAAAAACAGGTTACAATAAATTATATAAGTTATACAAGTTATTTCAAAACATAAAGTTAGCTACAGTACAGGTAGGTATATAACAACATGTGTAGGGTAATACAAATATATATAATAACAGAATAGAGAGGAGTATGAAACTACTTACAATGTTACTGGTGGATATGAATAGACTAATAATTCTAGTACACGACTAAACCTAGGGGAGTGAGTTTAAACAGACAGTTACCAAGGGTTAGTGGGGAAAACCCTATTTCTTAAAAATTAAGTTAAAAGGACCGTGTGGGTATTCCCAAAGATGCAGGTACAAAAATATTTCAGTGTAATATACTAATAAATGGAAGAATGATTTGTATGATGTATAAAAATGTAAATGAATATTATTGTCTGAATGTATTAAGTTGGAATAACAGGTGTTAAGATTTAAAACGTCTGATTTTTTGTTTATTGCGCGGTTTTTAAATTTTTCTATGGTTATCATTTCTATATATATATATATATAGAAATATATAAATATATATATTTCTATATTTCTTATATATCATTCTTATAAAAATCATTGGTATAATGGTTATTGGTCTCTCATGTTGTGCCCTTTTGGAAGAAAACTAGCCGTAATGGCGATTAAATATTTAATTATAGCCTTTGAGTTGGCAACGAGCGGCGATGTGCAATTGTTCCAACAATAATGAGCTACATTATTTATTCTTTAGAAAACAAAAGAGAAATTGGAATTTATGTATAGCAAGCTGAATATTTCATGAGAGGAGTTATTGGGCCCGCAATGATTTTGCATTCAGGTTTAGTGTACCTTTGGTCCTTTACTCTTTGAGAATTCGTAACATATTCATTTTCCAGTCTCCATTCCGCGCTGTGTAATTTGAAATCCTTTTTAGGAATGGAAACTGATTTTCGTATTTAATGTTTAGAAATTGTTTATACGCGTTGGTGTTTTTCAATTATGGCTTCAATGTGTTTTTATTTTGTGTTTCGAAAGTTTCGAATGTTAAATAAGGAATTCATCGCAATCACTCTATGTTGTTTTTTTTTTCTTCAATCGGTGGTATATAAAAATCTGAGGGTAGTTTGTAATAGGGCGTATCAACAAAAAAAATGACAGTTTTATCAAATTCCTAAGTTCAAAAGTCTGTAAATATCTTAATACTATTTATTATTTACCAATACTTAATAATCTCTTTAGAGCATTCTCCAAGCTTGTTTACTAACACTGGACTACTTAAAAAAAAAGCCTCAGTTCAGTTATTTATATCAAAGAAGAAACATGACAGTGTCCTACCAAATTTTCGTAATTTTAAGACATTCCTGGAAAAAAAAATTCACAGTAGCTGAAGCAACTCGTTATTAAATATGTAGAGGAAGGTGTCCTTGAAGAGCGCACTGCGCGGCGTTGGTTTGAAAATTTTAGGAGTGGAGATACGACGTTGGAAAGGAAGAAGGGCTCCGGGCGGCCATTAATGCATATTGAAGCTATTGAGTCGAATCAAAGGTTTAAGTATAAAAAAAAGTAATAATACAAAAAAAAAATAATAAAGAATTAGAAAAAAAAAATTTAACACCTACATGACACCACATTTCTCTCTCCACCCACTCATAACAACATTTCAAATCCATACCACAATTCTAAATCATCATCCATCTTTCCCCAAGCCGCTGTTGGTTCCTCAAGGTAGTATCCTGGGTCCTATTCTTTATACAGTGTATACAGCTGATATCCCATCTCATCTTAATTCTATCCTCACAACCTATGCTGATGACACCAGCGTGTCAGTCAATGATGATCCATTTTCTGCATCCCAGACACTCCAGTCACATATTAGTTCGCTTGAGGAATGGTGTCATAACTAGAGTGTTAAGATAAATCCTAACAAATCCCAGCAAATAACCTAATCTCCGTCGAAAACCTACCTCATCCTGTCTTCCTGTATCCTTTAATTGTAATTAAATAATGTGGAACAAATACGATATCTGGGATTTTATCTGGACAAGAGACTTACCTGGAACCCTCATACAAGATTGAAAAAACAAGAAACTGCACGTAGATTTCGACTGCTGCAACACTTACTTGACAAACGTTCAAATTCCCCGATTCACTACAAAAAACTCATATATATGACGATTATCAGACCTATTTGGACTTACCGAATAGAGTTATGGGGATCCACCAAACCATCGAATTCTTCCCGCATCCAATCACTCCAATCCAAAATCCTTGGATTATATTATATAGATGGATTTTATATATATATATGTTTAGTAAGGTTCTTGAGGTTCAGTCATAAAATAAAAAATCAACTATTTTTGGCGACGTTTCGAGACTATATTGTTCTCATAATCATACCAATGTTACTGGTGGATATGAATAGACTGAGTCTATTCTGAATATAGATAAATTAATGAGATAAATTAATGAGTCTATTCATATCCACCAGTAACACTGGCATGATTATGAGAACAATATAGTCTCGAAACGTCCCCCAAAATAGTTTTTTTTTTTTTTTTTTTTTATGACTGAACCTCAAGAACCTTACTAAACATTTAATAGTAACAGTCAAGATATTTATCCATATATATATATATATATATATATATATATATATCTTTTTTTCCGAATGCAGTGGTATTTTTTATGATTTGAATACTTTTCTTCTAGCTAGAAAGTACATATATGAAAAATATTAATTTCAAATTTCTGATCATTTATTTTACGCTTGGTGAAGTATGCGTGTAGTTATTTTTTCTTTTTAAAGTATCCCTTATTTTTTTAATGGCTGTTTTCAATGTGATTTAACTACTTTTGGTAGAAATCTTTCTAGAAACTAAAGAGAGTATAGTAGAAAAGCTACTAAAAAATAAAAACTCTGGAAATTGGACTTGGCTAGTCTTGGAATTATTTTTTCTTTTTAATTATTTATTAATATCTAAAACTGCTTACATTATGTACAATGTGTAAATTTTATGAAAATTATTAAAATATGTCAATAACATGTAGTAACATTTTAATAATAGTTCTTCATTCGTGATGCAAGTTGGGACACTAGTGGATTTGAGTGGGTTTGGGGTTTACTGTGTAAGAATATTTTTGGAATTCTACGCCTCAAGTAATGAAACGTGCTTAGTGAACAGAATTATGCGCAATCATTAAATTACGCTAAGAGAGAGGCTTATATAACTTTTGGGTTTATGTTAATTACGAAATGAATTTTATAACAGAACTGAAGTTTTATTTTTTAGGTCAGTTCCTCCACCGTTAGATTTTATTTATAATTTTTCCAAAGTTAACCCGCTATTCCAAGACCTCCTTCTTCAAGTTCTTTCGTCATTTATTATTCACTGCCTTCAAAGAACTACTTCAGTTACGCGTCAAAATAGCCGTTAAAGTTTAACACCGCTGCATTACAAAATGGCACAAGGGCTCCTCCTTTGAATTTAATGGGAAACGAATTAGGAGCTTTTCTTGTTTCGTCTCCTCTTTGTTAAATATTAAGAAACAGCTGTGCATGTTTAATGTCTGCAGCAGTTTCCGGTGGCGAAGCATTATCTCGGCTTTATGGTCTTTACTGCCTCGAAGGAACATGGTTTCTGTTCCGAAAAGGATCATTTTTCCTAATAGGAACTATCAATTTTTCTTATTTTCTAAAAAACATAAATGTTCTATGCTATAAACATAGAATACCGCCAGTAAGGTTTAGCAATAATAAAATCTACTGATTTTTTTAATATACTTTTTGCTATAAAAAAGTGACGAAATGTGGATAACGATGAAGTTTAAAAACTTACCGATATGTGGTGAGAGGTTATTCTCCATGAGAGGTTACAAAGTTAACTTGTTATATAGATCTTGAAATCGGTAAGAAAATATACTTATTTTCAATTAAGGTGTTATTAAATAAAAACAACTAAATATGTGGTTCGACGTATGGATCCCACTGAAGTTTGAAAATCGACCGGTGTCTGGTTAGCAAAATTTCGAAATAGAGTTTACAATGGTAAAACTTCTGAACCCATCAGAACCAAATTTTAACTAAATCATCTGAGTATAGTCTGGTCAATGGATGCTGAAACGAAGGGTGTAGAGTGCATGGAATATGCGAATATTTTTGACTTCATAGCTTTGTAAGGAGTAGTTAGAAGGTAAACATACTAAAAGTCCTCGCCCCTGGGGGGTGAGCTAACGTTAGGGGGAGGGGAGAAGGTCCTGTTTTTGGGTTTTTTATTGTATATTGAAAACGGTGGACTTTAGAAAAGTATGTTACATATATAAATTAAATCTAATTAAATTTCCTATAAAATTTTATATATACATATTTGTCAAACTTCCAACGGTTTTCGAGATATAAGTTATTGAAATTTTTTTTAATTTTTATTTTAAATTTAAATGTTGAGAATGCTAATTTTGAGGAAAGGGGTTTACAGATGGATAAGTTGCTGAGAATATGGTCAATGAATTTTGGAAAGATGGAATGGGAATGACATTTAAGGAGGAAAATTCTTTGTTCTGTTTTCACTCTTAAGTTTTTGTGAAGTCGAACAGGAGGTTAAATTGGGACTTAAGATTGGGAAATTTGGATTTTAGGAGGGAAAATGATAAACTTTCCTCAGTAACTGAAGGGAGTGGGCGTGGGGAGTCGGTGTGTGGAGGGGGTGGATTGACAAAAGGCTTTAACAATTATAATAAAATAACAATTTTATTTTGATCTGCTGAGTATCTATGACTGCCTACCATAACTATCTACATCTCCTATATATATATATATGGAATTGATAATAGCACTTTATCAGTTAGAAGAAAGAGGAAAGAAATAATAATAATTTATATGAGAAAAAAAAACAAAAAAAAAAACAACAATTTTCGGAGAAACGAATGTCAAAAACAAAACGAATTTAAATGTATACAATGATATACTTATTGGAGCAAATTCATCGGCATCGGATATGCTTAATTTGATTAACTTGACTTTTAATTATCACTCATATTGGCGGGCTGTAACTGGGATTTAAGGAGATATTTGAATGAGTTTAAGGAAGAAACATGTCTAATTTTAGAAGGGATATGCTATAATCATTGCACCTTGGTGTAAAATCTATGAAAAAAAATACTAGAGCTTCGTCTGTATTCTTCGAACATGAATACCGAATGTCAGAAAATCCTACAGATTTCTAAATTTCTAGAGGGATAAACACCTCAAGGAAGACACGAAAAAACATGGAAGGTTTATAGATGGCCTTTGGCAGGCGAGGTCTGAAGTAGAAAATGAGGAAACAGCTTGTGCAAGGTACCATACTCTGTGGTGCGTTCGGAGAGGTAAATAGGAACTGGAAGGTGAACAATTTACTTCTTTAAAATTCTTTTTGTACGTTTATCAGTATATTATTTTCTTCACTACTGTAAAATAATCTTGTTTTGGAGTTTTTGGTGAAAGGTTAGGTTGAGAACAAGGCAGGTTCCATTAGGCAGGCCAGATCACAGGAACGATTTGCAAGGAGAAATCAGATGCTACTGAAAAATTAGTTTAGTCAATGAGTGCTGAAATGAGGGTTGTAGAGTTCATGAACCTCAGGGATTCGTTAGGAGTAGTTAGAAGTTAAACATACTTAAAGTCCCCTCCCTGCGGGAGGGGGGGGGGATGAGCTAACGGTGGGGAGGGAAAAGGTCCCTTTTTTCGATTTTCGATTATATCTCGAAAGGAATGGACTCTATAAAAATATGTTTCAGATAAAAATTAATCCTAATTAAATTTCCCATAAAATTGTTGATATACATATTTGTCAAAATCCTAACTGTTTTCGAGTTATACGTTATTGAAACTCGATAATTTAAAAAATGAAAATAATTTTTACCTCACTTTTGTCAAACATTTTCCTCTAATGCCTTCCACAATCGTTTCTCAGAAAAAATGTGAAAATCAAAGTTGTAGAGACAGCATTTATTTTTATTTCATTTATACATTTCTGGCACTTGAAGCCAATGTTTGACAAAAAGTGAGGTAAAGATTTTTTTTCTCGAAAATTATAGAGTTTTAATAACGTATATGAAATTAAACAAATATATATGTATAAACAATTTTATAGGAAATTTGACTAGCTTTAATTTTTATTTGAAATATATTTTGCTAGAGTTCGCCATTTTCGATATACAATATAAACGAAAAACCCAAAAAATGAAACCTTCTCCCCTCTCCTACCGTTCTTTTTCCGCAGGGGCAGGGAAATTTAGTATGTTGACCTTCTAACTAGTTCTAACGTAGCTGTGAAGTCGAAAATGATTGCATATTTCTTGAACACTACGATATGTTCATTGACTGGACAAATGGTGGAAATCAGATTTTTAGTCAACGTTCTTGTAGATGATGAGAAAGTATCGATTTATTTTCTTAAAACATATTCATTAATAATATTTTATAGCTCTTATAATCTACTATATATTTGTCAAATACCACTCAATTTTACAAGAGTTTTTTTATCAGAAATTTAATAGATAATATATTTTATTATATAAGATTTGTTACTAGGACCAACCGTTTAGTAGCTATATTGATTCCAATGACAAAAGTCACGTAATAAAAAAAAAGTACCGACATTGAAATGAAAAAATAAACTTTATTTTGGGACTTACTGTCCCCTAAGAATAAACATAATGCACAATTAAAAGTAAAATTATCTGGCCTATTATTTACAAATTAAATGCTCCAGTAATTACAACATACATTTTTTACACTCCGTTAAAACTAATTAAATATCATGTTCATGTTAGGAGTAAGTACCGCTGGGTGCTGTCCTCCCTCATGCCTGACATGCCAATTATCTATTATATATTTGTCAAATACCACTCACTCATTTAACACGAAATCTCAGAAACCACTGAACGGATTGGAATGAAATTCGATATGCAGCTTCCTCTAGGGCCGTAGGTGCTCGCTAAGAAAGGAATTTTAAAAAATCGGCCTGGATCGCGGCTAATTCGCGAAAAATGCGATTGCAATTATTATTGGGCGAATAATAATAGATTAATTGTCATATGGTATTTGGAGATAAGCTAAGTTAAAAAATAGGTTAGATGTTTAAACTGCACAATTTGACCACAAATTAAGTTTCTTATAGTTCTAAACACTAAACACACACAAAATGCGATCGATGTCGAAACCTTCTAATATGGTACTTTCTGTGAACTCATGGTGGCTGCAGAGTTGGACCCTTACAAGTTTGAGTTGTTTCGTGACGGGAAGCTATTAAAAGACTTATGTTCTACATGTAAGGCCAGTTCGATGTACATATTCCTTACGAGCAACCAACCAACATTGTTTCACCACTAGCTTCGTCCCCAACTACTCTTCCTTCAGTTTTCCGATCACAAGATAATCGGCTTTTCTCAACCAGGCCCAAGTTTTATTTTACAAGTTGTACATAGCATTTATGAATTTCATTCCTTGAACCTGGAATATACCTTTTTCTCAGTTCAGATGAGTCTATTGCAACATTGAAGTAAACCAATCAATCTAAAAGTAAACAACGTAGGAAATGATTCACTGATTCAGTTCGCAACAAACAACTAAGGAACTCGGCTGCAAAATATATTCAAGCATATGTAGAGGTCAACAGGAAAGCTGTTAAGAAATAGATAACAAATCATCCTGAAATGAGCAGAAAAGTGGTTAAAAAACTAAAGAAAGCCAACCTGAAGTTAAAGGATATGCTGTATACACATATTCTGAGAATCACTTAACTGTACTTAGAGGGACAGTACAGAAGTATAAGAAAACCCATCCTGAAATCCATAGAAAGTTTTTAAAAAAAATTATAAAATTTACTTATTGACATTATTCTAAGAATGGAATTCTTTAGGTTTATTTAAGTAATAATAATTATCAACGTTAAGCTTAACTTTTAATAATTTCAGTTGTCCTTAATCCTAATGATATTAAACCGTAGCGGAGCAGGGTATTTTTAGCTAGTACTATATAAAGCAAAGTTAACAAAGTTTAGGTTGTTGAGCTAGTATGAAAATTAAATATTAATTTATTTGTTCTTTGCCTTTATCACAGTACTTTTCCAATATAGCGGTATGAATTTTGTACTTTGATAAAATTGATGTCAATTTCTTTTCTGGATCAAGCAGTCTTGATTGGACTGAGGATTACAAGTTTAGCGGATCAAATGGAATGGCTCTGTGCCAAATACCTGCAATGCACGATGTCTAAGATTAACTTTATGTACACTGGTATATTGCCAATAGGGAGGAATCGATAGGGAAGGCCGTGGAAGGTACTTGGAGGCTTTAACTTCCTCCTAGGCCATGAATTATGTAAAGGTCTACCAAGGGGTTGGAAACTGTAAATATTTAACAGAAACGCCTCGCTGACAATGGAAACTTTCCTTAAGGAAACGAGTTGGGGGGCCATGGGTCGGCTTCCAAGAGGCTTTAGGAACTTGCGGCTTAGCTCCAATAAGGATATTACCTTTACCCCCTCCCAATGTTATCTAGAAAGTTCATTTGTTTTATTAAATGTATAGTCCAATGGCAGTTCTAATAGGGCGTATATAAAAAAATGACCGTTTTATCAAATTCCAGAGTTCAAAAGTCTGTAAATATCTTAATGCTATTTATTATTTACCAATACTTAATAATCCCTTTAGAGCATTCTCTGAGCTTGTTTCTAACACTGGACTTCTTAAAAAAATGCCTCAGTTTAGTTATTTATTTCAAAGAAGAAACATGACAGTGTCCTGGAAAAAAAATTTCACAACCGCTGAAGGAACACGTAAAATTATTAAATATGATATTGATGATGTTCTGAAGGAAGCTGTTGTGTCAAATCCGTCCACAAGTATTCGGGAACTTGCCAGGGAGTGTGGTGTGTCGAAAGATACTGTTAGTCGCCATCTTCTCTCCATGGGGAAGGTGAAAAAGACCTGCTCGTCCACACACTTCCCGTCGAACCAAAGAAAAGTTTACAGAACTTCATGGGTTTGAACTCCTGCCTCATCCACCATATAGTCCATACCTCGCACCTTCGGATTACTACTTGTTTCGATCCATGGCCCATTTTCTTCAAGGGAAAAAAATTTGATAATTTTGCGGAAGTTTAAAATGCTGTCCAAGAGTTCTTTGACAGCCATCCCAAGGATTGACAGTCAATCAGCGTGGCATTGAGCAATTGGCTAGCAGATAGGTAATGACGGTAGATAACAATGGACTATACTAATTGTATTTTATATCAAAGAAATAATAATACAAATATTTGTTTAAGAAATAGTCATTTTTTTTTTTTTATAAACCCGATTATTTTAAATTTTAAAAACACAATATTAAAATTAAATAAATTAAAAAAAAAACAACATAAAGATTAAAATTTATTTAATGTAAATTATATCTTACTTGATTTATGTATAAATTATAATTAGGCGAAACCTGTGATCCGTTGATATAAGTGAAACTGAACGCAGTTGCTCGGCATTGACTTGACAGATATTAATGTTACAAATCTCATATATAAGACTGACTAATGATTATAATCATTAATTTAATGACCTAAATTAATTAAATTAATTAATTTTTTTTTTTTTTTTTTTTTTTTTTTTTTTTTTTTTTTTTTTTTTTTTTTTTTTTTTTTTTTTTTTTTTTTTTTTTTTTTTAGTTACCTCAATATTTTAAAAAATCCTTCTTTTATATAAGTAGTCCAGTCGATGAAGTGCTTAGAGTGTAAAGTGCTTTCAGTAATCCAGGGTTTTTCTTCGGAAATATATTCAGGGTTGTTAAAAAGTAAACATACTTAAAGTCCTGAAGTTTTTCGGGTCTGGGAACAGGAAGAGGGGGGACGGGACGCGAAAGGTCTTTTTTTTTTTGGTTTTGCGGTCATATCTCGAAAACGGTGCGTCATATGAAAAACATGACTAGTTAATAAATTAATGTTGATTAAATATTCTACAACTTTTATTTTTACATAGTTTTCATATTCTGTACTGTTTCCGAGATATACGTTTAAAAAATGCGAACATTTTCGATAAAATAAATTTCACCTCACGTTTTCTGTTAAACTTCCCTCTATATCTTCTAAAACGTTCATCCTACGACAAAAATCTTTATAAACGATATTGTATAAAATTAAATTTCCTTCAAAATATACAAATATATGACAATTTATCTTCAACCTGTCAATAGTTACATCAATTTTAACTATTCTTGATAAAACATACTAAACGTACTCCACATTTGCCTAGCGTATATCTCCAAAACCTTTCAGAATATGAAAAATGAGTATAGAATAAAATTTGTAGACAATTTAATTAACATTAGTTTAGTATAGTCATGTTTCGCACATAACACACCGTTTTTGAGATATGAGCGCAAAACCAAAAAAAGTGACCTTTCGCGCTCCGCGTTTAGGCATCTAGGAGGATTTTCTGTTGCATATACCAACAGAGCATTGGTAGAAACTAACGGCATGGATAGATCATAGTGAATAAAAATGCTAATAAATGGTAGTATATAGTTTTCCGAAATCTTCAGATTTTTCTGAACTGAAAATGAATGATGATTAAATAAGTAATTTTTTTATTCTTGCCTGCACTGATCCATTGATTCGATATTTGAAACAATTAATATCGATTAACAGTTGAAAAAACAATTGCAGTCCAAACGCTATAATTCGGCCCTCCGTTGGTCCGTCACACCCTGTAATCCAGCTGTCTAGCTAGGAACCCCTTCGACCTAACACTGCTGGCGAATGCTTGTTTGAACGTTTCATTCAAGAACGAAAGTGGTAAACACCAATTCTGGAGTTAATTTAAATGAAAAAGTTAAAGGGTTATACAATCATATCAATGGAAAATACGATTTTAAGCATAGCCATGGATTGCTAGATAAATAAGATAAATTTAAAAGTCGTATCGGGATAAGGTTTTTGGCTAATACAGGAGAAAAACCATCAAACCTGTCCAAGAAAAATTCGTATCCAAAATACAAGAGTTTAGTCCATAACATGTCTACAACGCCGTCCAGAATAATTACTACCTCCACTACTTGACCAAACTTTCTGTCATAGGAAAGAAGATTCGCCTCCCGAAAGGAAATTACGAAGAGATCTTCTAAATTTCATGTGGTGTGCCAGTGCATAAATAGATTTTTTGTTCTGAATAATTCTTAAAAATATTCGTTAAAAATCCAATAATTTGTCATTTTTAATGGGGGTTTTATCTTTAGATCCTGTAGTCCGCCATTTTTGGTAATCCAGTACTTATCTGGTCCCATTACTGTCATATTATCAAGACTGTACTGTAATTAAACTGTTTAAACTGTTGTTGTACTGAAATTAAACTGTTTAATGATTTGTACTCTACTAATTTTAATTTAAGTTAAGGAAATTTATCAAAATTGCTGAAAAAATCGATAAATCCCGAATCTGGTAAGAGAAACATGTGACTGGTAGTCATCTTAACGAAAGACATCTTTTCTCCTCGAGAGGTTTATATTGGTGGCAACATGATGTTGATGATGCTGGTCTTAGGTCATCTTTTTGATTGCGGTCATTAAATTAATGATTATAATCATTAGTCAGTCTTATATATAAGATTTGTAACATTAATATCTGTCAAGTCAATGCCGAGCAACTGCGTTCAGTTTCACTTATATCAACGATCACAGGTTTCGCCTAATTATAATTATACATAAATCAAGTAAGATATAATTTACATTAAATAAATTTTAATCTTCTATGTTTTTTTTTTAAATTTATTTATTTTTAATAATAATAATTTTAAAATTTAAAATAATCGGGTGTATAAAAAAAAAAATGACCATTTCTTAAACAAATATTTGTATTATTATTTCTTTGATATAAAGTACAATTAATACTCAAAGTATAGTCCATTGTTATCTACCGTCATTACCCATCTGCAAGCCAATTGCTCGATGCCCCGCTGATACCATTCCTTGGGATAGCTGTCAAAGAACTCTTGGACAGCATTTTCAACTTCCGCAAAATTATCAAAACTTTTTCACTTAAAGAAAATGGGCCATGGATCGAAACAAGTAGTAATCCGAAGGTGCGAGGACTGGACTATATGGTGGATGAGGCAGGAGTTCAAACCCATGAAGTTCTGTAAAGTTCGCGAATATATGTGGACGGATTTGACTCAATAGCTTCCTTCAGAACCTTATCAATATCCATTAATGGCCGCCCGGAGCCCTTCCTTTCCAACGTCGTATCAGCACTTCTAAATTTTTCAAACCAACGCCGCGCAGTGCGCTCTTCAAGGAATCCTTCCCCTTTATATTTAATAATTTAACGAGTTGCATCAGGGGCTGTATTTAGTAGGACACTGTTATGTTTCTTCTTTGAAATAAATAACTGAACTGAGGCTTTTTTTTTAAGAAGTCCAATGTTTAACAAGCTTAGAGAATGCTCTAAAGGGATTATTAAGTATTGGTAAATAATAAATAGCATTAAGATATTTACAGACTTTTGAAGTCTGGAATTTGATAAAACGGTCATTTTTTTTTTTTTTTTTTATACGCCCTATTAGAACTGCCATTGGACTATACATTTAATAAAACAAAATGAACTTTCTAGATAACATTGGGAGGGGGTAAAGGTAATATCCTTATTGGAGCTAAGCCGCAAGTTCCTAAAGCCTCTTGGAAGCCTTTCTTAATGTATATTGCATTGTTTGTATTATTTGTTATTTTGAATGATAATATACTGAAACCAAACACAAATAATAATAAAAACAATAGAGTAATGGAACAAAAGAAAATAACCGAATGTTATGATAATTCAATGAATAATGAAAATAAAATAAAAGAAATAGGTCAAAGGGTTAAAAATAAAGAAAAAATAACAAATAATACAAACAATACAATATACATTAAGAAATATAATAGATTACGATATATACCAAAATTTACTCAAAAAGTACTCAAGAAATTGAAAAATGAAAATTTTAAAATAGATGTTGCACTATATAACAAAAATAAAATAAAAAATATAATAACAATGAATGAAATAGAACATATGAATAAAAAAATATGTCATATATAAGATTGACAGCTTGGATTGCAAAAAACATTATATTGGAGAAACTAAGCAGAAATTATATAAAAGAGTTAATCAGCATAAATACGACACTAAAAAAATTAGCAAATCAAACAGCAATAAAACAGCCCTTTTAGAACACGTACAAAAACTGAAACACAAATTCAATTTTGATAACGTTTAAAATCTTACAACACGAAACCAAAACACATAACAGAAAGAAAAATAAAAGAAGCGATATACATTAATAAAACAATAAATAATGCAATAAACTACAAAACAGACACAGATAAAATAGGATCCATATATGCTAGTATAATTAATGAGTTAATAATATAAGATTGGCCAACTTAGTACTAAAAACAACTGTAGAATTTAGGATTGACCCTTGTACCCATAAGGTAGATGAATTATTCTATTGACTATGTAAAAGAGAAACAGACACGGTGTGTTAACACCAAGAAATCATTTTAAAGGTAATTTATAATATATACATTGTGAAAGATAAAAATATGAATAATATTGTTTAGATGTTGAAAATATAGTGTGATTATAATAAATTATTAAATACTGTTTTCAGTCTGATGATGGGACCTTGTTTCCCGAAACATGCCACTAGTTTATACTTTTAATAAAGAGGAGTTTAAATGCTGTTTATTATACTATTATTGAGTAATAAATTATTTTAATTGAACATTTCTTAACTTTTTTATTTTTTTTTTTAAATACTGCTTGTATTTTTTTTAAAATTTATATATCTAATAATTGTAATAAGTTTAATATGTGCTAGATAAAGTACATGGTATCTTAAAAACCTAAAAAAGAATGAAAATATGAAAAAACAAAGGTTTTGCTTATATAACTCTGGCTCTTGTAAATAGTCTGTTAACATCGTTACAATCTATCAGATTTTAGGAAAAACGCATTTGTTTTCCGCAATGATTTACTAATTATTATTCATCTCTTTAATAGCCTCATTAATAAGTCCATTAGAAAAAAAAATAGCTTTTAGTGATACCTATAACCCTAAAATTCACAAACACACCTAACACACAAAATGCTCTTAATCGACTATTTTATATTTAATCAAATAATCTATATACATATGTTTATATGTATGTGAATGTATGTATAAAATATTATTAAACATACAGAATTAACCAAATAATTATAAACATCGTTATTAGAAACTATTAAAAGTAAGTATTAATATTTTAATTTCGCACATAAAACAAAACTTATTATATGTAGAGTAATGTTATATGTTTATGAAGTTTTAAATGAGATTCTGCTATTTTATTCATTAATAAATGTAGTTCATTCCACTCCTGGTATTTATTTTTATATTTAATAAAGCTAAGATATTTTTAAAAATATGATGATGGAGCGGTCTCTTTCCCTTGACAATCGCTAAACGACCCAGTCATCAGGAGTGGCCATACATCACAAAATGACCAATTAGTGTTAATTACAGTGGAAGCATTAACTTGAGTTACTTACGAAGTAATTATACGTGGTGGTGTATTTCAGTTTTCCATCGGACGTTACAAGGATCCGATAATGGATCCGAAACGGTGAATGGAAAATACAATTATAGCAGGGAAAGTCTATTTTAGTTCGTATATTGACATTCCGAGTAGCTGGGTTGAATTATTTATATTCATTTGTTTTGTGATATGTTTGATCTATTATATACAAAAACAAGTAGGTAGTATTTAAAAATAATTACCAAGCGATTATAAATTCACAAAATTTTTACATAATAAGGTTTATTCCCGCCTATGGCATTATTTCTTGCATTTGATGAGGTATACTGCCATATCAACCAAAATTGTTATAAAAAGAAAAATGGCCTCAAAGTTTTGATATCATTTTTTTACGATCATTTTCAAATCAAGTAGAATATTATATTGGTGATCCCATGTATTCAGCGTATATCCTATATTGACGACAAATGCATGAAACACTGCCTTATCTTTAGGGAATCTTCTTCTTTGAAAGGATTTTTCTTCGCTATCGAAGTTTCCTTCAACCAAACTCTTCTCTCAGCCGGTTCCTCCATTCCTCTCTATCCATTGCTTCTTCTTCCGTAAATCCTCGGCCAGTCATACTTTCAGCCACATCTCTCTACCTGATGCGAGGCCTACCTCTCCTTCTCCTCCCCTCTGCTTCCCATCCATAAGCTATTTTGGAGATTCTTCTATTCTCCATTTTTTTTTTCTTTGGGCCTTCTAAGGACCACGGGCTCGTAGCTATTTTTCAGTGAGGATCTTCTTCTTTCTCTTCCAGAATTCTTTCATTTTCTGACTATGAGCCAGCTTTCTCTCCTCTGTCCATTTGGTCCCTGTGATCTTCTTACTGGTAAGGCACACTGGGAAAACTCCCTGTCGGATAGCTTGTCGGAACTGCAGTCGGTTTTGTGTTTTATGCTGTGGGATCCCTAGTTGTTCCAGATCTTATTTCACCGATGTTATCCAATTGTTCTTGGAAGCATTACCTCTACCTGCCACAGTAAATATTCTGTTTGATAATCTTTTGGGATTCATGTGGGTCAGGTGTCCATAAAATGCCAGTCGCCTTTTCCTTATGCATGTCAGGATATCCTCCTGATGTTTATACAGCTCATCATTGTGCCATTCTCTTCCTTGAGTGGTCCTAGTATTCTCCTTAGGATTTTCCTTTCCTTGATCTCTAGCTTCCTGAGTGGACCCTTCCTGGCCATTACAAGGCACTCGGAGGCATACAGAACTGCTGGTTTTACTACAGTATTCTAATGTCTTATTTTGAGATTTTTGGAGAGGCATTTAGATGAGTAGACATCTCGGCAGGAGTGATATGCCCTTTCAAATTTGGTGCATCCGGTGTCTATGGCTAGGTTCTCGGTCTTCTATTTTCCATTATTTTAATATGGCCGAACCATCTCAGTCTCCTTCCCTCCATTAACTCCAGAATATTTCTCTTAACTTCCATTCTTTCTCTTATGATCTCATTTTGGATTCGTTGAATCCTTGAGATTCTTGCTGATTTCCGCCAAAAATCCATCTCCACAGCTAGAAATCGTTTGCCTTGCATTTTTTCTAGAGGCCATGTTTCTGAGCTGTATAGCATTATGCTTTCTACCAGGGCCTTATATACAACTTTGGACCACATATATATTAGTTTTCGTCCTTAAGGATATATTTATCCATATATCAAATATTCCAGATCAAGATATATCCATTTTGAAATATTCCAGGATTAAACGGTTTTTAAGATGGCGGATTGGTTTTTCAACACTATCAACCCCTTCTCGTTAAAAGTTTTTACTAAACTGGTACAGTATGGATCCGTGGTGGTGGGGGGGGGGGGGGGGAGGATTTTATTATTCTTTATTAAGGACCTATTTTTTGATGGCGGAAGGACATCTTTGGACCACATATATATTAGTTTTCGTCCTTAAGGATATATTTATCCATATATCAAACATTCCAGATCAAGATATATCCATTTTGAAATATTCCAGGATTAAACGGTTTTTAAGATGGCGGATTGGTTTTTCAACACTATCAACCCCTTCTCGTTAAAGGTTTTTACTAAACTGGTACAGTATGGATCCGTACGGTGGGGGGGGGATTTTATTATTCTTTATTAAGGACACTATTTTGTGATGACGGAAGGACATCTTTGGGCCACATATATATTAGTTTTTGGTCCTTAAGGATACCATTTCTTTTTTTTTTTTTTCAAGATTAAACGATTTTATTAGTTTTCGTCATGAAGAATACTACATATACATATATGTGATATGGATTGTATCAATAATTAATCTTATTCCTGAGTTTTTTTTTTATTTATTTTTTTATAGTAATTACCTCTTCAGACAAATGGGATATAGAAGCTATTACAATCCGAAGCGGCCGCTGAATCTATACGGTAGCTACAGACATGTTAATCAGCGCAGCCGTCGTTGAGATGAAAGCGGCCGCCGATAGGATTTCCCTAACAAGCTTGCCCACGCAGAGATGTGGGACGACACTGGCTCAAGATTATTCCCACTATAACGACGTGTCGTATCATTGAATTAGCAATCAATTTGCCAAGCCGATAACATGTTTACATATGTTATTCCCTCAATAATGCTCTTTACTTACAAACATGTTTACATATGTTATCCCCTCAATAATACTCTTTACTTACAAACATGTTTTTTTTATCAGGATTCCAGCTACCGCTAAGGGTTTGTTATCGATACGATTATTGGATAAAGGATAAGAATTATATTTTTTGATATATATATTTGAAAGTTTATTGTGTATTAGCTGTAGGTTAGTGTAAAATGTTAAGCGAGCCATGCTAAGTTTATAAAAATTCTAGTTTCTGGAGAGTTGCTAAATAAGAAATTTTAAATTAGAAAAATATATAGAATTTCCTCCTTTATCTCTGTTTTTATTTCTTATGGTAAATACAAATCTGCTGTCGGATCGTAGGACTTTTTATATGAATAAATCGTGTATTATGTTTTGAGACCTTATTCTTAAGATCTTCTTAAATTGTATTTATTTTATTTTTTTATTGGGTCTTTAAGCCTTATGTGTACTCCAACTAGTGCAGGTGGGACAGGGTGCTCTAAAGATTACCAACATATTCTAGCCAAGGTGGATTCATTTCGTTGGTCCATCACGAATTCAATTTTAACCTGCTTAGGTGGGATTCAAACCCACGACCTTTTGTACCGAGCGCTCTGAGACCCTGGCGCCTACTCGTTCGGCCATCGAGCCCCCTCCTCTTAAATTTTTATTTATTTTTTTAAATTTACAACTGTATAAAATATATACAACAAGTAAATGTGTTGAAAGTGAATAAAATGGCATGTAAATAACATGTGAAGAACTACTCACTAGTAGAGGAGGATTATCAGGAATGGAATAGGAAGCAAGTTGGGAGACTAGCGGATTGGAGTGGTTATGGAGCTTACTATGGCAGGATAGGTTTGGGCTAAATCAGCAACATACTGGACATTAAGATCTTTATGGATAAGTTTATTTGTAACAAAGTAAGGAGCATTAAGACTTTTTCCAAAGATTTTGGATTGTAAGGATTGGATACGAGAAGAATTAGATAGTTTAGTTGAGCCCCAAAGCTCAACTACTTACGTCCAGATAGGTCTACAGTCACGTAAATGAGTCTTTTGTAGAAAATCGGGAGTTTTGAACGTTTGTCTAGTAAATGTCGAAGCAGTCGAAAATGAGCAGTTTCCTGTCGTTTAAGTCTTGTATGAGGATTCCGAGTTAAATGTTTGTCCAGTTGGAGCCCTAGGTAGCGGATCTGTTCAACAGGGATCAGTAGAATATTGTTAAAGGATACTGTAGGGCAAGAAGTCGAAGGTTTATGGCGAAGGGTAAAGGTTATTTGATGAGATTTGATTGGATTTATTTTAATTCTCCAATTTGGACACTATTCCTGAAGGTTTATGACATGAGATTGGAGTGTTTGGGAGGCAATGAAGGGATCATTATTCACTGATAACACGTCTTAAAATCATAAACAACATAGCAGTTTTTTGCCCTTAAAAAAACATACAAACAAACAACAACTGATAACCCACATGTTTCTTAAATTTAAATTTTGTTAAGTATTCTTTTTCATATCTGTGCCCTTTCTCAAACTCTGCTAGCTTTAACTGGGGTAGAACGGGACTTGGAAGATACACTGAGATATCTTAAAGACTTGTTCCACCTCTTTACCTAAGAATCAGTCGAGTTCGGGGTTTAAATAGTTTATCTATACATGAATGCGATTGTTTTTCATATTTTTCTTTTTAAGTGTATGTATGTTACAGACTACTTCAACATTTACTAGACAAACGTTCAAAGCTCCCAATTAATTACAAAAGACTCATTTACATGACAGTGATTAGACCTATTTGGACGTATGGAGTTGAGCTTTGGGGCTCTACTAAACCATCCAATTCATCTCGTATCCAATCCTTACAATCCAAAATCCTTCGAAAAATCCTCAATGCTCCTTACTTTGTGACCAATAAATTTATCCATAAAGATCTTAATGTTCCATATGTTTCTATTTTTAGCCCAAACCAGATAACTATCCTTCCATAGTAAGCTCCATAACTACTCCAATCCACTAGTCTCCAAACTTGCTTCCTCCTCCATCACTGATAATTCTCCGAGGCGTCTGAAAAGAAGATGGCCTAGAGACCTTTTAGTGTAGATTTTATTGAAGTGCTACTAGTGAGTAGTTCTTCACAAGTTATTTGCATGCCATTTTGGGTTCTTCTTGTTCTTCCAATAGTTTTTCATTCTTGCCGAAAAGGTTTGTTAACGCTCTTCTGACCACTTTGGTCTGCACTGTTTTTGTTTTGGTTGCTCTGGTACAACTTCCCATTTGTCTACATTGCTTCTAAAGATGTTTCTTGCTAAAATGTCTGCTGGTCTTAGGTTTGTACTTTTGAGGCCCTTTCGAATCCCACCTAGCCAAGGTGTGGAATTGTTAAGTGAAGTTAAATAATCTATTTTTTTTTTTTTCGTCAGTCGATTTTCTGGTAGTCCGCTGAGATGACCAAAGAATTTCATTCTCCTTTTTCCAAATATCAATTTCAATGTTTGAAAACTTTTCTTTAGTTTTAATTGTTTGTAGCCTGTAGCCGTCCTGGGTATGTCTTTCTCCTAGAATTTTCCTGATGACCTTTCTTCTTTTTTGATTTCTTGAAGTTGTTGTTTCCTTTTTAGGGTTAGTGTTTCACTTGCGTAAAGAATTGTTGTTTTATGACCGTATTGTAGTGTCGAATTTTTGTTCCTCTTGACATTGATTTTTTGTTGTAGAGGTTTTGTGTTAACCTTAATCCTTTTTTAATTTTTTGTAGGCGATGTTGCTGTGGGATTTTTTCAATACCTTTCGGTTCGGAAATTCTCCGAGGTACTTAAAGTATTGAACCTTGTTGATTTTACCATATTTTGTTTTCAAGCTTATAATCTCTGTTTTTGAACAAAATAATTTATATTATTAATATTATTTATTTATTTTTTAATATTATTTTATGTTCTTAATATTTCACATATGGAATGTATGACATTACGTTTGTTCTAATACATAATGACAAAAAAAAGTACATGTTTAAAATTTTTATTTACCTATGTGAAAAGGAAAATATTAAGGTTTCGAATGCATTAAATGTACACCAATTGGAATGGTGTACATTTAGTGCGTCTTTTTGTTACCTTAATATTTTCATTTTTAAAAAGGGGGGAAAAATTATTAAATTAATTAAAATCTGTAACAAAATTAAAATTGTTAAACTGTTAGAAAAAATTACAACTAAAAAAAAAAAAAAAATTGACAGAATAAAGAAGGAAACAGCACGTTATGAGGAGGTTTTGGGAAGACAAAATGAAAAAAAAAAAAATTGAAAATTGTGTTTCGTTCAAGTTCTAAGTTAAGGAGGATCGTCGGAAATAATAATAATTATAATAAATATTGATAGAAAAAAAATAAAGATATTGGACTTCAGTAAACAGATTTTGGGAACAAATAACGGCGATTAGATATCAAAGTACAAATCAGAAAGAAAATATATATTCAGAATTAAAGTAAAAATTTAAAGAAAGTTTCAGTGAAATAAGGTTCACAAGTATTATTTAGACATCTTATTTCCAAGTACCTTCTTAGCGTGTATAAGGTTTGAAAAGATACAATTCCAAAAAATTGTCGGTATTTTTGGCTATTATAAAGGATTAATTAGGCAATTATTACATTTTTTTTTAATTGGCTACCAGTTTGAAAGCATTAGTGTTCATTTTTTTTAGCCTTCGTTTCAAAATGGATTGCTAAGGGAGATGGCTAAAAATGAATATAGTTTGATTTTTTTTTTCTCTTATAGAATTTAATGTCTTCATTCAGCCGCTGTATCCATTGCCAGAATTACTCGACTATAAAAGAAAAAGAAAGGAGCCAAGATAATGTCACCCGGCAGGAGCCGTGCCAACTAACTTCTCAGCTCATCCTAACCAACACTGTTAAACGGCTGAATTGCGAAGACGGTTCGGATGTATAATTGGATTAAACAATTACATAATAAATAAATCAAAAATCAAATATTTATATTTAGTTATAAATTTATGTGTTTTATAAAAATAATTTCTATACCTATACTATTATATAAAAGGACAAGCCATTTTTGGTTTGTGATCACTAACCGTGAACACTACTTAACTAATCTGTACCAAATTTTAACTGCATTATCTTTATAGTTACAGGAAAGTTTAACAATAATAAAATTTACAGATTTTCAATAAAATTGTTATTAAAAAAGAAATTATACTTGGTTCAACGAGAATTTGAAAATTGACCGATAGGTGGCGTGTCATTCTACATGAGAGGTTACGAAGGTACGGTGATATATAGAGCTTGAAATTGATAATACAATTTACTTATATTCAATTAAATTATTAAAAAAGATTTAAATATGTAAAGCGACATGTGGATCCCAGTGGAGTTTGAAAATCGACCGATATGTGGTTAGAGTTTACAATGGGTAAAACTATTGAATCCATCTCAACTATATTATAAACTAACTATAAAAAATCTATTTAAAGATGCAGGAAATCTATAAGGAAATAATAAAAGGCGTTTATATAAAATATTCTGAAACATCAGTTTTCTTCGCGTAATTTGAGTTACTTAATTGATGCGTAGAATTCCAAATCCACCCAAGTCCATTTTTGAAAATTATTCACAGCTGATCGATAAAGATAAAGGTTTGACTGAAATAGGGAGAGGCCTTATTTTTTGTATGGCCGTTTTCAATGTGATTTTACTAATTTTGAGAGAAAACATCCCACCTAAAGATAATCTAATTGAAAAACTACTAAAAAAAATAAAAATTAGCTAAAGAAAGGATAACATGGAACATGTTTTAGGGGTTGCCATCTTGATTTTTAATGCTGATATGTTTTATATTTTTTTTTCGCTTAAATATGATTTAGTTTTCTGTTGGAAATAGCTAAATTTTTAAATTAAATAAATTAATCCTGCTGACTGTTATGCCCTTATGTTTCTTATTTTTTTCCACTTACCTGCATATTTGTATTGTTTATTTCCAAAGGAGAGTAATTTTGTATACACAAATAACAATAAACAAAATAAAATGTTGTTATTGGATTATATTAGTTGAATAATTCAATTCTTCATTTTCTTTTAGTTCAATAATAGTATTTTTTTTCATTTGAGATTTTCCCCTTTTTCTTTTATTGTTTATTTTGGCATTTTATACTAATTAAAATAACCAATCATAATTACTAAATTCGAATTTTAATTGCAATATAAAATTATTTGAGACATTTATATACGAGGTGTGATCAAAAAGTTCCAGGAATTTTTATATACTATAGGAATGCATGTCTCACAGCGATGCGATTGGCAGCATTGTATTGTCTGACTCAACAGGAACACAGCTGTGTTTGCTGATCAATCATAACATCACTGAAAGTAACATTAGCACAGTTTGTTTGAAGTTAGTTTTATAGAGTTTGGCTATTTTATAAAAATGAATGTGAAAGAAGAGCAACGTGTTTGTGTGAAACAGAACAAAACGTTTTCTGAAACCTTTTTGATGTTACAAGAGGCTTTTGGTGAAGAATGTCTAAGCCGATCATGCTGCCATTAGTGGTTCAAGAGTTTTAAAGATGGCCTTTTTGTGTAAAAAAAACGCAATGACTGTCATTCCTCAGCCCCCCTACTCACCTGACCTGGCTCCAGCCGACCTTTTTCTTTTCCCGAAGCTCAAGAGACACCTGAAAGGACGAAGATTTCAAACAGTTGACAAAATTAAAGAAAAAACAACATAGCTGCTAAACACCTTTAGAAAAGAAGAGTTTTCTGGGGCCTTTGATCAGCGGAAACACCGGTGGGAAAAGTGTGTAGCTTCCCAAGGGGAGTACTTCGAAGGAGACAAATTTGAATAACCTGTATGTTGTATGAATAAATGTATAAAAATTCAGTCCTGGAACTTTTTGATCACACCTCGTATATAGACCATTTTGCTTTTCCGAGGAAGCAACCGCTAGAAAATCGAGCAAGATCGTTCAAATCCAGGTTAAAATTTTTCATTTCCTATCAGGAGAAACAAAGTCAAAAGGAGCTCAATTATTAGAACCTGTCGCCTATTAAAAGAGTTATTTATAAAAACGAGAGTTAAGCTCTTAAATGGCCCTATTCTCTTGATATCAAACTATCAAACTTTGCCTAACGCTTTTTACCAAGTAGGTCACCGGTAAAACATGCTCCATGTTCTAATACATTTGGTTTAGAGCACCATTCGTCTTCTTTTGTAATGTGGTTAACATTATTAACTTTCAGTTTCGTGTAATAAAATCCATTTCAACGTAAATTAAAAATAAACTATTTTAAGTTTTTTAAAAAAAACGTCGTTCATTACAACAGCTTTTAGTTACAAGTGAACGAACTTGAACGAGATCGTTGTCTGAAGATTCGACGTTGTAGAAGACCGATAATAAGGTTTTCTGTAAATTTTCCAGGAAAAAATTCTTTACAGGAATTTTTTTTCATTTTCTATAGCCCAAGAGGTAACACATATTTTTTCCATCGAAAAAAAAAAAATGTATCAAAGAGTTAAGGAAAAACAAAAGGAATGACAACAAAGGTGGTTATATAATTCTTGAGCTTACATTTCCTGGCTCATGCCACTGTTAAATTTTCAAGTTATAATTTTTTATTTTATAAGAGTCTCTTTCTCCATTACTTTATATCATAGAGTTAAAAAAAATAAATTTACTGAAAATTATTATTCTACTAGCTGAAAGTACCATGCTCCGCTACGGTTTAATATCATTAGGATGAAGGACAACTTAAATTAGTAAAAGTTAAGCTTAACGTTGATAATTATGATTATTTGAATAAACCTAAAGAATTCCATTCTTAGAATAATTTCAATAGGTAAATTTGACAATTTGCAAAAGTTAATTTTATATTATTTTGATAGTCCTCCAGTGAAGCTTCGAGGCAGCACTCCCATCTTACCAAGCTCTGATACCAGACCATCAGCTTTTCTTATGGCATACTTTAAGTGAATATAGTCTCAACTTCTTAACTTTTTAGATTTTTTCGAATAAAGTATAGTCTTTCTGTTTCTATTTTTGCGAACATATGAAGCATAAATTGGTTGAGGAGATTGCGGAATTAAACTCAATAAGGTTCTTCACCTCCTCGCTCCACTAACATTTAGGCGTAAACATCAGATGCAGATACAGTTTTCTTAAGTGGTGCATTGGTCACACGTGAGGGATGTTAATACTGTAGCCATCTTCTCCATAATAGAACGTGAGACGATACTGAGGACAATCATACACTTGATAGAACTCACTGATTCTTATCAGTTTTTTGTCCCTACATCGAACTGGCCTTACATGTCATCACCAGAGAACATAAGTCTTTTAACCTCCACTTTAACATAAGTCTTTTAATAGCTTCTCGTCACGAAAATACTCAAACTTGTTAGAGTCCACCTCTGCAGCCACCATGAGTTCACAGAAAGTACCATATTATAAGGTTTCGACATCGATCGTATTTTTGTTTGTTCACAACTATAAGGAACTTAATTTGTGGTCAAAGTGTGCGGCTTAAACATTTAACCTATTTTTTAACTTAGCTTGTCTCAAAATACCACATGACAATTAATCTTTTATTATTCACCCAATAAAAATTTTAATCACATTTTTTGCGAATTAGCCGCGATCCAGGCCGATTTTTTAAAATTCCTTACTTGGCGAGCACCTACGGCCCTAGAGGAAGTTACATATCGAATTTCATTCCAATCCGTTCGGTGGTTTCTGAGATTTCGTGTTAAATGAGTGAGTGGTATTTGACAAATATATAGTAGATTTAAAATGTACTTAAGAGATTAAAAACGCAATGATTCCTATTATTTTTATCTCAATTTTTGAAATAGTTTTTACACAAGAATTTTCGACATAGGATCCTGGTGTTACTTGAAAGACCGCCAGTCATTGAATATAAAGTTTTGGATAATCACTTCTATTCTTTCATAAAGTGACGTTAAACGAAATAAACAAACAAACTTCTATTCTTCGAACTGAAGTTTATGAAGAAAATTATTTTGCCTAACCCGTCAAAGACCGAAAGTTATGAGGAATGCTCAAAGTTTTATTGTCTTCTGACATTTGTTGGTCTCATTCATTAATTAATCTTAATGGCGGAATTTTGAGGCTTTAAATATTCATCTTTATTGCTCATTATGGAAAGCTTTATAAGAAGGAAATTGCTACGAAAACTTTTAATGAGATCAGAGATAAAAGAAATTCAAGTTGACATTATAATTTGATTTGATAAAAAAAAAAAAAAAGAAGAAGTGAATTGATAAATGTTATATTACTGACAATTTTTGTAATTAATCAATTATTGAACTACCGTAAAAGGGAGCTACTTTGAACAGGTTTTGCACATTTTGCACTGCAGAGCGATCTTTTTTGTGGATATTTTAAATTTTCTCGGATTAAAAGATAGCTTCACAACTTAGCTTCTAATTCCCGGCTGCTTTGAACAAGGCTGGTCTTCGGCTCAGTTAATTTAAATATTGACTGATTTTTTTATTGTCAGTATTTAAATATATTGACTATAAAAACAAAACAAATAGCGGTAGTTATTATGGGCCATTTATGTGTATATTTATATTATATTATTTTTAATGATCATTTTAATATGATCCTTACATTCATTTAAATGAATTCATCTGAATCTGAGTGGATATCTTTCCAAACCTAGTAAAAAATCTGGGAGAACCGGAAACCCCGCCCTCTACGGTTTCCCACCCTGTTTCGTTGTTAGAGCTACAGTTAACTTCATAGACATATTGAATTTATAATTTAGAAATGGCAACAGAATAAAATCATGAATCTGTGACCCACAATTCTCAAAAAATAAGATAAGTAAGCCCGATATTGTGTTGCAAATAATGTAAATGATATTTAAAAAGAAAGGAAAAAATAACTTTTTGTTTAAAAACACTAAAAAAAAAGAAGTAAATGCCGTAAAATGGGGTCACATCAGTACGGTGGGCTGAAATTGGTACACAATTGTTTCTGTGGTGATTTCCTTCTGGCAGGATGTTGTGTCGACTTTTACCAAATGAGAGCGTAGAATGAGTCGTTTCATGGGCTCTCGTTTGGAAAGATATTCCCTCAGATTCAGATGAATTCATTTAAATGAATGTAAGGATCAAAGTAAAATGAGTATTAAAAATAAATGGCCCATAATAATTACCGCTATTTGTTTTGTTTTTATAGTCAATATATTTAAATACTGACAATAAAAAAATCAGTCAATATTTAATTTAACTGAGCCGAAGACCAGCCTTGTTCAAAGCAGCCGGGAATTAGAAGCAAAGTTGTGTAGCTATCATTTAATCCAAGAAAATTTAAAATATCCACAAAAAAGATCGAGCTGCAGTGCAAAATGTGCAAAACCTGTTCAAAGTAGCCACCTTTTGCGGTAGTTCAATAATCGATTTATTACGAAAACCATCAGTAATATAACAATTATTAATTCGCTTTTTTTTTTTTTTCCATCAAATCAAATTAGAATGTCAACTTGAATTTCTTTTATCTCTGATCTCATTAAAAGTTTTCGTAGCAATTTCCTTCTTATAAAGCTTTCCATAATGAGCAATAAAGATGAATATTCAAAGCCTCAAAATTCCGCCATTAAGATTAATTAAGGAATGAGACCAACAAATGTGAGAAGACAATAAAACTTTGAGCATTCCTTATAACTTTCGGTCTTTGACGGGTTAGGCAAAATAATTTTCTTCATAAACTTCAGTTCGAAGAATAGAAGTGATTATCCAAAACTTTATAGTCAAAGACTGGCGGTCTTTTAAGTAGCACCAGGATATTATGTCAAAAGTTCTTGCGTAAAATCTATTTCAAAAATTATTTTATAAAATAGGACTCAATGCGTTTGTAAGAACAGTGGAAACTCGTTATTTCGTCTCTCGAGAATTCGTCTTATTATGTAATTCGTCAGTTTTTTTTTTTTTTTTTTTTTTTTTTTTTTTTTTATTGGCAACTATAAATAACAAACTAAATACGTATCCATTTTTTCCCCTTGCTACTTATTTAATCTTTAAACCGCATCATTTGGCTTGTCACAAAAAAATAAGGAAGTATGAGTGCAGTTGACGAATTCCCGGAATCAGTTAATACTGGAAAGCTCTTTCATTAGCATCTGGCTCAGCAACTTCTGCTCCAGGTTATAAAATGGGAAAAGATGAGCAAGAGATTAACAGCTGGTTAAACATGGATAGTACGGATGTAGGATATGAATTTTTAAATGACCATGGAATTATAGAACAAATGCTGAGTGCTCAAAATGAAGCTAGTGATGAAAAAGATGGTGGCGATGACGTTTCTAATTCTTCCACTATTCCATGCAAAGAAGAAGAGGAAATGTTAACTAAGTGCATTGAGTGGTTTCGAGCAGCAATGTGAATCATATATTTCACACCTGATGGGACAGTTAAATCACATAAAAAACGGCCATACAAAAAATAAGACCTCTTCTTAATTTAGCCTGGTCTTCATCTTTATCGATTGTGAATAATTTTTAAAAATGGACTTGTTACGAAATATTTTATATAAGCGCCTTCTATTGGTTTATTTTTTATTGTGGCTTTACGTCCTTAATTACTCCAACTAACGCAGGAAGGACGGGTTATCCTACATGTTACCTTATCTATTGTAGTATAGGCTGGAATGGCCTAGATTCATTTTTATCCATTCAGGTGGTATTCGAACCCATGCTCTTTTGTACCGAGTTCGCAGAGAAACTCGCCCCACCTCGTTCGGCCATCGATTCCCTCTTATTAATTTTAAAAGAAATTTTGTTTATATCATGTGCTCCTTCCTAAAGCCGCGTTCTCACGGGGCAAAAAAAGACGAAAGCGTGGCACGCCTTCGTTTTCTCTGCCGAGGGTCGTGGACCGTTCACTCGACCACGATACAGTTTACTCCTTGAAACCTACCATGGAGGAGCTTCTCGTGGAGAGTTGTGCAGTTTTTAGTGATATGTTGGCGAAAATATTAAGAGAGTCACGTGGACAGACATAAAGACGGAAGAAAAAGCGTTGTTGGGTCAGGAAGTGAATACTCGCGAGTCAAAATGCGGTAGAAAACAATTTGGCGGATACTGAACTATGGAACGAGCACCCTGAAGATTTTTAAAATATTCCAAGAATATCTGAACATCAGTTTGATTTCCTCCTGGAACGCGTTTCACCACACATTTCAGAGTCAGATACTAACATAAGTCAAGCTTTGAGTTCTTAGTTTAGCACTCAGTCAAAAATTTTAGCGTTTCACAATTGTTAAGTTTCATTAAACGTTTCACTGAGGGCTCGGACATTTTTGTTCTGAAAAACCACTTGTTAACTCTCTCGATTCCGCTCTCGACTGACGTATTCCACGCCTGAACATCAAACAGGTTTGATACCGAGCGTTAACTTGAGTGGTTTCGATCAGCAATGTGAATCAGATATTTCACACCTGATGGGATGCGGCAAGTGTTCAGTTTTTTCTGTCATTGTCACTCAAGTCCAATGTGTATAATGTTCATCTGTTCGTTTTTACATTCAATAAATTGCAAAAAAAATTACAATTATATAATTTAAAATACCTCTTTGTTATTTTACTAGAAAAATTCTTACTAATGTGGCCCCATTTTACGGTAATATATATATATATATATATATATATATATATATATATATATATATATATATATATATATATATATATATATAAGTGAATATTTATTTGTACTTGAGGTAAGCATGATAGTATACATGATGAAGCAATCTTAATTAATTTAAAATGCACAATAAATAAAATATACTTGAATATAAATCATTTCAAATTAAACTAATTCCTATTGATCCAACTAACAACCCATGAATGTCTTGGGTTCTGTACTTAGATAAGGCTGTACTGTTAATGGGACAACGGTTGGGAAAGGAGGAGATTTGGCCTGAACCAACTTCAACCGCCAGGTATTTTTCCGATTAAGGGTACCCACTTCGTTGAGGCTGGGTGTGCCCTAGGAGGGTATCCCGACCTCGAAGTCGAGCCACAATCGAAATAGCTTCTAATTCATAACAGGTATAATTAAAGTTAGTAAATTAGAAATCTGTAGAAAAGAAACATTTTTTTCCGCCTGAGAATAGATCACACCGAATTCTCCTTATTGAAGTATGGCTGCCTTCTCCGTGGCTCGGAGCCCCCTACTTGTGTTATCTATCAAGAACACTTACCGATCACTGTAAACCCTTGTCTGTTGGCAGTTTTCAGCCATAAAGGCAGGACTCGAAAGAATGAGGACCAGAAAACAGTGAATCATTTTTGGAATTTCTAAAGATCATCAATTTTTATGGAATATAGCAATGTAAATTGAGAGCAAGTCAAAATTTAGTAAATCAATTGAAAATACAAATTAATTAAAATTTCAACAGAATAATTACCCTGTAAGCTTAAAGCATTGACTGCATTCTTTACTGGCTTTAGAATAGGACATTTTTAATAGTATCTTAGGAAGTCCGATTTTATCAGGTAGAAAATTACCAATGTTTCTAGCATTCGTAAGGAAGGAATATGAAATTATATAGTTCTGTGGAAAGAAGTATAAAGGTAGGATTGAACGAGTTCTTTCTATTTGTGTGGGCTGAGTTTGAAACTTCAATTACAGAAGATTTTAGATGCAGGAAGGACGATAATTGTAAGTGGGTGGGAATGGAGGGAAGGGTTATCCAAGCCTCATATAAACATGGGAATAACGTCTTAAAAACAAATCTGATGAAGCTATTCACGATTCGCTTCAGTCATCCCCATGTCCCTATACAACAATGGCATTGTCAAGGGGAGGGGAGACAGACATAGGAAACTAAGAGTCTTTGTGAATATTGGTGTAGAGATCGAAGGATGACTATATTTGATTTACAGTCAAAGCTCGGTAAGTCGAACTTCGTTATCAATTTTTCGAGATATCGAGTTCGCAAAAATATGTTTTCGAGTTATCGAGTTTTTCCTATAATATATATATATATATATATATATATATATATATATATATATATATATATATATATATATATATATATATATATATAGTCTGTTACTTTCTACTGCATATATGTGCGACGATCTATCACACGCTGATCGGGTGCACATCAGCTTCTACCCCTGGTAGCCATGGCTAATACAAAAACAATTAACACAATAAATGTCTGAAAGGGATCAAATGAAGTGTAGTGGTTAGCATAGCCCGGCAGATGACCTTAGGATTTTTAAGGGAGTAAAAAATCCTTAGCTATGCCGTAATTTGAAAGGGACGTAAAATGGGGGTCCCGAGCCTGTGCGATGTCAGGTACTCATTAAAGATCCCTATCCTAATTATACCCGGATAAGCAAAATTTAGGACTCCCACCGTAGCATCGTCCGATCAGCCATAGCAGCATAAAGTGACGTTAAACGAAATAAACAAACAAAAAACGAACAGAAAATACAACAGCATCTCGTATTAATCTCAAGAACGTATGACTCAGTGAAAGAAGAATTCGAGTATAAGATCCAAGACTTAGTTCAACATAGTTTTAACTGTATTTGCATGTCTCATGTTCCTCATATAAATAAATACCTTTGTATGAAAATATATATGCCAGACCATTTTACAATTTAATTATTCTTAGGGGACAATACGTGCCAGAATAAAGATTATTTTTTCATTCATTCATAGTACTTATTTTTAAAATAAGATTTGAGGATGGTACGTTTGCAAGATCTGTGGCATTACATGTGACTACTACGGAAAATTGGAAAGGATTCAAAACCTATGCCTCAGAATCATTAAGGACTATCCGACGTACACAAAACTTACTGACATGTTTTACGACTTAGATTTTCAAACAATTTATTTACACCCAGTCTCAAAACTTTTTCAACTTAAGGAATCCCATAATACAAGCAATAGGCAATCAGAGCAAGCTAACCGTAAAATACATACATAAAAGTACTAGACAGATAATACTAAAATTGGCTTAATGAGACATTCTTAGAATTTTTTTAGTTTTTTTATTTTACTTAATTTTAATGTTCAAAAATTTGCCTATTTTTTTCCTATATTGTTTTTTAGTTTGTTACTCCAACAGTTAAAATTACGAAAATATGTACGAGGGTAAGTCAATAATTATCCGCAATATAGTTATATTTTTGTTTATGTTGGCAGTACTGTTCTTTTGTGTTGATGGCGCATGCTTTGTTTATTCGTTGTTATGTTTATGTGCGTATCAAGCTGGTAGGTTAGTTTTGTTATCGCTGTCGTGCTGTTAATAATGGCCGCTCCACTTTCTATTTGCACCAAAGAAGAGCAACGTTCAGTGATCCGTTTTTTGTGGTCGGAAGGTGTATCAGGGGCCGAAATTCATCGAAGACTTTTGGTACAGTACGGGAACAATTGTTTGCCACAACGGAGTGTCTATGAATGGATTAAAAAATTCAAAACACACAGTGAACAATAAACAGTGAACGTTACAGTGAGATGCTTACTGCTAAGCTGAAGCCTGCAATTCGAAGCAAACGCCGAGGACTGCTGTCAAAAGGCGTTGTGTTGTTGCACGACAATGCCCGTCCGCATACAGCTGCCCACACTGTAGAAACGCTCGCTTCAGAAACTCAATTTTGAAGTATTGAATCATCCTCCATATAGTCCCGATCTCGCTCCATCTGATTTTCACTTGTTTGGTCCACTCAAACAGGCAATTAGGGGCCGTCGATTTGCCTCGGACGAAGCATTGAAAGAAGCGGTACATTCCTGGCTCGCATCTCAACCCAAAACCTTCTTCCATGAGGGCATCAGGAAACTTGAACAACGTTGGACCAAGTGCGTTGAAAAGCAAGGGGACTATGTCGAAAAATGATGTACTTGTAAGTTTCCTATTTCATTTCAATAAAATTTTATAACTATATTGCGGATAATTATTGACTTACCCTCGTATTATTGGAAGATGTTCCGAAATTGTAAATAGTTAAATTCCTTGAAATAAAGCTCTTCTTTTTATTTTTTTTTTTCTCGGAACGGCCTTAAAGACCACGCGAACATCATGATTACGAGTTCTTTCATTTCATTTATTTCTCCTTCTCATCCAGTACTCCCTCATCATTTTCGAATGTCTTTGCTTCCTTTCCTCCGTCCAGGCAGTTCCCCTCACCGATCTCCCTCCGCCCACAAGAACTGTAGTTTCCTGTAATTTTTTTCTATAGCTTTCACTGTCCAAACAATCCCGATCCGCTATTCCCAACCTCTTCATTTCTTCTATCACCTGCTTGATGTACGCTGGAGCACTTTTATACCCTCTCATCTTTGAGAAGACAGCCTTATTTAGTCTTTCTGGAGGCATTCTCACCATATGTCCGTAGAATCTCAACCTCCTAATCCTGATCTCTGTTTCTAGGTCTCTTAGATCTCCATAAATTTCTTTGTTAGGCCTCAACCTGTACCCTTCTGGTGTCTTTTGAGGGCCATAGATCTTTCTCAGAATTTTCCTCTCGATCTTTAGGAGTTTCTCGAGGTTGGGGAGACACATGGTTTCCATCCCGTATAGTATGACTGGTCTGACTACTGTGCTATAGTGCCTCAGTTTTGCTTTGATGGAAAGATTCTTCTTATTATATATGTTGCCAGTCAGAAAGCTTAGTTTACCTAGTTTGGTTATCTTGTCTTTAATACTTTCCTTTTCCTGTAATAAAGCTCTTTATATATATAAATATATATTTCTGTGCTGACGAATCATACAATTGGGTGACCCAAGTAAAATCGATTGCAGTGGAGTTGGGTTGCCAAAACTTGTTCTCAAGAGTACTACCCCAAGGACTGAGCACGTTTAAAGAAGACATCCTAGAAAAGATGAAGAACCATCAGTTTTCAAAGGATGTAAACAGAATTTTGAATTCCAGCAACAACCCTAGGTATAGAAAAATATGCAATTTTAATATAGCAAGCCCGGAAGATTTCATCCTGTTTCAGGCGAATTTAATTTAAGAAAATCAGAGTTGTGGGTCGCCTAAGAGTCTCAAGCGGGGATTACCTAAAGGTGTTTATAAAGGACACAACACTAATTATGAAATCCAGCGAAGCCTGCATGGCCTGCGGTGGTTTGGTGTCGGATCCCTTGAGCCATTTTCTCACTCAGTGCATAAAATTTGAAGAGCAGAGGAAAAAATTCTTAGGTACATACATTTCTGAATCATTGTCTATAGAGGAAATCTTAAATGTAGTTTGTGTTCAAAAATTAAATAGACTATATTATTTTGTAATATGTTGTGCCATTGACTGAAAAGCTAAATGTTTTTTATTTTTGGAATAGGGTTCTGACTATGGTCTTATTGTGGTTCTTTTCTAAATTACTGGGTCACTGATTCTCTGATTCTCTTAACCTTTAATTAAATAATAATAATAATAATAATAATAATAATAATATTCAATAATAATTAAATTCAATAATGACTAAATATGACTTGGTGGGAAGTTATAAATTTGTAATTCTGTATACCTTGTAATTGCATTGATCTTGTTATTAAGTTGATAATTATTTTATATAATTTATTATTATTATTATTTATTTTATTATATTTTTCTAGGTAAAAGTGTCTAAACTATTTCTTTATATTTGTAGTACTTATATAATTTAATATTATCTTTACAAAGTCCTAGTGCTGCTAGACAAAAAATAATTGTTTTATTTCGTATGTTATTTGTACAAGAAATATCTTTTGCAAATAAATAAAAAAATATTGAATATATTGAATATATATTTTTGTCGCACTGGCGAAGTGTTTAGTGCATTTTGTGCGTATTAGGAAAAACATGCACAATGAATCACAAATTTTTACTCATCCATGCAATAACCTCATAACAGAGTCCAATAGACACAAATAAAGAGAAATAAAATAGATTTCTGCTGATACCCACAACCCATAATTCACAAATTCACTTAATACACAAAATTCACTTTACCGACTTTTCACAAGTGCCATATATATATATATATATATATATATATATATATATATATATATATATATATATATATATATATATATATATATATATATCAATATCAATCAGTCAATAAATAAAAACAACTATTTTGGCGACGTTTCGAGACTATATTGTTCTCATAATCATGGCCTGTGTATGAAAACGTAAATATATATTATTAGTCTGAATGTATTAAATTGGAATAACATGTGTTGAGATTTGGGACGTCTGAGTTTTAGTTTATTGCGCGATTTTTAAATTTTTCTATGGTTATAATTTTTTTAATATTTCGTTTAAAATTATTTTATTTATGGTGAATAATTTTGGGGGAATCAAATTTAAAAGAATTTTTCGTTTGCCTTCGAGTGCGAGACAATTACATCACATAATAGGCAAACATTACACAAATTTTAAATGAAATATTATAGAAATGTAAACCATAGAAAAATTTTAAAATTATTTTTGGTAATGTTTGCCTGTAATTGTCTGGAACCCGAAGGCAAACGAAACATTCCTTTAAATTTGATTCCTCTATGTATAATTATTTTTTGTTAATTTATAGTTAATTTAAAAACGTTTCAGAGATAGTCGAAGCGGGAGGGGGGACGTCGTTATTATTACACAGTCACATGAATTAATAAATTGTCCAATTTTAAAAATTTAAATTTATATTTCCTTAACGAGTGATGATGATAGCCCTCCATTTAGCAATATCAGGCCATTATTGAGAGAAGATGAAAACGGTCCATCGATAGGGAGGAATAAATAATTGGAATAAATAATTGGAATAAATTCAATTTAATTGATTTCATTCTATTTATGAGAACAACGCCTATAGTATAATTTCATGAAGAAAAATATAGATGGGTTTCGGAAGCAAGCTAGTACTTAACTAAGTAAACGTATGCTAATTAGTTGATTTAATCACCCCGATCATCTAATTAAAGCCTGTTTGAGTGATTAAAGCAAAATACTGAATTGCGCCCCGTCGGGAATGAATTGAGAGAGAGGGGGGGAGCGGTAGAGAGACGGGTTCTGTGAAGGGCCATAGCAATTACAGAAACAATAAATTCCATATTCATTGAAATGCTAATGTAGTTATCTCATCTCGGATGCCGGAGCAGTTTGTTCTGCAAAGCATGGCTGCCAGATGGAATCGACGTCTTCTTCCAAGTTTTTCTTTGTTCTACCAAGCGGAACTTTACTTTTCGGTTCGGCTCTTATTCATTGAGTAATTTCCTCTGGTCCCCAAGTTACTTACATTACTAAGAAATCAAGACGGATCTCTTCTGAGTAATGAAATCTTTACTTTTGTCCTCTCTTTGTTTTTATTCCAACAATTCAATCTAATTAACTAGTTTTAATTTATTTAAATCTTTCTTTATAATTTTTTATAAATTGAAAAATATGTACAATCTGCCTCAATTGAGGGCAATAGGTGACAGTGCTAAAGATGTATTCATTCATACAATATATACATGTACTCATACACACAAATTAATGATAATAGTGGGGTATATAAAAAAAGTTTTTGAAACAAATATTTTTTCCGGGCGAAATATTTGCCTGGAAATTTCAAATTCATGTTCAGCGACCCAGAAAACATAAAGGGTAAAAAAATCCTCCAAACTATTTCTGTTTCAAAATTTTATGTATGAAATTCTATTCGAATCCGTAAAATACCCACGCCAGCCCACTAGCAAATTTAATGCCGTAAAATACTCACTCAATTTTGTGAAGAATAAGTTTGTAAAAAAAAAAAAAGTTTCCTTTTTGAGATACAGGCCGAAAACTGAAAAACTTCCAGATCTCTTTGGAAATGGTCGGTTTCGCCTTTTTTTTCTTTCTGGTGCTTGTGGTCAACGTTTCTGTTTCTATTTTTTCTAGTTTGGAGTTATTTATTTGCTATTTATTTTTCAAATCCGCTAAGTTTTTTTTTTGTTGAATTGAGACATCCAATCATCGAAGGTAACTCTTTTAGAACGGTGACTCCTATTTTAATTGCTTTCTTGCATAAATAATGGGATGCTTTGTTCGGTTTTTGTTCGGTTTTTGTTTTTCCATTGCCAAGAATCCACAGTGGGCTATAACTCAAACTAAAGCCACACTTATCATCGGGAGATTTAAAAGTAGCCAAAAATATTCAAGTCTCTTACAATACCCTAACAACCGTTTTCAGAAATTAAAATTTTTTTTATCTAATGCCTCTCTGATAGCTGTTACATATAAAATGTTCTCTTACAATTAGAATAAATGATGGTTCTTTTTAATAATTAACGATACAGCACACAGTTTTGCCGATTTTAAAGCCATCATATAAAATATTAAAACTCTTACGTTTCCCTTATAATCGTTTCGTAATAAGATTTGTCATTTGACTTAATATTCGGTTGTCCGGAAATTATTGCAGGGTTTCATGTTGAAACGAAAGCCTGATATTATTATTGAAGATATTATTTATCAGTTTTTTGGTTGTGGTAAAGAGATAGCATGCAAAACTACAATTTTACGTGAAATAATTATTTCTCTATCTTGTCTGAGAGCTGAGAAAAGAAATATAACGTGTTTTTCATATTTTCTTTTTTCTTGGCTAATTCTCATTGGCGGCTATAACTCTAGTTTTGCACTATTATAGGTCCCTACTACGCATACAAAAAATTCGGCATTCAAATCTGTGAGTTACAAGTCAAAACGTTTTGTCAGATGAAACCAAGATATCACATTGTATCAGATCAGGGTAATGGGATTTTTTTATTTTATTTTTTTTTGTTTAACGTCACTTTATGCTGCTATGGCTAATCGGACGATGCTACGGTGTGAGTCCTAAATTTTGCCTATCCAGGTATAATTAGGATAGGGGTCTTTAACGAGTACCTGACATCGCACAGGCTCCCTTTTACTCCCTTTAAAAAATCCTAAGGTCATCTGCCGGGCTGCGAACCCGCGATCTTCGGTTTAGTAGGTTGCTATGCTAACCACTACGACGTAGAGTAAAAGTAATGTATCAGGTTTTGATTATGGTGAAGAGATAAATAATCTCTTAAATAATAATAATAGGTTTTGGTTTGAACATGAAATCCTGCATTCATTTCCGGACAGAGAGGCAGGAAAATGTATTCAAATTAAACCTATTCTAATAGCCTGGATTAAAACGGCTATTTCTTTAGATTGGAATGAAGTTTATTTCCTGTGTAATTATAATTTAGTTGAAAGTGAAGATGGAAGAATATCATTTTAATTCTAATCGCACTTCTCTGACAATTGAGAAAACGGGAAAGGTTGAGAAAAAGATAAAACATTTATTTCATCTGGGCAAGAAGCTTCTAATGCATATTTTAAAATCTTCAAGCTTCACATTAAGCTGCTCAGTTAAGAAAAGAACTGATACAATATAAAATAAGGATTTTATCGTTAATTCAAGTAATTACAATTCTTTAAACATGGCTATTCCTATAAAATTTGTTATATTATTTTTGAAATAAATCCATGTTAATTATTCTTGAACATTGATGTGTCGGTACCAATATTTTTTATTCTCAATACCGATTCCTACTTTTTAAAAAAAATTGCTATTCTTCTTTTTTTGAGTTCTTTCTTCTTCGTTTAACAATTGTTCTTTCGATCTAAATTGCCATTACAAAAAAACGAAACAAAAAAAAATCATATTAGGGCCAAACAACAAATTAAATCTATTACAAAAAACAATATTTTAAGTTATAATGCCGACGTTTCAACTTGCATCGCAAACCTTCATCAGGGCTCGAAGTAGAAAACAAACAACAATTTATGACTAAATTGTAGAGAGTATAAAAAAACAAAGGTATGAAAAGAATAAATAAATTAGAGTAAAGATGGTAACATAAAGGCAATATCTAAAGGTAAAGAAGACAATACATAAAGACTATTGAAATAAGTTTAAAATTAAAAGATATTAAAATGAGTGATAGTTAATTAAGAAATTAATGAGTAAATTCAACAATATAATTGGTAAAACATAAAAACATTTATTGATAATTACAACTGTACAAAAACATATACAACAAGTAAATGTGTTGACAGTGAATACAATGGCATGTAAATAACTTGTGAAGAACTACTAGTCCAGTCAATAAACACATTGTAGAGTGCATGGAATATGCGATAATTTTTGACTTCATAGCTTCGTTAGGAATAGTTGGAAGGTAAAGATACTAAAGTCCCCCCGCTGGGGGGTGAGCTAACGGTGGGGGGGAGGGGAGAAGTTCCATTTTTTTGGTTTTTCGGTAATATCTCGAAAACTGTTGGCTCTAAAAAAATATGTGTTAAATAAACTTAAAAGCTAATTAAATTTACTATAAAATTTATTATAAATACATGTGTCGTAATTCTAACCGCTTACGGAGGTATTCGTTATTGAAAATCGGTGATTTTCGGGGGAAAAAAAAACAAATATCACCTCACTTTTTGTCAAACTTTTGCTTCTATTACGTTGCACAATCGTTTCTCAGAAAAAACGTCAAAATGAAAATTGTAGGGCATTAAATGTACTTTAGTTCAATACATACGTTTTTTTGTATTTGCTTCAAATGTTTAATAAAAAGTGGAGTAAAAATTTTTTTATTTCTAAAATTGTCGATTTTTAATAACGTATACCTCGAAAACCATTGGAATTTTTACGAATACGTATATAATTTATTTTATAGGAAATTTAATGAGCTTTAATTTTGATCGGCTACATATTTTTCTAGAGTCCACCGTTTTCGAGATATAATCGAAAAACAAAATTGGGACCTTCTCCCCTCCCCCCACCTTTAGCTCACCTCCCAGGGGCGGGGACTTTTAATATGTTTACCTTCTAACTACTCCTAACAAAGCTACGAAGTCAAAAATTATCGCATATTCCATGCACTCTACATCCCTCATTTCGGCACTCTTTATCTTGGGTCGCACTTCTCTGAAAAAACAAGTTTATTGATACTCATTCCGAAACTAATTTTTCGATCCAAAATTTCTTTTTTTTTATCAGAAAGCTCCTTAAATTTACTATAAGAACCTATATATGAAATTTTGATTATGTCACGTTATACACTCAAACCAGCCCACTGAATTTGTGACTATCGTCATACTTTGCTAAAACATACATATTTAGCGTTCAGGTATGGGTGTACTACGTGTTATAATCAAAATTTCAAATATAAGGCCTGATAGTAAATTTTGCCAGATTTTAGTTGAAAAAAAAAATAAATTTCAGATCTGACAAATAGTTTCGGCGTCATGGTAAAAACTATGCCAAAACAACTTGGACTTAAAATAGTAAGCGGTTTTTAAACGTGCTGGTATGAGTATTTGATGGGACTTGATCAAAATTTCATATGTAGGTTCTTATAGTAAATTTAAGGAGCATTCTGATAAAAAAAAGAAATTTTGGATCGAAAAATTAGTTTCGGAATGAGTATCAATAAACTTGTTTTTTCAGAGAAGTGCGACCCCAGATAATGAGTGCCGAAATGAGGGCTGTAGAGTGCATGGAATATGCGATAATTTTTGACTTCGTAGCTTTGTTAGGAATAGTTAGAAGGTAAACATATTAAAAGTCCCCGCCCCATGGAGGTGAGCTAAAGGTGGGGGGAGGGGAGAAGGTCCCAATTTTGTTTTTCGATTATATCTCGAAAACGGTGGACTCTAGAAAAATATGTAGCCGATCAAAATTAAAGCTCATTAAATTTCCTATAAAATAAATTATATACGTATTCGTAAAAATTCCAATGGTTTTCGAGGTATACGTTATTAAAAATCGACAATTTTAGAAATAAAAAAACTTTTTACCCCACTTTTTATTAAACATTTGAAGCAAATACTAAAAACGTATGTATGGAACTAAAGTACATTTAATGCTCTACAATTTTCATTCTGACGTTTTTTCTGAGAAACGATTGTGCAACGTAATAGAAGCAAAAGTTTGACAAAAAGTGAGGTGACATTTGCTTTTTCCCGAAAATCACCTATTTTCAATAACGTATATCTCGTAAACGGTTAGAATTACGACAAATGTATATATATTAAATTTTATAGTAAATTTAATTAGCTTTTAAGTTTATTTAACACATATTTTTCTAGAGCCAACAGTTTTCGAGATATTACCGAAAATCCAAAAAAAATGGAACTTCTCCCATCCCCCCCACCGTTAGCTCACCCCCCAGCGGTGGGGACTTTTAGTATGTTTACCTTCCAACTATTCCTAAAGAAGCTGTGAAGTCAAAAATTATCGCATATTCCATGCACTCTATACCCCTCACTTCAGCACTCATTGACTGGACTATTCTCAATAGTAGCACTTCAATAAAATCTACACTAAAAGGTGTAGGCCATCTTCTTTTCAGACACCTCGAAGGATCATCGTGAGTGGAGTGGGAAGCAAGTGGGGATTGGAGTGGTTATGGAGCTTGCTATGGAAGGATAGGTATCTGGTTTGGGCTAAATCAGCAACATATGGAACATTATGATCTTTATGGTTGTTTATTGGTCACATAGTAAGGAGCATTAAGAATTTATCGAAGGATTTTGGATTCCAATGGTTGGATACGAGATGAATTGGATGGTTCAGTGGAGCCCCAAAGCTTAACTCCGTACGTCCAAATAGGTCTCATCACAGTCATGTGAATGAGACATTTGTAATTAATTGAGAGCTTTGAACGTTTGTCTAGTAAATGTTGAAGTAGTCTGTAACGACGAGCAGTTTCTTTTCGCTTTAGTCTTGTATGTGGATTCCGAGTAAGACGAAGTGGAGTCCTAGGTAGTAGATCTGTGTAACAGGGATTAGTGGAATATCATTAAAGGATACTATTGGACAGGAAGTCGTAGGTTTACGACGAAGGGTGAAGGTTATTTGTTGGGATTTATTTGAATTTATTTTTATTCTCCAATTTCGACTACATTCTTGAATGTTGGTAATATGAGATTGTAGTGATTGGGATATATAAGACCTTTTGTTTTTTATACTCTTTGCAATTTAGTCAAACCTTTTTGTCTGTTTTCTTTTTCTTCTAGCCCTCATGAAGGCTTGCAATGCAAGTCGAAACATCCGCATTATAAATTAAAATATTATTTTTAGTTGCTGTGTATGTATGACTGCCTACCCCACAACAATCTATAACTCTAAATACTTCTTAGTCATCTAATACCTTATGAATATTACAAAACACTATAATTATTCAGTAAATGAATTATTAAACAATAATTAACATTATTATATACCTACAGTATATATTTAACTACGTTTAATTACCATTCAGAAAATTTAAATAAAATTAATTTATTCCAGAAATTAATATTTGTGAAAATAAATATTCCAAAGGTTATTGCTCTGATTTATTACTTAAGGAATCACAAATGTTATAAAACCTTTCATTAAATAATGGGGTGTATAAAAAAAAAAAAATAAAAATGACCGTTTCTTAAACAAATATTTGTATTATTATTTCTATGATATAAAACACAATTAATACCCAAAGTATAGCCCACTGTTATCTACCTTCATTACAAATTTGCTAGCCAATTGCTCGATGTCACGCTGATACCATTCCTTGGGATGGCTGTTAAAGAACTCTTGGACAGCATTTTCAACTTCCGCAAAATTATCAAATGTTTTCCCTTGAAGAAAATGGGCCATGGATCAAAACAAGTAGTAATCCGAAGGTGCGAGGTCTGGACTATATGGTGGATGAGGCAGGAGTTCAAACCCATGAAGTTCTGTAAACTTTTCTTTGGTTCGACGGAAAGTGTGTGGACGAGCAGGTCCTTTTCACCTTCCCCATGGAGAGAAGATGGCGATTAACAGTATCTTTCGACACACCACACTCCCTGGCAAGTTCGCGAGTACTTGTGAACGGATTTGACTCAAGATCTTCCTTCAGAACCTCATCAATATCCATTAATGGCCGCCCGGAGCCCTTCTTCCTTTCCAACGTCGTATCTCCACTTCTAAATTTTTCAAACCAAGGCCGTTGTGCGCTCTTCAAGGACACCTTCCCCATCATATTTAATAATTTCACGAGTTGCTTCAGCGGCTGTAAAAGTTTTTTCTAGTAATGTGGTAAAATTACTAGAATTTGGTAGGACACTGTTATGTTTCTTCTTTGAAATAAATAACTGAACTGAGTGTTTTTTTGGAGAACTCCAGTGTTAGTAAACAAGCTTAGAGAATGCTCTAAAGGGATTATTAAGTATTGGTAAAAAATAAATAGCATTAAGATATTTAAAGACTTTTGAACTCTGGAATTTGATAAAACGGTCATTTTTTTTTGTACGCCCTATTACTTTAGATTTAACGATAAACTGGTATTTCTCTGTATGTGATAGTGTATTAGGATTCGAAACCCGGCATGAACTTGTAATAAAATTAAAAAATAATCTGTATTCTGGAATAACCCTAAACCCTAAAGAATGTCTGATGGCTTTTATTTTGTTTCTGCTTCATTTTCGGCAGTTCAAAATAGTAATATTTTGTAATAATTGTGTTTCTTATCACTTGATAGAAGTATAATAATTACATTATTAGGTATCACAAAATATCATCAACATCTGAGGTTCCTTGTAATCGGCTTTGGACCATTGAATCTCGATATCGATTCTTTTCTCAAACAATCGATGGAACCGGAATCGACTCATCCTTATTTATTATCAGTCTTAAGGTTGTTTTTTATATTATCCGGCACGACACGTAGCGGGCCGTAACGTTTCAGACAAGACAAATATTAGTATAGTTAGTTTTATAGTGTCTGCGTGTATATATATGTGTAGCGGATCCGGCAAGACACGGCACGTTTCAGACAAGGCATTAAGACATTTCTCGAAAAGAATATATTGTCTGAGCCGGCCCTTGCCGGACCGTGTCTTAAGGTGTCTTTTTCGTAGTATACTTTACTTTCCGACTCCGACAGTGCAGTACTGCACTGACTTTGCCCCGTTCCAGTTCTTTTTCTGTGTTTAAATTTGATTCCATTTTTGTTTTTTTTTTTTTGCAAAACTGGATGTTGAAAAATTAATTGAATGCGTAAGGAGTAACACATTGAACATTTTATGTTAATATAAAAATAGAAATTTAACATATGCAATTATAAAAAAAAATCTAATCAAAACAATTTGTATAAATTTCTGCTCGATGTTAAGGACATGTATGTTTTCTACATTTAGTGCATGCTTTCTTGACTTTTTTTATCTTTTTGTCTTGGACAAATAACACACCTGGACTAAACCTAATGACTAAATACTAGTATAAAGTAATAATACTATAAACAAAAAGTCATTAAAAAAAAAATCTCCGCTTCGCCTGTGCTCCCGGTCCGTGCTGGAACCCGCTGTGCCTGATAATATAAATACACCATGTATTTGTCTGACCGTGCCGTGTCTGATACGCTACGTGTCGTGCCGGATAATATAAAACAAGCCTTATCGGTACTTGTCTGTTTAATGTCCGTTGACACCAGCGCTCAGGTGGTACTTACCTCAATTATTCCCTAGGTGTTTTGAATTGTTGTGTTTTGTATTGTTATTGTGTGTGTATGACTTGGAGTTTGAAGAAGACTTTTCTCACGGTTATTGATGAAAAATCAGCTACCCTATTGATATTGATATTGATAGTGATTCCGAAGAAAATGTCTTCTGCAAACGGGCATTATAAAGTTTCAATTCGGAGTACAAATTAGATGGAAATGCCATTCTAAAGGATGCAACAAGAGCTTGGGTGGATGTTAAGGAAATGTACTTTGCCATTGCAAGATATTGGTCTTTTCTTGTTATTTTTTATTTATATAAAAATATTAGACACGTATTTTGCCGTTCCGTATCAACTTTATTTTTTTACACGAAATATAGGGCGGTAATACGCTTGAAATGACTTTGGTTTCATCATCCTACCTGGTTTCAAACTCAACCTAAAAATCAAAATTTTTGTCGGATTTTCCAATTTTTTTAATAGGTTTATGTTCATGGAATTTTACATTTATATGAATGAAAAGAAAGCTGAGGCTCTCCTCTTTCCAGTGATACCAACCAGTGAATTGTGTGACAAAGTAATGGCGATTTTAAAGGTATGCAACCAATAATCGGTTTAAAAATTTCATTTTCCTGGAAGAACGTGAAAAAAATTATATATTTTGATTTTGTTGAATAAGCGTTTTTCAATGTTTTTTTTTATGATGCTGAATTAGAATCTGACGTTAATTTTTGTGTGAAAAAATCTATAGAGGTAGTTTGCTTAGAAATCTAATCAATTTTTAAAAATTTAATTAACCTAAACCAAAATCTATGGAATGACTCTATTTTTCCTTAAATCCGCAATAAAAACTAAACATCTTGGTGCAATAATCATTTCGATATCATTTTTTAAATTTGAGATATAAAATAAATTAGTTTAATGCTATTATATTTTTTTTCTCGGCTTCTAGGGCCCATTGGTCGGAACGGCAAAATACGTGTTTAGTATTTTTTGACCAGGAACCTCCAAAAAAATTGCCAACAAGATCCGTGAGAGACCGAGTGTGTCCTCCCCTTGTAAGTACATTTCTTCACATGATTCTCATTTATTTTACTTCCTAAAGATGTGTTGTATGATAATGATAGGAAATATCTATTTCAAATTCATTGGTGGCATCATAACCTGACATGGTCCAATTAGTTGAGGTAAGTGACACCTGAGCGCTGTTGTCGACGAACATGAAAACATACAAGCACCGGCTTATCTACATTTTAGATATTATCATTTGTTAAATCAGGATTATCAAATGTATCATCTCTTTTTATTATTAACTGTTAATAATAGGTTTAGCAATAATGGATATGAATATCGGCTCATTAGATTAATTGAGTTATTTAATTATTGATTATAAATAATAGAGCGTTAAATAATTAATTCTTCTGGAATGATTTATCAGCTGTCTGGTCTAACTGGAGTTGACTTTACGACGGATAACGATATCAGTGCGCTATTATATTATAGTGGTGTCACAGGATTCCTGTCTGTTAAATTTTATATTTTTAATGTTACTTTTGACTCATGATAACGTCCATACAAATGCAAATTATTGAATGTGAAGAAAACTGAAATTAAATATGTATCTGTGTGTATATATATATATATATATATATATATATAGTATTACATAAAAGGACAAGCCATATTTCGTTTGTGATCACTAACCACAAAAACTACTGAACTAATCTGAACTAAATTTTAACCACATCACCTTTATAGTTTCGGGAGGTTTAGCAACAATAAAATATACTGATTTTTTTATAAGTTTTTTTTTTTAAATTAAAAAAGCGATAGTAGGTGGATGACAGTGAAGTTCGATAAATAACCGATAGGTGGCGAGTGCCATTCTACATGAGAGGTTACAGAGGTGCGATTTTATATAGAGCTTGAAATTGACATTAAAATTTACTCAATTAATCAATCAATTAAATAATTGGAAAAGATTAAAATTTGTGATGCGTCATGGGGTCTCAGCGAAAATTGAAAATCGCGCCTTTCCGTAATAGAGTTTATAATGGTAATACTTCTGTACCCATCTGCACTAAATTACACTACATGCTAAGCTTTGGCACGTGCAACGTCTTATTAAGATCAAATGAGTTTTTCATTAATGTTGAATTTTAAGCTTGGATTGTTCTCATTCGTTCGCTTAGTGCACTATTCTTAAAATATCTTTCCTTAGTCACCTCTCTAGGATATTTCTAGCTTAAATACACGACTAGTGAGTGAGTCATAGTTGCACAGTTCTTAATTTAACGAATGAAGTAGGAATTTCTTTAATTGGTACATCATAATAATACATGTTATATTATTATGTCAAAATGTGATGAAAGCGTTACTGCAAAAAAAAGTATAGTCCGTCCCCAGGCTTTTGATCTCGCATATTACTTTTAATCATATATATATTTTTTTATAAATATTGTTAATTCTACTGCTTGACAAATCCATCTAGAACATTAGATTAGTAAAATTATAATGGTGATATTTTTCCGATAACAAAATGTCCTAAAGTTTCCAGATAAGCTCCTATCTTGCAGTGTTTCTTATCACGGTTTTATCCGATGGTACAGTCACGTATAGAGCGGCACCATCTGCAACTAATGGCTTTGAGGCCATTTTCCTATATATTATACTCTTCTTATCCTTTCCGGAGAGGTTCAGTTAATGTCTGCCTTGGAGTTCTATGATAAATGTACAAATCTAACGTCTTCACTGACATCCTAATTCGAAATTCTAGTTTTTAAAAATAGTTTCAGGAAGGCTTAGCAATAATAAAATTTAAAGATTTCCAATCATATTGTCATAGAAACTGCGATAAATATTTTTTTATATAACTGTGAAGTTTGATAATCGACCGATAGGTATCACAAAATAGGCCCAACCACATTGTGAAAGATGTCAATCTCCGATGACCATTAAACAACATAATAGAAGATTGCATATTATATCAACAAGACTTAGGGCGACTAAGAAAATACCCCGATTGACAGAACTTTCTCTAGAGGATCCAGAAATTCTATTAACAAATTATAAATTTATTCAAATAACACTCACTTTACGATAAAATATAATACGAAAAATTATAATAAGGGACGAAGAAAAATAAACTTTCACCATTTAACTGAAAGGGGCGTAATAACCTGGTAGTTGATCGCCCAAAAAACAATAAAAACTCAATCTATCTCGACCGATAGTGTCGATTATTATTTACATGAGAGGTTAACCTGAAGGTATGGTGTTATATGAGCTTGGAATTGAAAAAAAAAATACGTACATTCAATTAAGTTATTAAAACAGATTTAAATATGTGCTGCGACATCTGAATCCCGTAAAGTTTGAACAATCAACCGATTTGTTGCTCGAAAACAGAGTTGCAATGGTAAAATTATTAAACCCATCTCTTATAAAAATTTTAAACTACACTATCTCCATAGTTCTAGGAAGGTCTACCGTAGTAAATTTTCCAATATAATGTAATTTAAATATACAGAGTTGAGTCACAACTAATTAGGGGAAAGCTGAATTTTTGCAGGGTGTTAGTACATAAAGTATACACTAAAAACAACACAAAGTCCCACCTCCACCCTTTCAGCAACATTACAAGTACGCAACTCTGGATATATGCCGACAGCTCGAAAGCTAATTATGCTGCCGGAGTGTTCTTGTTTTTATTTTACTCCTAACAATATTACTAACAAATTATGTCATATACACTTTTTATGTAGATAGCGTTTCGCCGTAATACTTAATCATATATTGAAAACTGCCACTACAATACAAAAAGTAACTTCAAAGAATTATAGATTTTTATCATTACGTTTTGGGAGGTGTTAAACAAAACTTATAGATAATAGATTAGCTTTAAAATGGTGTGTCTCAAAACGCATAACATTAAACGATGGTTTCATAGAGAGCGTTGAAAGAGTATTGGACACCGGTGCGCCGGTCCTAGCAGTGCCGTGCTGAGGTGCACAAATTCATATACTACTGTTCATGATTATGATAGTCATTCAGTTTGAAATGCAGCAATGTAATAACGTAAAGCAGAACAATGTAATAACGTTTATTTTTAAGTGCATTTTTTTGGCTATAATACTTTATAGTTTACTTGTATCACTGATATAGTACAAAATTTAGTATCGAAGATTCAACTACATAAATCAAAATATGAGACTGCTGGATATTGTTCACCACCCTGTGATAAAAAGTCTTCCTCAAATATCTTCGGGTTTAGGGGAGAGAGGGGGTGAAAGAGTCAATTTTAATATAATGTAATTTAAATATACAGAGTTGAGTCACAACTAATTCGGGGAAAGCTGAATTTTTGCAGGGTGTTAGTACATAAAGTATACACTATAAACACACAAAGTCCCAACCTCACCCTTTCAGCAACATTACAAGAGTACGCAACTCGGGATATATGCCGACAGCTCGAAAGCTAATTATGCTACCGGAGTGTTCTTGTTTTAATTTTACTCCTAAAAATATTACAAACAAATTATGTTATATACACTTTTTATGTAAATAGCTTAGTTTCGCCGTAATACTTAACGTTTATTTTTTAAGTGCATTTTTTTGGCTATAATAGTTTATAGTTTACTTGTATCGCTGATATACGAGTAGTACAAAATTTAGTATCGAAGATTCAATTCCAAAAATCAAAAGATGAGACTTCTGGATATTGTTCACCACCCTGTGATAAAAAGTCTTCCTCAAAATATCTTCGGATTTAAGGGAGAGAGGGGGTGAAAGTCGTATGTAGCTGTCTGATCTCGGAACTCGGAAAACGTTACTTTTATCACATATATACATAAAAAAGCAAAGCAAATTTGCAAAAAAAAATGTTAATTTACTCTTCTCTTTCCCATATCATAATTTTAGAGCTATGGAAGATGGAAAAATAAAAGATTTTTTACTTTAGGTAAGTCGCAGTTCTCCGGAATAACACGTTTGTCGGTACTCATTTGGCTATAACTCCGAAACTATTTTGTATCCGATTCAAATTTCTCTTTTTTTCATATGAAAGCGGTTAAATTTACTATAGTAACTAAATATTAAATTTTGATCTACTCCGAGTAAAACACCCATGGCAGAATATTGAGAAACCCGCACTGTTGTGAAAAGCTCGTATTTTCCGGCACATTTATCACAATTACTCCGGAACTTTTTCTTCGATTCAAAATCTATTTTTCCCACCTTAAAGGTGGTTGAATTTTCTATAAGACCCTTAATATCATTTAGATTGAATCCCGTGAAATACCCATGATATCTACAAGTTTTGTAGCCTTCTTGATTGATGGCCGATGGATAGAAATCAAGATGTTTGAAAAAAAAAACAACAACTGATTTTGTGACCTTTGACCTTGAATATCTAATTATGCTAACGAGCTGAGATCGGTGACCTTTTACCACTTATTTAGAAGGCCAAAACAAAGGTATATGCACAAATTCAGCTTCATTGGTTCATTTCCGAGATGAAATCCTTATTTGACTGAGCTAATAGCCATAATCTGTCTTCGTTAACGCAGAGGAACCATATTTAAAGTTTTGTCAATCATTATTCACAGTTTCAATATGGATAATCAATAAGTAACATCACATTATAATGTTCTTTATTAGCACTTCAAATATTCTATTAAAAAAAATATTCTATTAATAATTGACGAAACTTTAGGCTAGTTGCACATACTCCGGTTTCAAAATTTCAATAGTGAACGACATGTCAAATAGTAGCCTTGCACACGCACCGACTTTTTGCCGGCCGGCAAAATGCCGGTGAGTTGCCGGCGCCTGCCACTGCATCATAATTACTGTTTATGCACCATAATCACAAAGCTACTACTTGTTTGAGTTACTGAATCGAATGGAACAATATTAATTTGTTAATCGGAAATTGTTAAAAGTTTTAGGTCGAAAGTCAAGAATAAAATAAATTATAATTCTACTAAAATAAAATTCTAATTATAATTGTTTGACCGGTTAAAAAACCGGTGAATGTGCAAGCACTAGCACCGGCAAAATATCGGTCGGTTTGTCTAGCCTTAGTCGAAACAATTTTTTTTTTTTATTGACAATGAAGTAAATTCAAGGGCTTAAAAATATGGCAAAGCCATGAAAAGTCGCTTAATATTTTAAATGTTTTTTTTATTTTTTTTTTTTTATTCTTTTATTAATATAAATTTACAACTGTATTTAAAAAAAAACAAAAAACACATCTAGTAAATATGCGGTATATATAATAGATATGACATGAATAAAACTTATAGAGGAACTACCCATTGGCAGTACTATAATGAATATTTACAAAAGAAGATCACGAGGCCATCTTCTTTTCAGACGCCTCGGAGGAATTTTAATGTAATTTTGGAATTTAAAAATTAATGTTTTGGGAGATACTATTGCTTATTTTCCTTATATAGTATTTACTATTCTCTTATATCTTTGTCCATTCAGTGATATTGTTGTTGTTTACTGTTTTGCTAGTTCTACTCACTGGAAAATTTCTCCATTTTTCTTCCTGGCAGTTTGCCTACATCATGACACCGCTAAGCCTTAGAACCCATACCATAATTTATTCAAGGTCTTAAAGAGATTTAAGAACAATTAATCACTTTCCTTTACGTTGCTTCGAATGACGCAAGACCCAATGATTAGTCGTTTCATTAAAACATCTCTATCCCCTTTATAAATTTTATGTCTTATCAATATATACTTCATTATTTCAAGAAGATCTGATCAAATACAGATAATAACAGAAATCATTAACCTAAAACATTTTTAATTTTCATTTTAAATTACCCCTATTTGTGAATAGCTTATTCAACAAAATTGTAGTAAATAAAGTCCACCATTGTTGGTAGAAATGTGTCAAAATATGTGAACAATTTTTTTTTTTTTTTTTTGGCATTTATTGATATTTACAACTGTACAAAACAATACATTAAGTAAATGTGTGGATAGTGAATACAATGGCATGTATGTAAATAGCATGTGAAGAACTACTCATCTGTAGCACTTCTATAAACATTTACATTACAAGGTATCTTGGACATCTTCTTTTCAGACGCCTCGGAGGATTATCGGGAATGGAGGAGGAAGCAAGTTGGGAGGCTAGTGGATTGGAGTGGTTTTGGAGCTATGGAAGGATAGGTATCTGGTTTGGGCTAAATCAGTAACAAAAAAAAAAAATTTTTTTTTTTATTTGATTGATTACATGCTGCCTCATTCAAGGGCAATGAGTAATATTGATGAAAGTGACTCATTAATTCAATATGTACACTGAAAGTAAGAAAATTTTAAATAAACAACCTTTAAAGATACAAGAAACAAAATAAATCAGTAACATAAGGAACATTAAGGTCTTTATGGATAAGTTTATTGGGCACATAATAAGGAGCATTAAGAATTTTTCGAAGGATTTTGGATTGTAAGGGTTGGATTCGAGATAAACTGGATGGTTTAGTGGAGCCCCAAAGCTCAACTCTTTGTCTAGTAAATGTTGAAGTAGTCTGTAACGACGAGCAGTTTCTTGTATGTGGTGAACAACTTTAAGTTTTTATTTCTTACAAGTCGAGTATTGTTCGTTTTTTTTTATTATTATTTTTTTTAGTTCTGGCTCTTTACTTCAACATTTACTAAAACAACGTCCCAAGCTCCCAATTAATTACCAAATACTCATATTCATGACAGTGATTAGACCTATTTGGACGTATGGAGTTGAGCTTTGGGGCTCCACAAAACCATACAATTCATCTCGTATCCAATCCTTACAATCCAAAATCTTTCGAAAAATCCTCAATGCTCCTTACTTTGTCACCAATAAACTTATCCATAATGATCTTAATGTTCCATATATTGCTGATTTAGACCATGATCAGATAGTTATCCTTTCCATAAGCTCCATAACCACTCAAATTCACTAGTTTCTTAACTTGCTTACCACTCCATTCCCGATAATCCTCCGAGGTGTCTAAAACAATGAAAGCCTAGAGACCATTAACTGATGCTAGTTCTTTTCAAGTTTTGACATTTATTGTAATCATTATTAACACATTTACTTGATGTATATATTTTCTACAGTTGTAAATTTCAATAAATGGATTTAAAAAAAAAAAAAAAAAAGTTCTTAGGTTAGACCTACTAAAATAGAAGATGAACCCCATCATCTGATGATAAATAAATGAAATTGAAAATGTTTTAAACCTAAATGTTTCCACATAAATTCTTTTTAGGGAAAACATAAGAAGGTTATTAAAAAAACAAAAAACAATTTGGTGGAGATCTTTCTCCATATATATGGTGTTAGTGTGTGTATTTAGGATTGTGTGTGTGTGTATCTATTTAGTTTATAATTATAAAATTTATGATGAAATTAAATGCTTGAATCTAAATAAGCCAGGGATAGTTACCGGAGTACCTAATTAAATAATGACAGAGCGAGAAAGCAGTAATCTAGAACTGTTCCATAGGGGCCTCTTAATTCTTACAGTTTAAAATTTATTGAGCCGTGACACGCGATTAAGGTCAGCAGTAAAAGAAAACTTCAATCATGAGGCTTCTGTAAATTACTCTAGTAATTAGTATTGATGAATTAATTGCCACTTCTATTGGAATTAATAGAATTCTATTTTTATTGGAAAACTAGTTTCGAATGCTGAACATCTTTAGTTATAAAACATACACAATTTTCAACACATCAATTCTATGTTACATATATTATATATTTGTCAAATACCACTCACTCCCTTAACACGAAATCTCAGAAACCACCGAACGGATTGGAATGAAATTCGATATGTAGATTCCTCTAGGGCAGTAGGTGCTCGCTAAGAAAGGAATTTTAAAAAATCGGCCTGGATCGCGGCTAATTTGCGAAAAATGCGATTTCAATTTTTATTGGGTGAATAATAAAAGATTAATTATCATATGGTATTTGGATATAAGCTAAGTTAAAAAATAGGTTAGATCTTTAAGCCGCAAACTTTGACCACCTTTTAAGTTCCTTATAGTTGTAAACAAACAAAAATACGATCGATGTCGAAACCTTATAATATTGGTACTTTCTGTTAACTCATGGTAGCTGCAGAGGTTACTTACAACTTACAAGTTTGATTTTTTCGTGAAGAGAAGCTATTAAAAGACTTATGTTAAAGAGGAGGTTAAAAGACTTATGTTCTCTGGTGATGACATGTAAGGCCAGTTCGATGTAGGGACAAAAACAGATAAGAATCAATAGTTCTACCAAGTGTATGATTCTCTTTAGTATCGTATCATGTTCTACCATGGAGAAGAAAGTTACAGTATTAACATCCCTCAGCGTGACCCAAACTCCAATACATCACTTAAGAAAACTGTGTCTGCAGCTGATTTTTACGCCTAATATTAGTGGAGCGAGGAGGTGAAGAACCTTATTTACTTTAATTTCGTAATCTCCTCAACCAATTTATGCTTGATATGTACGCAAAAATAGAAACAGAAAGACTAAACTTTCTTCAAAAATGTTGAGAAGTTAAGACTATATTCACTTAAAGTATGCCATAAGAAAAGCTGATGGTCTGGTATCAGATCTGGGTAAGATGGCAGTGCTGCCTCGAAGCTTCACTGGAGGGCTATCAAAATAATATAAAATTAACTTTTGCAAATTGTCAAATTTACTTATTGAAATTATTATAAGAATGGAATTGTTCAGGTTTATTTAAGTAATAATAGTTATCAACGTAAAGCTTAACTTTTACTAATTTAAGTTGTCTTCATCCTAATGATATTAAACCGTAGCGGAGCGGGGTACTTTTAGCTAGTATTATATATTCTAAAGTTTTCAAAAATGTAAGACAAGAAATATTGGTACTCACATGAGGAAATCTAACAGATATCTGAAATATATCCATCAGGGAAGGGGGAAGGGGCAGGTAGGTTAAATTTTTGGGGTTTACCTAGGGATTTCCCCTATGCCTCATTGGATTTTCCCGTTCCTATTGGACAAAAATTTAAAATTAGGCTATTGGGAATGTTTATCTGGTCATTTAAACAAAAATCTGGATCAGTTTTAAACGATTTTATTATTTCTAATGATTCATAAATAATTTATTTTAGGCTAATTTCTACTTGATTGAATTTATGGTTATTTTTATTTAGATGGATATCGAAATTGGAATTTTAGGTCTTATTATTATATGCTCTTATATGTTCTTTTAATCTTTGATTTACCGATCGTCCAGCTTTTCGCGTCTATTTAGCATCGTAGTCATTACATTTTAGTTCGTATACACCGCTTTTTTTGGAAATGGTGACTACCAATATTTGATTTCTTGTATTTCATTTTTGATAACTTTAGTATATATAATCCATTTAACGTAGTGCTGATGTGTTGAAAAAAATTTGTATGTTTTAGTACTGAACATTCGAATCGAGTTTTCTAATAAAATAATTCCAATAGAAGTGGCAATTAGTTCATCAATCCTAATTGTATTGATCCTTCTATACCATCATGCGTATATCAACTACGAGGGTGAATCAAATATAAACGGTAATTTTCAAAATTATATTTATTGAATAATATTATACAGAAACTATACCTTCAACATTTTTCAATGTAGTCTCCTGCATTATCTACACGCTTCTGCCACCGATTTGGAAGCTTGAATATTCCCTGTTCATAAAAAGACTGAGGGCGAGTTTTTAACCATTCGCGCACGTGCTTTTCGACGTCTTCAAGAAGAAGGTAAAGATTACACGACGTCCTGTCCTACAGTATCCTTTAATGATATTCCACTAATCCCTGTTGAACAGATCCGCTACCTAGGACTCCACTTGGACAAACGTCTACTTGGGATCCACATACAAGACTAAAACGACAAGAAACAGCTCGTCGTTACAGACTACTTCAACATTTACTAGACAAACGTTCAAAGCTCCCAATTAATTACAAAAGACTCATTTATATGACAGTGATTAGACCAATATGGACTTACGGAGTTGAGCTTTGGGGCTCTACTTAACCATCCAATTCATCCCGTATCCAATCCTTACAATCCAAAATCCTTCGAAAAATCCTCAATGCTCCTTTATTTGTCACCGATAAACTTATCTATAAAGATCTTAATATTCAATATGTTGCTGATTTACCCCAAACAAGGTACCAATCCTTTCATAGTAAGCTCCATAACCACTCAAATTTACTAGTTTCTCAACTTTCTTCCCTCTCAATTCCCGATAATCCCCCGAGGCGTCTGAAAAAAGATGGCGTAGAGATCTTTTGTAGATTTTTATTGAAGTGCGACTGATGAGTAGTTCTTTTCAAGTTTTGGCATGTTATTGTAAGCGTTTTTAACACATTTACTGAATGTATATTTGTACTGTTGTAAATTTCAATAAATTTTAAAGAAAATATGATATTTATCATCGTCAACACATGCACTGTAATCCGATGCGAGACTTGAAGAGATTGCTTGTCTTGCGCAAGATTCTGCCAAGCCCTGTTTTATTTTTCTGTGCTTCGGCCTTGAATAATTGGGGAATCACCATTCATTCGAACGTCATGCTAAGCCTATCGAATCTCGAGAATGCCATACTTACCATGTCCGGTTGATGTTAGATCTGGAGGAATTTTACATTGTTCTTCAGCCCATACTGGTCTCCATGCTTCACAAAATGTTCTATTGACAAATATTTGCCTCAGCACCTCCATAATTATTTTTATTATTATTTCTTTTTTGCGAAAAAGACCAAACATGATCACGCAGAGCTTCTGTTTTTGGTTGGCGCGTCCCCAGGCAGCCTTTAAATTTTTTTTTCATTAGGACTCTTCATTCTTGAGTTCACTCAGCCCCTGCCTTTTTAAATACGCTTTTATTACTTCACCTGTATGTAACGGAATCTGATTCCGTAATTTTCACCAATTTCCAGCAATATGATTAACTTGAAAATTTGCACACGCTTCAAGGACCAATGACAATACAATAATAGCACAACTTTATTGTAATGTTCTCACTTAGTCTTGTTAAATTACCTCCAAAATGGGTAAAGGTGGAGTAGCAGGTTTTATGTTTTTATATTGTTCTGAGAATAAAATATCGAAAATGAAACTAAATTTGACAAGGGGAAAATGTTTGAAGAGCAAAAAAAAAACAAACTCTTTGAACTTTTTTCTGATTTTGGTAAAAAAAAAAATATATAGAAAAATGTTTTATTTAAAAATTTAAAGTTTATTAAATTTTACATTTAAAGACATCCCTTAAGCTGAATTTGATTTAGGCGTTTAGCCACAATCGACTGTCAAACATCGAAGAATTTTTCAAATTTCCACAAAAAGTTAATTTCCGTCATGTTTAAGAGTCTATAACGCAGAAATGGCTAATCAAATTAAAAAAAAAAATGCTATATGGTATACTAAAAGTTTTAGGTCATTAAATTTTGTGGAAGATTGGATTTTTAAATTAAAAATTTGCTCATTCTTACTATGAGATTTATCAAAATACAAAAATTGTTTGTTGATTTTGAATAAACTGTGTTAAAATTTAAAAATCGCGAATAGTACACAGAAAATTAGCAAGTAAACTGATCTGACTGCTGCAAATTGTTCATTACATTTAGTTTTCTAGTTAGGATATTTTTCTATTTTTTTTTTAAACTATTAATATTATTGTATTATTTATTATTGTATTGTATATTAATATTATTCTTGTGATCCCTCTCTGACGAAACTTCACACTTGTTCATTTTTTTTTTTTTCAGTAGGCGTTTTTATATGTAATGTCTGTTTCTTCGATTCCAGAGTTTAGGAGGTCCTGTCTGACTTCTGATACCCACCTGCTTGATTTGAGATTTGCTGTTGCTTCCAGTAATTTCTTGGTGTGTCTGTGTTCGAAGAGTCTGCGAATATGACCATAGAATTTTTAACGGCTTTTTATGATGCCAGCTACTAGGTTTTATAGTTGCTTTGTTTTCGTGCGAGATTGTAGACGGTCAGTTTTGGTCCATGAATTTTACTGATAATTCTTCTTCCCTCCTTTAAAATATTTTCTAAAGCAACCTTTTTGTTGAGGTCAAGTGTTTCACTGGTATAAAGAACTTTGGGTTTGATCACATAATTCATTTTATTAATCCAACTTTAGGCTGAGTGCACATGAGCTGCAAACGCCGAGATTGTTTTTCTATCTCTTTGATACCCATATGAGTTTTCTGTGCACATGGAAGATAGGGCGCGGCGACCTTTCTCTTTGATACCTGGGAAATATTTAAAATTTATAAAAAGAAGAAGGTTATATTTTCGTACTTTGTGTAAAAAATACATTTATTAAAGTGATCATAAAATAAAATATTGGGTTCATCCAATTAACGATGCGAGATATGTAAAGGCGCTTTCAACACTATTTTCATAGAATTGAGGGAAGATGAACAAAATTTCTTCAATTATTTTCGAATGTCTAGTTGTTCATTTGATGAATTGGCTGCAAGAATCAGCGGTGCATTAAAAGGGCAAGAAAATTCAGTGAATGTTCCGGTATCACCTTTGGAAATTATTTATAAAATGGAAATTATAAATATTTGGCGAAAATAAAAGCATGTTTTAATTAAATATTTTCAAATACATAAAAATCCGATCCCTAATTATTAATATATACAGAGATTATCCAACTATATGTAATGTTAATTACATAGCCTTAGGCTGGGTGCAAATGAGCTGCAAAGTACTCGGAACGAAAAGATTGTTTTTAATCAGATAGTCACAGATTGCACGCCGACAGCTATCGGACACACTCGGCTTATCTCGATATGATCGGGGCTGCCGCTTGTCGCTCCCCCTATCTGCGTTATTTTTTATCCTGTGTTTCAGTAGTACGTACGTGGCATAGGGACAGTGCACAAGACGTCGCTTCGTCCCTTCTATGTGGTGCTTTTTCAGTGAGTTTTTTGATAACATAATTATCAATTTCATTTCAAATATTTATTTAATATTTCATATAATTGGATAATCTCTGTATATATTAATAATATATAATATTCTTGCGTTTATTAAATGTTAGTGCAATCACTTCCAAAGGTGGTACGGGAACTCGCTGCTTTTTCCAGCCCTTTTAGTGCATCGCTGATTCTTGCAGCCAATTCATCAAATTAACTAATAGACATTCGAAAATAATTAAAGAATTTTCGTTCATGAAAATAATGTTGAAAGCGCCTTTTAAATATCTCGTATCGTTAAATGAATGAACCCAATATATTCTTTTATGATCAGTTTTTTATAAACGTATTTGTACACAAAGTACGAAAATAAAACCTTTTTTAAATTTCAACTTTCGCTTGATCCATGTCGGGAGAAACAACACACAATACTGAAGAAGAAAGAATCCTCATCCAGTTGGAAATTTTCCCTGGCATCAAAGAGATAGGACGCCACGTTCTATCCTCATGTGCACAGAAACTCAGGCATTAAAGAGATTGGATAGAAAACAATCTCGGCGTCCCGATTTTCGCAGCTCATGTGCACCGAGCCTTAATGTTCAAAGAATTGTTTAGTTTTGAAATAACTTCAAGTTGCTATTGTTTGAGCTATATTTGCTATCATCAAGCGACATAAACGTGAATAAATTATCGACACCTTCCCAAAAGGAAAAAAATGTATATCGACGTAGAAACTTGGCAAGGATAGGAAAAAATACGAAGCATAGGATCCGAAGGCAATGTTTATGTAGATGAGATTTGGCTTTTGTAGCGGCTAGAATATTTATACCCCAGAGGCAGCCATTACTGCTACCCTATACCCCACGAAGGGTTCTACATTCTACATATTTGTTCCCAACGCCCTATCTCAACCCTGTTTATTGTCTCAATCGTCCTTCGGCTACCCGCATCTTCCTTTATTGCCGGCTTTAGCTCTCGTTTTTGGGGGTTTACTGTATTTCTCGGGATCTCTTCTTCTGAGCTCTTCTAACAACTTTCTACGAGGAGTCATTCCAGGGTTATGCCTTCCTCTGTGATTTTTCACGTTAATGAAACGTTTCCGCACCTTCCGGTTTCTGGACAAGAAGAGAACTAGGATTTTCTCATTCCTTTACCAGAAATAATTTTCTGATGTTTGATGAATCACAATCGTTTTATATGGAATAACCTGGAATAGATTTTTTTTATTGAGGTTTAATGTCCTTATGTTATTTGGAGACTCGACGGCCAACTCGCTCGGTACAGAAGGTCGTGGGTTCGAATCACACCTGGGCGGGTTAAGATTTATTTCGTAGCGGACTTTCGAAATGAAACTTAACCTTCACACCATCGCTGTTTGTTTTTTAAAAAGTTTTTATTAAAATTATAACTACAAGCTGCCTCACTCATGAGCAATGATAATATGAGTGACAAAGACTCATTCATACAATATGTCCATCAAGTAAATGGGGGAAGCTAATTTAAAAAAGCAATATAAAAAGATAAGAAAAGGAAGATAAGGAATTTAAACTAAATTGAAAATAAAGACAATAGGTATGATATTATAAATTCTTATCAGACAGAAAAATATAATACAAATTATAAAATACATTCCTAACTTAAAACAAAAAAATATATAATAGGGCGTATAAAAAAAAAAAAAAAAAAAAAAAAAATGACCGTTTTATCAACTTTCAGAGTTCAAAAGTCTGTAAATATCTTAATGCTATTTATTATTTACCAATACTTAATAATCCCTTTAGAGCATTCTCTAAGCTTGTTTACTAACACTGGACTTCTTAAAAAAAAAAGCCTCAGTTCAGTTATTTATTTTAAAGAAGAAACATGACAGTTTCCTACGAAATTGAAAAATTTAGAAGTGGAGATACGACGTTGGAAAGGAAGAAGGGCTCCGGGGGGCCATTAATACAAGCAGTATTAAAAAAAAAAAATAATAAAAAAGTTAAGAAATGTTCAATTAAAATAATTTATTACAATATTCCATTAGATGGGGCTTTTTCTTCGAAGACCTATACCCCAACGAATGCAAGAAGTAATGGATGCACGGGAAAGATAAAAAGATTAATTTAAAATTTCGCAAATTCTATAATTTCTTAGTATTTTTTTTTTTTTTGAATACTGCTGTCTTCTATTTAATTTTTTTTTTTTTTTAAATCAAGAAAGTATTTTTGAGGACTTTGACTTATTCGTAGTGCTAATGTAAGATTCAATAAATACTTCTAACGGAGAGATTTTACCATATAATGGGGCGTATAAAAAAAAAAATGACCGTTTTATCAAATTCCAGAGTTCAAAAGTTAGTAAATATCTTAATTCTATTTATTATTTACCGATACTTGATAATCCTTTTAGAGCATTCTCTAAGCTTGTTTCTAACACTGGACTTTAAAAAAAAAAAAAAAAAAAACCTCAGTTCAGTTATTTATCTCAAAGAAGAAACATGACAGTGTCCTACGAAATTATCGTAATTTTAAGACATTACTGGAAAAAAAATTTCACAGCCGCTGAAGCAACTCGTGAAATTATTAAATATGAAGGGGAAGGTGTCCTTGAAGAGCGCACTGCGCGGCGTTGGCTTGAAAAATTTAGAAGTGGAGATACGACTTTGGAAAGGAAGAAGGGCTCCGGGCGGACATTAATGGAAATTGACGAGGTTCTGAAGGAAGTTGTTGAGTCAAATCCGTCGACCAGTACTCGTGAACTTGCTAGGGAGTGTGGTGTGTCCAATGATACTGTTAGTCACCATCTTCTCTCCATGGGGAAGGTGAAAAAAAGACCTGTAGATCTCACGAACTTACTTCTCAACAATTTTACAAAAGTTGAGAAAAGTTTCTAGAACTCCAAGGAATGGTATCAGCGTGGCATCGAGCAATTGGCTATCAGATGGGTAATAACGGTAGATAACAATGGACTATACTTTGAGTATTAATTGTATTTTATATCAAAGAAATGATAATAAAAATATATGTTTCAAAAACGTTTATACACCCCATTAATATAAAAAAAAAATAGTAATTCAGAGTAACAATAATATGTCAGCATATAATAAGTTATATTCATTATGATACAAAGAATAGCTCATAAATTATTTCTTCATATTGTTTCTTAGACTCTAAGTAATCAAACTCAGAGCTACAAAAGAAATACATCAGAAATATTTAAAAACTCAAGCTGCCACAAATCAAAGAGAAGCATAAATCATTTTTCTGTTCATAGAAACAATTAACGAAGCCATTGTTTAGAAGTTCCGCGGCGTAGACAAGATTAATAGTTTCAAGATTCATTTTTTTAATTAAAGTTCTATATTTTAGGGTAGAAGCATAAGTTAAAGGCGAGCCCTGTCACCGGCAATAATCGTTCCGAATAATGAAAACAACTCTTAAAAAACGCTCACGTTAAGGGAAGAACAATGTTTTAAAAAATAAAGTTTTGCGCAGAATATTTGACCGAATAAAGGTAAATGTACGTTAATATGTTTCGATTTTGGAGTAGATAGGAAAATTGCTTCTGGGCTCATCTTGTGGAGTTGGGTTTTAATAATTTGAGTTAGGGAAGATCTGTTGTCGAAGGTTGGTGGTATCGGCATCGAACCTTCGGGTTCGCTAAGCCTTTATTTATTACAAGCACCACCTGTCGCGGTTTCACCCGCTCTTATTAGTACACAACTTGGAATAATTTAATTAATTGAAGTTTTATTTTTTCATAGATAAAAATCTTGAATTGAAGTATACAATCGCTCATTATTTCTTCAAGGATATTTTTAAGCATAGCAGTAATCGTTAACCAGATTGAAATTGCATCGGTTAGGTGTTTGATAATAACATAGAACTATAATTAGATTTCCAATTTTTAGTTTTAATTTAACAGTTGGTAATCCAGGTTATCGGAGGACTATTAAAAACTTGCGGATAATGATTCTATGAATCATATTTTTATATTTTACTCACAATATCAAAAAGCGAATACCGACATTTTGATTTAGTTATAATTTCTAACTATAAAAGTATCACTGTGTGGCAAATGTCATTTCTGCGATTTAACATTGTACATTTAAATTTGTATTATTCTAAATGTTACTATAAACCTTCCTAGAGCTATGAAAAGTTTTTAGTAAAAATTTGGCATCTATTCCAAATTCAAGTTGTTTGAAAGTGTATTTTGGAATGGTGCTAACCACATATCTGTCTCAAATTTTTAATAATATAATTAAATATAAGTAAATTTTATTTATCAATGCCTAGCTCTATACAACACCTTATCTTTGTGACCTCTCTTGAATAGCGTTCGCCGCCTATCGGTCAATTTTCAAACTTCACTGCGCACTACATATTTATCACTTTTAAAATAGCTAATTGATTGAAAAACGTTAGATTTTATTATTACTAAACCATCCAGGAACTATCAAGATGATGTGGTTAAAATTTGGTATAGATTGGTTCAGTAGTTGGATATATCTTGTATTATATTTGCATATATTAGCATTTGCATATATCTCCTAACCAATTAAAACATCTAATATGGTCGAAATGTATATATTTTGAGGCATTTGGGATCAATTTGAGTTATTTATATTTTGCATATTTGTGCATATTTGGCCTTGAATAGATATTTTTGCATATTTATCTACATTTATAGCATTTTTATTTTCCATATTTGTGGATGTTTTGTTATAAATACATATTTTGAACTGTATCCAGCATATCAGCATTTGATTTTTGATTTTTTTTTTGTTTCTAAGCAGACAAAAAAATAAAATATAAATAAAAGCCGATAAATAGCTATGTGAACTATTTTTTTTTTCACCTATTGAGTGAGATCGTGTGTATCCAGATGCCGATTCTTCCCTTTGGATCGTATTTTCTTCTCTTGGAATTGTTTAATATGATTAATTTCTTGTCCTTGCTCTGCTCAAATACTTGGAAATCTAGCAAAGACAAAAGATCTTGTTGGAAAGAATGTAAGTTCTCAATTGAGACTCTTAAGGGTGATGGAGGCGTTTTATATTGTGTTTCTTTTAATAAAGTTGTATCAACTACAACACATAAAAACAGCAAAGTACTTATAAAACAAAGGCAAGAAATCGAAATTTGAAAAAACTTTTGTTACACAAACTGCCGCTGGATTCAGAAAATTCTGGTTTCGATACTGATTTAAGTCCAGCTGACATACCCTTCCATAGGTGTTTTCTTTTTTTAATATTCGCCTCGTATTTTTGTTTTTTTATAGTCTCCTTCGAATTGTTTCCCTTTTCAACACAATTAGTTAGACTTGAGTTTGTACTGATGTATAAGTTTGTATTGCATTTTTTTTTTTTTTTCTAAATAGGTAATGTAAATAGTTTAACATTTTACCCAATATATTTGCATATCCACAGCTATAGTGATCAAAAACTAAAAATGACTTGTCCTTTTATAAAATAGCATAGATCATCGTATACTGTTTTAGTCCAGTCAATGACTGCTGAAATGAGGGTTGTGGAGTGCATGGAATACGCGATAATTTTTGACTTCACAGCTTCAATAAAAGTTAAAGCTAATTAAATTTACTATACAATTTATTATATATAAATTTGTCGTAATTCTAACCGTTTACGAGATATACGTTATTGAAAATCGGTTATTTTCGGGAAAAAAAAAATATCACCTTATTTTTTGTCAAACTTTTGCTTCCATTACGTTCTACAATCGTTTTTCAGAAAAAACGCTAGAATCAAAATTGTAGGGTATTAAATTTACTTTAATTTCATATATACGTTTCTGGTATTTGCTTCAAATGTTTTTACAAAAAGTGAGTTTTTATTTCTAAAACTGTCGATTTTTAATAACGTATATCTCGAAAACCGTTGGAATTTCTACCAATACGTATATAATTAATTTTATAGGAAATTTAAAGAGCTCTAATTTTGATCTGCTACATATTTTTTCCAGAGTTCACCGTTTTGGTTCTTCTCCCCTCCCCTTACCTTTTGCTCACCCCCCACGGGCGGGGACTTTTAGTATGCTTACCTTCCTATGAAGTCAAAAATTATCGCATATTCCATGCACTCTACACTTTGTTCATTGACTGGAATATTTGAGATAGCAATAAATAAATTAATAAAAAAATATATATATTTTATTTCTTATTCGTTTTGTTAAAATATTCAAAGTATTCCGAAAGCAGGCTATTATGAGACAGTTCCTCGGATGACTGTTAAATAGCACACAAGTCGACTAGGAGATCCCCTGACAAGAAGTGGATATAGGATCGACAGGCAATCTGTAGAATGGGACAGAAGCAGTTCGTTAGTGAGACCTATATTGGAACCAGCGCTAGTCTCCTCTCTCTCTCTCTCTCTCTCTCTCTCTCTCTCTCTCTCTCTCTCTCTCTCTCTCTCTCTCTCTCTCTGTCTCCTCTCTCTCTCTCTCTGTCTCTCTCTCTCTCTCTCTCTCTCTCTCTCTTCTCTCTCTCTCTCCTATATATCTGTCCCTGTCTGCTTTATTGCCATTCCCTACAGAATGTGATTTTACAATTCAGAAAATATATAAGTTTTTTATTTTCCTCCTTATATTCACCATTTATCTATTTTTACCCTAGTATCTGATCGCTTCGCCTTGTTATCGTGTTTCTAGGAGTAACACTATGTAATATACTGTTTATGGGAACCCTCGTCATATTGACTCGGTGTTTTCAATGAGGGGCTTCATAGTTACAATGAAACTAAGGTTACAATAAATATTCCTGATATTTTTTTAACACATTGAAACTAAAAAATAAATTAAATAAACATGAAATATAATAACTTCACAAAACCTTAAGTAGATATAGAATCAATAACTAGGGAATAAGAACTAACAATTAGCGAAATTGTTGACTTTTAAAAAAACTTGTAGGAAGAAATCAGATCAATTCAAATTAATGCTAGTTTATAACTATACCAACAAAATAATATACTATAGTATAAATATAACAACAAGGTGTGTTCGGTGGCTGATAAACTAGATGAGGAATCTGGAGAATAAATATGGTCGTCGCAATTGATAGCCCTTTAATGATAAGGACTCGAAATGTTATATGAAAAATAATATATATCTCTCATAAGTTTAAAGAATGGGGATATTGAGAAAAAAAAAAACAAAACAATTTACACATCTTTGGTCTTTATAAATTTTTGTATATATATAAAATATGAATGATATTCCACTAATCAATTGAACAGATCCGCTACCTAGGACTCCACTTGGATAAACGTCTTACTTGGAATCCACATACAAGACTAAAACAAGAAACACCTCGTCGTTACAGACTACTTCAACATTTACTAGACAAACGTTCAAAGCTCCCAATTAATTACAAAATACTCATTTACATGACAGTGATTAGACCAATATGGACTTACGGAGTTGAGTTTTGGGGCTCTACTAAACCATCCAATTCATCTCGTATCCAATCCTTACAATCCAAAATCCTTCGAAAAATCCTCAATGCTCCTTATTTTGTCACCAATAAACTTATCCATAAAGATCTTAATGTTCCATATGTTGCTGATTTAGCCCAAATCAGATACTTATCCTTTCATAGTAAGCTCTATAACCACTCAAATCCACTAGTTTCTCAACTTTCTACCCTCTCAATTCCCGATAATCCTCTGAGGCGTCTGAAAAGAAGATGGCCTAGAGATTTTTATTGGAGTGCTACTGATGAGTAGTTCTTCTCAAGTTTTATTATGTTATTGTAAGCCTTTTTAACACATTTACTTAAGGTATATTATACAGTTGAAAATTTTAATAAATTGTAAAAAAAAAAAAAAAAAATCAAATGTTAATATCTTGATGTAATCCTTAATATTACTTACTTTCTTTTTTTTTCCTGTTCATATGTATAAATAAGAATAAGGTATTGCTGTGAACGCATCGTTCTAGAAATAATCAAAGAATCAGTGGTTAAATATTATCATTAGTTTACTAATTTTTTATTTTTTATTTTTTATTTTTTTATTGTCATAAATAAATCTAATAATATGCCTATTGCAACCGATGCTATTAATGGACCTGTTTTATTTATCGGATTGTAAGGTAAGCATTGTGTTACCTGAATACTTCAGTGTAGCCTCCTGTTTTTTACTAAAAGCTTTGTCCTTCTCTAACCAGAAGCGTCAACTATTCGACCTCTAGTACATATGCACTCTATATATATATAATTATTTTTATATATATACACACATATATATATATATATATATATATATATATATATATATATATACAGTGGACCCTCGGTATAACGCGGCTCGTTATACCGCGGATTCGGATATAACGCGGGTCAAGCTCCGGTCCCGATCCTGATTCAATTAAAATTAATAAACAATAAGATTACAACGTATTATGATTTTAAAACCAACAATAGAAAACTTGAAAACAATTCATTAGTAAATTGAGTCACAAGAACTATAGAAAAAACGAAAAGGTTCCAAAGTTTAGTAAGTTCTGGGAAAAAGTGAACTCTGCAAATTAAGTTACATTTGTTAAACACACTTCTAATTCTACTTAACATTAAAAGGAATTTGTAAAGGAAAAATATTATAACTGGTTGTTAATGTAGGAAATAAAACTAAATAGGACGTTTAGAAGGAATTACGATTGTCTAACTATGTTTCATTGTTTTTGTTTCAATATTACAACTTTTAAAAGTTTGATTTTTATTACAATTTAAAAAAAAATTTAGGAAAGAGTGTGTATATCGCTTTTGTCGTCCTGGAAATAAGCCGAAATGTGTTGCTTAGACAATCTCGATTGTCTTCCCAATGTAATATCTTCCCGGTAACCTACCTAGATGACGTACGGAGAAGTTGTCTCTATCCCTGCCTTCTTGGTTCACCAAAATCCCCCTCATTTCCTTTTTAAAAACTGTGTATTATTCCTTTTGTTGTAGCCCGAGTTTATATCAAAGTGCATTTTCATTATTTTCTGACCCCCAATGATTCATACTTCTGCCCTCGTTATACCGCGGGTACGTCTATAACGCGGGAGGTTTCATTTCCGCCTAACCCGCGTTATAACGAGGGTCCACTGTATATATATATATATATATATATATATATATATATATATATATATATATATATATATATATATATATATATATAACCGAAATAATCAGCATTACTACTTCTAACTACATATTTTGTTTTATCGGCTTTCGTAAACTTTTTTGTGATTATATAAACCATTGAAAAATGGAACCTTTAAATCAATTCGGCCCCTAGAAAAAAAACCAACCAACTAAAGGCTGTCATTGTATAGTTGCTTTCTTAGAATTATTTATTCCTGATAAAAAATCTTTTTGGTATTTAGTTTAACCTTCATCATCGTACTTCATTTTTTTTTTTTTTAAAAATTGTTCTTTTGTTTTCTATGAAGTTTCAAACTATGCTCATTAATTCATGCTAAATTTCATAACATTTACTCTGTATATTATTCTAAAATTAGAGAATTAAAATAGAAATGGACGAAAAGACTCATGAAGCGATCGATGTGGCAGGGAACATTCTTATTACGTATTAATTGTCAATATTGTGCCATGTATCATTAATAATTTACAGCCTTATGAGTTTATATTATTCATTCTTTTAAAAAATGGAGTGTTCCTGTTGAATTATTTTTTTCATTGAGATGTATTTTTCTAATTATTTATTAATCTGTTTAGATTGACAACCTTTATAAATAAGCAATGGCAGAGATTATTTAAAAGAAAGACATTTAAAAATTGAATATACCGATCCTTTAAAAAATATATATATATATATAATATATATATATATATATATATATATATATATATATATATATATATAACAGGTCCACTGTCAATGATTTTTTGACGTGAATACGTCTTTAAATGTACTACCTTATGGGGCAATCCAAAAAACCTAATGATAACAAAATCAGGGGATACAGTTTGGCGTTGTAGTTTCGAATCTATCTTCTACATCCAAAATTAAATTATACCACTGGATAGCTAAAGGATCAAAGGATTCATCACGATAAGCGAGAACAGTAACGCATAATGCGCGGTGGAGAGAGAAGCCCCGCAATTTTGATGTTATTTTGCTGCGTTTAGAGATTTGCAATTAGTATAACTTTTGACTCGGAGAAGCTACGATGTCTGTTTGAGTTTTAAAATCGTCAGCTGTCGTCAAAATCTATCGATTTTATATAAAACATTAGTTTAAAGTAGTGACAGTGAATATAATAAGGTGTTAGAACAAAAAAATATCAAAAATATATAAAGCCGGCCTATACGCGTCGAAAAGCCAAAACCAAATACAGATATCGTATATCGTTGGAAAGGGCTTCTCAAGAGCAATCGAATGGTGATATTAAAAAAAAAACGCCATATGATCGAGTCCTTCAGTGCCAGGAACGTACATTTTGAGGTATTTTGCTGCGTATCGAGATTTGAAATTTTTTTATTTTTTTTAAACATTTATTTAAGGAAAGTATTACAATCTACCTCAATGTGGGCAATAAGTAATATGGATGGCTTAATGGATCCATTCACACAATATGTACAATATGAAATAAAAAAAAAGAAAGTGAACAATAAATAAAGTGAATAATAATAAAAGTAAGTAAAGAGTTTCGTAATATGTAATACAAAAAAAAACAAAAACAAAGTACTTCAAATTATACAATACATAAAGTGAAAAAAATAAAAGAATAAAAAAATAATAATAATAAAATAAATTAAATCTTAAAAATACATTCATACTTTATTTACAATATATACGGATCTGAGGGATCCCCCGACCTGACTTGTACCTCCATTTATGGAGGGACAAGCCAGGCCCCAAGAGATTCCTGCGCTTCTCTCTCAACCGCGTCACTAGTATAAGATAACACCAGTGGAGGCTGTGTGAGAGCGCTAAACTACAGTCACTCAGAGCATGAGTAGAGAAGCTGGCCATTGCCAGGACTCCATGTCGAAATTTACAATAGATCGCGAGACCACTGCCTTTTTAACCTGCGAGGAGGATTATAGGGGTGAGTGGAGCTGGATAGGGATTGTGATAGATTTGAAATCAGTATAACTTTTAAGTCGGAGAAGCTACAATATTCGCTTAGGTTTTAATTGTCAGCTTATTAATCTACCGATTTTATAAAAGACGTTCTTGTTCAGTTTGTCATATATTGAAACTTCTCCTACAACGTTAGGTAATTCCTGTATTGATTTAACGTTGATCAGAAATCTTGATGTATCTTGTTTGCCATTTTTATCATACTTTTTTTTGTATTACAGATCTATAATTAATAAATTTTTTATTTTTGAAGAGAAAAGATTTGACCCCGGTTGGGATTCGAACCCAAGTCTCCACCTCTCTAGCGTGGCGCCTTATCCACTAGGCCACCGAGCTCGTATCCGAACCAGGGAAATCTTCTCTCTTCACTGATCCATACCCCCGGGCACTCGCAATTGCGATGTACAATTCGGGGATGAATGTTCAATTTGAACATTACTTTTAAATGGATCTATTGACCAGCTGTCACATATATAGCTTTTTTCAGCCAAATTCATAATTTTTTTCAACCAATTTCATAATTTTTTTCAACCAAATTCATAATTTTTTTTTTTCAACCAAATTCATAATTTTTTCAATCAAATTCATAATTTTTTCAACCAATTTCATAATTTTTTCAATCAATTTCATAATTTTTTCAACCAATTTCATAATTTGTAAGATTTGTAAGTTTGTGTCAAATCAAGTGTTTGAATCACGTCATTCCTAATTCTATTTCCCTCACATTGTGATTTTTCGAAGGTAAGTTCAATTCTTGTTTCCTTTGCATTGAGGAACTATCGCCATCATTTTCTTAGGGAGAGGAGTGGGGGCTATATTTCTAAATTGAGAACGGCTCGTCCGATTTTAATGAAATTTGATAATTATGTTTTTTTTTGTACTTATTAGCGTATATTTAGGGTTTTAACAGTTTTATTAACTAGTGGGGGCAGGGAGGGGGGCTATATTTCTAAATGATTTTCTGATCAATTATTTTAAACTAATGTTTTTGAGGAATGATTTTCACAAATATAATATAGATATCCCCTGGCTGCCCCCCCCCCCAATTCTCTCCATTACAACCCTTACCATAGATTTCTGTATCATGATCTAGAAGATTTTATATTTCCTCTTCACTCAAGTCCAAATTTTTATTTGATTATTCGGTTCCTATTTCTTCTTTGTCTAGTTCTGCAAAATTCGAGGAATATATTCTACTTTTATAGGTTTTCACCTGATCAAACATTCCGACTAAGATAAACAAAGTATAAATGCCAAAGAATCCTACTTACATTATTTCGAATCCAGCTGATTGCCAAGAAAAACTAAAACGAGAGCGGTCACTTGTACTTTGTGCAACATTTATGACTAAATATTTTTTAATCAGGAAACTATTAAAAAAATATAAAAATAGCCCCCACTCCTCTCCCTAAGAAAATTATGGCGATAGTTCAAAACCGTTAACAATAAGAGAAAACTTAAAACTTAAATTGTGGAGGTCATAACTGATATTTATTTGCCTATTTAATGGAAAAATATTGTAATCGAATTATTCTGAAAATAATCCATACCTTAAATTACAAGAAATAATAATCCGTAATTCAACTATGTAATCCGTAATTGAATTACATTGTAATCGTACGTAATTCATGAAGTAATTGCATTATAACATGTAATGTAATCTCGGCCTGGTATACAATTATAGTGTAATCGTAATTCATAGAATGTATTTCAATTTCATTTTGCCCAACTCTGCTCTGAACTACTTGGGAAACATATACCTCAATGCAAAGGAAACCAAAATTGAACTTACCTTCTTCGAAAAATCACAATGTGAGGGAAATAGAATTACAAATGATGTAATTGGAACACTTGATTTGACACAAAATTACAAATCATACAAATTATGAAATTGGTTGAAAAAATTAAGAAATTGATTGAAAAATTATGAAATTGGATGAAAAAACTATGAATTTGATTGAAAAAATTATGAAATTGGTTGAAAAAATTATGAATTTGATTGAAAAAATTATGAAATTGGTTGAAAAAATTATGAATTTGGTTGAAAAAAGCTATATATTAAATTATGAAATAATTCTCATTTGAGATTATAATAATCATAATTCTCAAAATATGAATTAATTCTCATTCTCATTTGAAATGAGAATTATTTCATAATTTAATATAATTAATAAAGTTATATTGTAACACAATAATTATTAGTTTCCTTTCTTTTATCCTAAATACATAAATAAAAGTATTTTATTCAGAAAATATAACCCGTTACATAAAACGCACGGCCGAGTCGAAGACACAGCCTCAAACCATTTTTTAGTTACGAGTTACTCAAGTGCGTGTACTACACTTCAACCTCTAGGAGGTCGGAAGCCCTTATTGACTTAGGACAACCATTTTTTTTTTTTTTTTTTTTTTTATATAAACATAAAAACTTTAGGCAAATATTAATATACATGGGACGGAAGGCCTGTTTAATACTATGATGAGTGCTACATGATCACTAGTCCGAAACAGAAAATTTACTAAACACATCTTTTGGATGTGATTACATATTATCCAAAATCTTACTAAAATCCATTTTTTTTACTTTTCTAATTTACATGAAAATAAAAAAAAATGAGCTTTATAGACGAAAGACACTTATATTCATAAACTAGTTCGGAATGATGAATAATTGATGAGTTGAAGAAATTTGCAATATTTGATAAAAAATGATTAAGGAAGCTTTGCGAATTGAGATAAGAATAGAAATACCAGCAAGGCAGTTGTAGAATTTTCTGCAAATGTCGAGACTTGTATTCTAGACTGAAAGAATGCAGGGATATCAACTTTGTTGGATTGTAGACATTGCAATAGGATAGTACTGAGGAAATATGGTCGGGTATTAAGATAAAGCTACTCGGAATACCAGCAAGAGTTGCCTGATGGGACAAAAATGAATCTTATGAAAAAATTCAATATAATTTATAATAAATTGAAATTATTTCATTATTCATGGCATTCACTCCTTTTTATTATATACAATATATGCAGGTATAATTAATAAATTAATAATATAGATTGACCAACTAAGGACTAATAACAATAGTTAGTTTGTGATTGAGCCTTGTACCGATAAGGTTGAAGAGTTATTATTTAGATATGTAAATGGAACTGACATGGTGTGTTAACACCAAGAAAAAATTTTTAAAGGTAAAATTATAATGATATATAAAGTGTAAATTAAATTAAGAATTTAGAATAGAATAGAAAATAATTTTATTCTGGGACCAAGTCCCTTAAGAATAACAAATTGTACATAAGGAAATGATATTAGTTACATCTGGTCAGAGACATGATGAAAAATAACACGAAAAAATAAAAATACAATAAAAATAAAAATAAAAAATAATAAAATAAAGAAGAAATATTAATATAACAATGATAATATATACCTAGATACTAATGTGATATGTGAACAGGAACATAAGAGAATATTCTACAAATGAGATAATAAATAGGTTATTTGAGACAATGCAAATTATATACAATATAGGAACCCAAATGTTGTATTCGGAATGAGAAAAAATTATATTATAAATATATTGTTAGTAAGCGTCATCTTGGATTAGGAGGAGGTACTGGAAGTAGAGGAATTTAAATGTTTTTAAAGATTTCGCTTGTCTAATATGAGAAGGAATGGAATTCCATAGGATGGTTGAGCGGTATAGGAAAGAGCGCTGGAATGTAGTGGTTCTATGGGATGGGGTATATAGATCAGAAAGACGGGATCTTGTGTTTTCAGTGACTTGATTGCAGATCTGAATTGAAGCCCATTAAAAATATAGGAAGGATGAAGGGTGCTGATGATTTGGTAAAGGAATGATCCATGGAAATATTTTCTACGGTATGTGGGATAGAGCCAGTTTAATTCGGAATAGAGGAAGGAAACGTGGGAGCGCCTCGGTTTATCGAAGACAAATCTGGCAAAGCAGTTCATAATTAGTTTCAATCTGCCTTCGAGAACTGCCGAGAGACCACCATAAACTAGACAACCATAATCAAGGTAAGGGAATATTAGGGAGGATACTAGAAGCTTACGAGTTGACTGGGGAAGAAGGTGACGGGATCGGTGGAATAATTTAAGTAGACCTATAGAACGGCGGGAGATTTGGGCAATCTGAGGTTTCCAAGATAGGGTCTGATCAAAAATAATTCCAAGATTTTTAACAGAGGAGTAGAAAGGGATAGGATAATCATTTAGGATTAAGGGAGGATACTGGGTGTATGCACTAAGGAGGGAGCTAGATCCTATTATAATGGCCTGAGTTTTCTGTTCATTTAATTGTAATTTATTTAAGGTTGCCCAGGCACTAATTCTATTCAGGTCTTCCTGAATTTTGGCGAAAGCAGAAGGAAGCTCGGAAGGAGGAAAGGAAAGATAGATTTGGGAGTCATCTGCGTAGAGGTGATAGGAACAGTGCTTAATTGAATTAGGTAGATTGGTAGATATTGGTTTGATGTTAAAAATAATATTGTAGTGCAATTATAATGAAATACTGTTTCAGTCTGAGGATGGGACATTGTTGTTCCCGAAACATGCAACATGATTTATTAATAATAAGGAGGAGTAAATGCCATGAATAATGAAATAATTTCAATATATGTAACTCCTTCATTGAAGAATTGATAATTTATAATAATTTGCCACGAAGAGGGAAATAAGTAATATGGATGCCTTATGGATCCATTCACACAATATATACAATGAGAATAAGTACAATAAAAAATAAAAAATAAATAAATAACCTCAAACTATACAATATAGAAAAAGATAAAAAATACATTAAAATAAATTATGTTAAAAATAAAAATAATAAAATAAAACATTAATATTTTTTTTTTTAATATATATCAATTTATTGATATTTACAACTATACAAATATGTACATCAAGTAAATGAGCTGATAACGATTATAATGACATGTAATAACTTGAAAAGAACTACTCATCAGTAGCACTTCAATAAAATTCTACACTAGAAGGTCTCTAGGCCATCTTATTTTCAGACGCCTCGGAAGATTATCGGGAATGGAGTGCGAAGCAAGTTGAGAAACTAGTGGATTAGAGCTAAATCAGCAACATATGGAACATTAAGATCTTTATGGATAAGTTTATTGGTGACAAAGTAAGGGGAATTTAGGATTTTTCGAAGGATTTTGGATTGTAAGGATTGGATACGAGATGAATTGGATGGTTTAGTGGAGCTCCAAAGTTCAACTCCGTACGTCCAAATAGGTCTAATCACAGTCATGTAAATATGTCTTTTTTAATGAATTGGCAGCTTTGATTGTTTGTCTAGTAAATGTTGATGTAGTTTCTTGTTGCTTTAGTCTTGTAATAATAATAATAAAAACAAAAAAAAATGGATTACATTAAAAGTTATAAAACTTTTCGTCTTCATTATATCTCTATTTTTTTTATCTTTACAAATAAATATGATATCCCATAAGTTGGGGGACAAGCTTGGTCTGTGGTTGGTTGCCTGGGATGTTTGTGTACATTGTATATATGATGTGATTGTGCCTTTTCATTTATTTTTTTTTCTTCTCATTTATTAATACTATTGTTTATACGTTTATTTTATGATTTATTTTATAATATTGGGAGTTGGAATTAATTTTAAAGGATTGATAAGAGATGGTATTACTAGTCTCTAATCCTATCGGGCCAACATGTTGCTATATTCATGTTGAAGCGTCATCATCTAGCTTTGATTTTCAGTAGGTGACATTTCACTGAAGTGTGAACAACATTATTTTTTTGCTCTCTAAACATGTCAACTTTTGTGCCAAGTAAGACGAATTTGCGGGAAGCTTTGCTTTTCTGCTTTCATTTGAATAAAAAAGCAGCTGAAGCCCATCGGTTAGTTTGCGAGGTTTATAGGGACAATAACTCCATCGATTTCCACTTGTGAGTACTGGTTTCGGAGGTGATGGGCGTGGTCTATTATGAGCTGCTGAAACCGAATGAAACGATCACGGGAGACCTCTACCGAACTCAGTTGATGCGTTTGAGCCGTGCACTGAAGGAAAAACGGCCGCTATTTGGGGAAAGGCACGACAAGGTAATCTTGCAACATGACAACGCTCGGCCGCATGTTGCTAAACCGGTCAAAACATACCTGGAAACGCTGAAATGGGAGGTCCTATCCCACCCGCCGTATTCTCCAGACATTGCTCCTTCTGACTACTACTTGTTTCGAAGCATGACACACGACTTGACTGACCAGCGGTTCACTTCTTATGAAGATTGCAAAAAATGGGTGGATTCATGGATAGCCTCAAAAGAGGAAGCCTTCTTCCGAGCTGGTCTCCGTAAATTGCCAGAAAGATGGAAAAAAGTAGTCGCTAGCGATGGACAATACTTTGAATAATATACATTGTACCATTTTTTCTAAATAAATGCTCAAAAATCGAAAAAAAATCCTTTAAAATTAATTCCAACTCCCAATAATATCTTTTATAGCCATAGGATTTTTTTAAAATTTACTTGTACTTATTGTATGAATGTATTCTTTGCCATCCATATTATTCATTCCTCTTTAGAGAGAGATCTTGTAATATTTATCCAATAAAACCATTAGGGGGGGGGGGAAATCGAAATTACTGTTCATTTGTTAGCTTTTTCAGTTATCAGTTGTTATTTCATGTTGCAGGAATGGTGGATAGATATTAAGGAGCTTGGATACAGGAGCTGAGGGAAGAATGAATCCGACCATCTTTCTCCTGGCTACTTTCCTACACCTCTCCTCCTTCAATCAAGGTTAGTAATAGTAATTGATTTTAAATAATTATTACAATATATACATTTTTGGATTCCCTATACTGGTACCAATATCTAGAAATCGATTCTACATTCTCGGTATCGATACATCAGTTTAAAAATTAATTGCTATTCTAAAATATAATTCAAAATAAATCAATTTAAAAAACGATAATTATTCAAGAAATAAATTAGTAAACCGCTGGTAGCATTTATTATCTATAAAATAAAATAAATTAAGGCTTAGCGAACCCGTAGGTTCGATGCCGACACCACCAACCGTCGACCGCACACTTCCCTCCAACCCACTTCTCCAAAACCCAAATCCCCCCAGGCCGGCCCTGACGAAATCATCCCATTTTGTTTCGGTCTACCCCTCGGACGTTTCCCTGACGGCTCAAAACTGATTACTTTTTTCGGAATTCGATCATTATTAAACCCAACGACTTTACATGCCCATTTTAACCGCCGCACAAGCTATTACTTGAACTATATTTACCGGATATAATTCGCGCAGTTCCGCATTGTGAAACCTTCTAAATTCTCCTGTTTCTTCATCCTTTTTTGGGCCAAATATTCTACGCAGTACTTTATTTTCGAAAACTTAAAGGCGTTGTTCCTCCCTTAACGTAAGCGGCCATGTTTCGCTTCCGTAGAGAACTGTTGGTAGTATAACAGTTTCGTATATCTTAATTTTCAAATTTCTGGAGAGTAAGCGCGGACTGAGTAATTTTGCGACCGAGAAATATCAAGCATTACCGACATTTTAACCTAGCCTTTATTTCTTCTTGAATTTCATTTTTCCTCGATATAATAGACACTAGATATTTGAATTGCTCAACGTGTTTAAACTTTATCCCGGAAATATCTACATTACTAAAATGCTCACCGTTTCTGCTCCTAACCATATATTTTGTTTTATCGGTATTAATTACTAAACCAATTTCGTTACCGGTTTCCATGAGCGTAGTAGCTTTTAGTTTTATTATCTATAGTATTTATTAATTATAATTCAATGTACAATAATATAATTCAATTAACAAATTCTTATTTATGAAGTTAAACTTCCAAGGTTTTATTTATTAATTATGGAATTGATAATGTTACTACACTCTTCCACTGGTATTATAGTTCGAAAACTAGTATTAACACATAATAAAACGGAAAATAATCTTAATCTTGGATAATTTGTCTATTTAGAATAACAAAAATATATTATAAAATGATATTGCTGCCTGAGTGCCATTATTACGTTTATTAGATATTGTAATCTTATTTCTTTATTTTCCAATAACTAATAAATATCTTCAACAAACTGAAGTTTAGCTTTCGGTTGCATAGGATTTTTTTTTTAATTCTGTACAAAGGTGACATGATCACGAAGAGAAGTATTAATATATAATTATAACATAATTAGATATCACAAAACTATTGCTAATCTAAGCGGTATAAATAGGTTTCTAGGTATCGACTTTGGATCTTCGATTCTCGATAGCAATTCTGGTCTTAACAATCGATTTAAACGAGAATCGACACATCCCTATTAATTAATACTATGTAAAAGATGTCTCCACTTTGGAGAACGGAATGTATTGCTCTGGTTTACAAGCTCCGTAAATTCTTACCTCCTTCATACCTCCTTATTTTCCCATCCTACCTGAATGGTAGAACCTTCAAAGTCAATAAAAAATTTACCTATTCTTCCCTCTTTATCCAATCTGCCTTTGTTCCTCAAGGTAGTATCCTAGGTCCTGTTCTCTACTCGGTGAATGTAGCTGGCATCCCGACTCATCCTAGCACCGTCCTTACCACGTATTGACACATTTGTGTTATTAGTAAATAATGATCCTTTCATTGTATCTCAAACACTCCAATCTTAAATCACAAACCGTTATGAATGGTATCAAAATTGGAATTACAATAAAATGGAAAAGACCTCGTTAAATAACATTTAACTTTGGTTGTAAACCTGCGACTTCCTGTCCTACAGTATCCTTTACTAATATCCCTCTGATCCCTGTTGAACAGATCCGCTATCAAGGACTCCATTTGGACAAACGACTGATTTAGAATTCACATATGATAATTGAACGACAAGAAAATTCCCGTCGTTTCCGGCTGCTTTAAAATTCACTTGACAAGCGTTCAAAGCTCCTAATTAATTACAAAATACTTATTTACATTACAATAATTAAAACCATTTGGACATACGAAGTTACATCTTGCGGCTTCACTAAACCTTCTAATCCTCGTATCCAATCTTTACAATCCGAAATCTTTTGTAAAGTGCTCAATTCTATCTCATATATAAAGTTATCCATGACGATTTAAATGCCCCATATGGTCCAAGATACCTATCCTTCCATGGACACGCTACATATACACTCGAACCCATTAGTTTCGCAACTTGCATCTCAATCGATTCCGAGACGTCTGAGAAGAAGACGGCCAAGAGACTTTCTAATGTGGAACATTTATTGAAATGCTACTAATATTTAGTTCTTATATGTCATTGTATACAGTTGTAAATATCAACAGAGATTAAAAAAAAAAAAAAAAAAATCCTTAAATACTACACTAATATGCTATATTTAAAGTTAGAGAACATTCATTGCTCGCTTACTTTATTTTCTACTTCCAATTTCTCTCCTCCAAGCTTTGAACTAATAGATTATCGGTTACGTTGAGGGTTATGTAACATACAGGTTCTCAAAGGCTTAATAAAAACTATTGAGCTGGAATTTCGTCCTGATATGGACTCTCTCTCTCTCTCTCTCTCTCTCTCTCTCTCTCTCTCTCTCTCTCCTGCATCTCTCTCTCCTCTCGTCATCTCTCTCTCTCTCTCTCTCTCTCTCTCTCTCTCTCTCTCTCCTCCTCTCTCTCCTCTCTCTCTCTCTCCTCTCTCTCTCTCTCTCTCTCTCTCTCTCTCTCTCTCTCTCTCTCTCTCTCTCTCTCTCTCTCTCTCCCCTCTCTCCCTCTCTCCCTCTCTCCCCTCTCTCTCTCTCTCTCTCTCTCTCTCTCTCTCTCTCTCTATATATATATATATATATATATATATATATATATATATATATATATATATATATATGGATAAATTTCTTGACTGTTACTATTAAATGTTTAGTAAGGTTCTTGAGGTTCAGTCATAAAAAAAAAAAAAACAACTATTGTGGCGACGGTTCGAGACTATATTGTTCTCATAATCATGCCCTACAGTGAAAAAAACAGGTTACAATAAAATTATATAAGTTATACAAGTTATTTCAAAACATAAAGTTAGCAACATGTGTTAGAATAATAAAAATATATATAATTACAGAATATAGAGGAGTATGAAACTACTTACAATGTTACTGGTGGATATGGTATCGACTAACTAAATTCTAACAATTCTAGTACACAACTGACCTGGGGGAATTTTGAAAACAGTTACAAAGGTTTACGGGGAATTCCCTAGGAAGAATTAAGTTAAAAGGACTGGTGGTATTCCCAAGATGCAAATACAAAAATATTTTTCGGTTTAATATACTTATAAATGGATGAATGATTCATATGATATATATTTACATTCAGATCAATTATATACAATATATAAATCTATATATTTAAAGAAAACAACTTCATTCATATACGAGTGCTCCCCTTAAGTTACCCATGATGCACTAGGACAATATATTACCCATAATGCCTATTAGAAGTGACAATAAACAGCTGTGAATGATAAGAATAGATTGTTATTATTAACCTCTACGACATACATTAATATTAACTCTACATTAATATTAATTATATATTATGAATATATTTAATAAAGATCGGAATAAGGGCTTGTAATGTAGTTTGTTTTGTTACAGCTGAGTGAATGTATTCTATTAACTGTTAACAGTTTGTAGTTAATTTAAATATCTATTGTAGATAAAACCTTTGTTACAGAAAAAAAAAAAAATGGAACGAAATTGAGTAACTAAGAGCAAACCAATTATCATTATATATATATATATATATATATATATATATATATATATATATATATATATATATATATTATATATATCAAGTATCTGCTTGAGTAATAATTTATCAGTGAATTATTATTTTTTTTTGTCTCAGTACTGCTAGAAACAGAAGCTATTTCGGTATCCGCCACAGCCATGTTGATTTAGTGGGTTAGCATTTGGTGTAATGTTTTTGCTGGTGTGGATTATAAGAAAGATGGCGGTGGCTGTGGCAGGTACGTTTTTCTTTTTCTACTGTTTTACACTTGACCTAGATCAGCTGTTTTTTTTTATCTAGCCTCCATTTACTTTCAGTGCCTTACATGAGTTATGCCACAGTGAATTAATCAATTCTCTTATAGTCTACTCTTATGAAAAATTAAATTATTTTCTGACTTCTCAAATCAAAAAATATTTCTTAATGTTTAGACATTAATATTATAAGTTTGTCATATTAAATAATAAATTGAGAAATATTAAATCATATGTCTAATTAATTGTTGTCAACTATAATATAAATTCTCCGTCAAAAGTATCGCAATACTTTAAAATATTTGAATTTTACAAAAATCTCTTCTTTTTTTTTTTTTTTTTTAATAAGAAAGAAAGGTTCTGAACTCAAAAATAAATATTCCTAATCTAGACATAAACAATTTTTATTAAAATAAATTACAATATTTCTTTCCCCAAACAAAAAAAGTTAGAAAACTTACTTTTTAAAATTTTTATTTTTTAATACACTTTTATTAACTTGACCTGTAACGGAATCTCGCATCGTAATTTTCACCGATTTCCACCTATCTGATTATCTTGAAAATTTGCATACCTGTCAAGGACCAATGACAATATAATAATTGTACAACTTTGTTTTAATGTTCTTACTTAGTCTAATCGAAATATCCCAAAAAAGGGGGGTCTGCATTGCAAAAGGTGGAGTTTTAGGTTTTATGTTTTTATATGGTCTAGATGGGTCCTGAGAATTAAATATCAAAAACGTGATCAAATTTGACAAGGAAAAATTTTTTTTAGGGGCAAAAAACAATTACGTGTTGTTCTGGAATTATAGTTAATGTATAGGAAAGAATGTTAATGTCCGAAACGGAAAACCCGCCTCGGCCTCTAGAAAATGGACTGTATGGGAAAATATGAAAACGAGGTTTTGCACCCTTGGGGAGATTTTATTTAGAAGGTAGCATAAACAAATAGTACATAAGAAATTTCTCACCTTGTTATTGCTGCCGACGGTCTGTGCAGAGGCCTCCGAAATCGTCTGGCGAATGCTTCTCTCAGGCTGCAATATTTGTTCAGGCTCTCCTCCTCTTATATTAACCACTCATTAAGGGAAGAACTAAATCTTTACTGACTGACACCGGAAATAATATCACTTTTAAAGGAGGAATAGAGTCCTGGAAGGCTATTTCACCTTGGTCAAAAAAGCGATGGAAGACCATGAGGTCTTGGGCAATTTGAATAGGTGCGTACTGGAGCACAGAATCAAGAAGAAAAAGGAAAATTCTAGTAGGGATTAGCGCAGATAGGGGCTAGTTACCTAAAGGTCTATAGAGTGCGTCTATGTAAACGATACACTAGATCTTTTCTCTTTCCCCCCCTCACAAACAGTTAATAATTAGCCCCACTACAAAAAATATTAATATTATTATAATTATTAGCAATATAATATAATTTAATATTAATTTTTGTTATTGATGAGTAACCATAATAACTTTTACAATAAGTAACGGACGGTTATATTCTTTGAATCACAGTTAGTCCCCGTCAAAGCATGTATAATTTTAATAATCGTGCAGATAAAATAAATTGCTAATTTTGAAAAAAAAAAAAACTAAAAGCATTTCAATATTAAAACCACTTCAAAGACAAACTTTCAAAGCTCCCAATTAATTACAAAATATTCATTTACATGATTTTGATTAGACCTATTAGGACGCTCAACTCCGTAGCTTTGGGGCTTTGGTAAACCATACAATTAATCTCGTATCAAATCCTTACAATCCAAAATACGCCGGAAAATCCACAATGCCCCTTACTTTGTCACCAATAAACTTATCCATAAAGATCTTAATATTCCATATGTTGCTGATTTAGCTCAAACCAGATGCCAATCCTTTCATAGTAAGTTCCATAATCTCTCAAAGCGACTAGTTTCTCAACTTGGTTCCCACTCCATTTCTGATAATTCTCAAAGATGACCTAGAGATCTTCTTTTGTAGAATTTGTATGGTGCTACGGATGAGTAGTTCCTTAAAGTTGTGACATGTTAGTGTGGTGTCACCTGTGGTGTAGTGGTTAGCATAGCAACCTACTAAACCCAAGATCGCGGGTTCGCAGCCCGGCAGATGACCTTAGAATTTTTTAAAGGGAGTAAAAAATCCTTAGCTATGCCGTCCTTCGGAAGGGACGTAAAATGGGGGGTCCCGAGCCTGTGCGATGTCAGGTACTCGTTAAAGATCCCTATCCTAATTATACCTGGATAGGCATAATTTAGGACTCCCACCGTAGCATCGTACGATTAGTCATTGCAGCGTAAAGTGACGTTAAACGAAATAAACAAACAAACATGTTATTGTTAACGTTTTTTAAACACATGTACTTGATGCATATTTGTACAGTTGTAAATTTTATTAAACTGATAAAATAAAAAAATATTGAGACTAATCGTATTTAGATTCATTTTAATTGTAATTACGTTAGGTAGGAATAAATATTTATTAACTTTATTAAACAAACACTTCCTAAAAGTCAAACAGAAACTGATTACACTTTGAAGTAATCCAAGAATAAAATTCTTGTAGCGGTTTCCTCTTTGGTAGATTTGTAATGTAAATAGTTGGCTAGGGGATCCAGTAAATGTTTACCCTTGCTGTGGAGGGACCTTATCAGGATTTACAAGGGTGGCCAGCCCCTGTCTCCTACAGTCCCTTTTCCCCTTAAATCCTACATTTTCTTGGTGTACTGTTTTAGAAATCATGTTTATGTGTTATCTTTCTAGCTTCTAAATGTATATTAAAGGCGATGCAGGTCAGTATTTTTACGAACTTTTTTTCGAAATAATCTAAAAAAATAAAATAAATAAATAATTCAACAGTATTAAATATAGGATTGATGAATTAATTTTGAAACGAAACTCTCAGGGTCTTAACTGTGTCAAATAAAGTTTCTTTTCAGGTTGTTGTCTCCTCTCCAACTTTTTCCAGTTCTTCTCCAGCGACCCTAACTTTGGAATTCTCAATGGGATGTGGTATTTTTTACTACAGATTTCGAAAGAAAATCAAATTTTGAATCGATTTTATACCGGTGAATTTTTTTTTATACGGGGCACCGTTTCGCCGCAAATCGCGAAAAAACATTTTAAGAAAATAAATAGTCTAAAACTGGTATCGAAAAAATAAAATAAACTTTGAACAAAAATATATGAAATTAAGACCTTCCTGCGACTGGTACAACGAGCGGTGAGAACAAGTCGACTTGGAAGGTTTCCCCCGAGAGGCTCAAATCGTTGACAAATCTGTGATGAAACTCCTATCATTTATGGACTGGCTACGGTGGAAGCGTATCCTCATTGGAGCATTCTAGACATAGCCAGATATACCCACTTAATGACAGAACATTAGTGTTAGTCTCTCAGCATCTTAGGGAGTTAGAGCCCGATGAAGTGAAATGCGTTACGGCCCTACATGGTGTTGTTTTAGTATGGCCCACACCGTTCCAATGCTTAACTGGGTAACTCTGGCTATGTCTCGAATGCTCCGATGAGGATACGCTTCCACCGTAGCTAGTACATTAAATATTTTGATAAGGTATGGTTGACTGTTAAGTATTTGGAGAAGTAGATTGTTGGGTATGCAGTCATAAAGAACACAACGATTAAAAATGAGTTTTTTTATTTGTAATGCCAACGTTTCCTTGCATTGCAAGCCTTCATCAGGCCTAGAAGAAAAATAAAACGAACAAAAAGGTATGACTAAATTGTAGAGAGTATAAAAAACAAAGTTATGGAAATAATAAATATATAAGAGTAAAGACAATAACATAAAGGCAATATCTAAAGGTAAAGAAGATAATACATAAAGACAATATCTAAAGGTAAAGAAGACAATACATAAAGGCAATATCTAAAGGTAAAGAAGATAATACATAAAGACAATATCTAAAGGTAAAGAAGACAATACATAAAGGCAATATCTAAAGGTAAAGAAGATAAAGACATAAAGGCAATATCTAAAGGTAAAGAAGACAATACATAAAGGCAATATCTAAAGGTAAAGAAGATAATACATAAAGGCTATTGAAATAAGATTAAATTAAAATATATTAAAATGAGCGATAGTTAATTAAAAAAATTAATGAGTAAATACAACAATATAATTGGTAAAATTAAAAAGTGAGTAGATACAAAGTTAATGAGATAGTAAGGACCAGTTAATTAGTTACAAATTAAAAAACTAATTTTTTAATTGCTGTGTTCTTTATGACTGCATAAATGATATTAGTTTCATCACGGGCTTGACGACGATTTGAGCCTCTCGGGGGAAAAACCTTCCGAGTCGACTTGTTCTCACTGCTTGTTGTACCAGTCGCAGGAAGGTCTTAATTTCATATTTTTGTTCAAAGTTAATTTTATTTTTTTTTAATACCAGTCTTTGACTACTTATTTTCTTCAAATGTTATTTCGCGATTTGCGGCGGAACGGTACCCCGGATAAAAACAATTCACTGGTATAATATCGATTCAAAATTTGACTTTCTTTCGTAAAAAAATACGACATCCTATTGGGAATTCCAAAGTTAGGCTCGCTGGAGAAGAACTGGAGAAGGTTGGAGAGCAGACTATAGCCTGAAAAAAAACTTTATTTAACACAGTTAAGACCCTGAAAGTTTCGTTTGAAAATTTCAAAAACTATGGAGAAAAAAGGGGGTGGCCATCGAATATTGAACACCCTGTATATAATAAAGTTTTCAAAAATGTAAGACAAGAAATCAAATATTGGTCCTCGCCTGAGGAGATCTAACAGATATCTGGAATATATCTATCGTGTAAGGGGAAAGGGCCAGGTAGGTTAAAGTTTTGGGGTTTACCTTGGGATTTTCCCTATGTCTAATTGGATTTGTCCGTTTCTATTAACCATTTTATTTTTTCCAATAATTCATAAATATATAATTTTAGTATTTTTTTTACTCCCGTCTTTATTGGATTTATGTTTTTTCAACCGACTTCAAAAAAGAAGAGGTTCTCAACTCGTCTGTATTTTTTTTTTTTTGTGTGTGTATGTTACGCGATTACTCCGTCAATTCTGAATCAATTTTGATGATTCTTCTTTAGATCGGTAGGGCATACTTCAGAGGTGGTCCCATTAAAATTATTTTGAAATCAACGCAGCATTTTTTAAGAAAAATCAAAAAAACTGTTTAAAAAATCACTTATTAACGGTTTTTTTTTTATTTTTCTTGAAAAGTGCTGCATTGATTTCAAAATATTTTTTATAGGACCACCTCTGAAGTATGTCCTACCGATCTAAAAAAGAATTGATTCAGAATTGACAGAGTAATCGCGTAACATACAGAAAAACAAATACAGATGAGTTGAGAACCTCCGTCAATTCTGAATCAATTTTGATGATTATTTTTTAAACCGGTAGGGCATACTTCAGAGGTAGTCCCAAAAAAAATATTTTGAAATCAACGCAGCACTTTTTAAGAAAAATAAAAAAAAAAAACAGTTAATAAAAATCACTGTTATATAACCTTACATTTTAAACATATTTATGATTATGATTATTTAAAATCTCCATAGTAACTAAATCTCCGTCCTAAAGAATAAAGAAATATCGCCACTGGTGGAAGGCGGTGTCTACTTTTAGGCACCCTCAGAAAAAAGCTCTATTCAGTTGAAAGTTATATGATAAATTGGTACCAGGTGTTTAATTTTCTTTATCAATGATTTTATATGTATGTACAAACAACATACACATACCCGTTAATGAAAAATATACGTAATGATTTCAACTCCCATTTTGTGTTTAATTTTCCCAATTACATGAAGGTAAGTGGAATGATAACCTCGATAAATCATTGTTCAGTAACTCGAACTATTATTCAGGGTTGCTTGAAGATCGAGAATTGACTATATAAACGAAAATACACTCACCACTAAAAAGTGAAAAATAAAAATAATTTTTGAGAAAAAAAATAAAACCGACCTCAAGATTAAACCTACTTACACGAACTTAACTAAAAAATAAAAAATAATATTTTAATTGCTTCAAAACAAAAACCGTTAAATGAAATCAATGAAATTATCGATACTTATATACCTATTCACAATTTATGATCAGTTATTTTTGGAGTCGGTGCCAACCAAAACTAACAGAATTTGAAAAGAAATGGTAATTGTAAAGATCCTCCCACTGTTTCATCACCGCCACACCGCTGTCTCCTGCCATTCGAAAGTTTTTTGTAAAGGCAGGATTAAACAGCCCTTCTTGGCTGGCACCGACTCCAAAAATAACTGATCATAAATTGTGAATAGGTATATAAGTATCGATAATTTCATTGATTTTCATTTAACGGTTTTTGTTTTGAAGCAATTAAAATATTATTTTTTATTTTTCAGTTAAGTTCGTGTATGTAGTTTTAATCTTGAAGTCGGTTTTGTTTTTTTCTCAAAAATTATTTTGATTTCATTTAGATAGCGACATTGGAATTCTGGGTCTTATTTTTTCAATGAGACAAAATCAACGCAAAATGTTTGTTCTACAATAGTTAAGTAAGATTCTTTGTTATTTAGAATAGTTTTGGATGGGACGAAAATATGTTATCGATGCTGGGCGAATTGCCAAGGAGACATCGCTGGACTTAAATCATCTTAGCCTTTTACCCTGGCGCAGTTTAGAACTATAAATTTCTGAGAACCGTACTCAGGACTGAAAAATGACTGAATTCGATCTGCAGTTTTTTTTTTTTAAATATTTATTTTTACATTGGGTTTACGTTCTTCTAAGAGAAACAGTAGCCAGGATTCCTAATGGATCTTTCAGGACGAGTTGTTATGAAGGTTATGCATTGTTTGGTTTATATTCATTCCTTGTATTGTAAGAAGCATAAGAAATAGTTTAACTGCATTGTTATTTTATTATTTTGGTTCGGATATAAAATTTATTTTAAAATATTTTATTCGGTTTTAAAAGTGTCTTTTCCGAACATTGGCGAAATCCTTTCATTAGACAATAATAAACACTGATTCAGTGTACATCGGTAGCTGATTACTTTTTTTAATAATGGCCATGGTAATAAAATATTACCGCCGAAACGCTATTCATTTATTTCGCATTTTCTCGACAATATATTATGAGGGCCGTAGCCTAGTATTAGAACGCATGAGGTCCGTTACAAATAAATATTTTGTTTAACTGATTTATAGTGGACATGAATGTACTTTCAGTCAAAGGTGATATTTACACTAGGATATTCAGACGTATAATGATTGCATGGTTACGAACTGATGCGTCCAAGAAAAACAACTATTCATTCCGAATTCGTTTTCGGGACGTTTTCAAATAAAATGGCAATTTGCTGTCCCAGCACTTTGAATGGCTGTAAAAAAAAACATACAACCAATATTTCACTATTGTTAATTTTATCTAGTCGAATTCATTTGTTTAAAATAATATAAGCCTTAGAATTTCAATTTGAAATGTTTGATAAAGAGAAAAAAAAAATATATATATTAAAAATGTTGACATACGTTACTGTCCACAGCTCAAGTTGTCATCTTCTAACCTTCACACAAAGTACAGAATGTTTTTTTATTTCATTCTCTCTGTTATTTCATCTCTAATTAGTTGTAAATTAAATCAAAATAGTACTTCTTTTTTTTTAAATGAAATTTTTAGGGGCTTGAGAAAAGATTTTCTTTGTGTCCGAGAATGTCCGTATTTATTCATATGATGTACTTGACCGGGTGTAGAAGAGTGGGTTCTGGGGTTTGGGGAATCGGGATAGCATCTTAATACCCTCCATACTATGTATTGTAACCATTCGCAACCAAGAGCCCAGGTCGCTGTATTAACCGAAGTAAGACGACTTCGTTTCTCAAAACATAGCGCGTGCCTTAATTCAATTTGACATACGTTACCATTGCTTTCTCACATTGAATTGATCAATTCCAATCTAAGTTTTTACAGTTTGTAGTTTTCAACATGTTGAATGTTTCAATCACATTATATTTCAAAAAAATTGTAGGTGAATAATCTTTTTCTAATTAAAATCCTTAAATTTTGACATACGTTACCATTACGATAAGGTATGTCAAACTATTTTGTTTTTGGTCCAATTTTGGTAACGTCAGTTACATTAATGTTAAATTAATGGTCCCATCAGTCAAATCTATGGTTAAAAAAACAGCAACAGAATTATGTAGTATAAGTCTTCTTTTTTTTCTTATACACACATATATAGATCATTAAAAAAAAAAAAAAAAAAAAAAAAAAAAAAAAAAAAAAAAAAAAAAAAAAAAAAAAAAAAAAAAAAAAAAAAAAAAAAAAAAAAAAAAAAAAAAAAAAAAAAAAAAAAAAAAAAAAATAATAATAATGGAAATTTGTTGTCCCAGTACTTTGAATGGCTGTAAAAAAAAAAAAAATAAATAAAAAAATAAAAAAAAAAAAATAAAAAAAATAAAATAAAATAAAATTAAATAAAAAAATTACATCCAATATTTCACTGTTGTTGATTTTGTCTTGTCGAGTTCATTTGTTTAAATTAATGTAGCTTTCAGAACTTCAATTTCAAATGTTTGATGTTCCTATCTTTCTAATAGAGTGTTTAAAGTTATCCGCAATTCTACATACTCATCCAACTTTCCTCAGACCGCTGGCATTCCTCAAGGTAGTATCCTGGGTCTTATCCTTTATACTATGTATACAGCTGGTATCCCAACACATCCTAGTACTATCCTCACAGCCTATGCTGGTGACACCAAAACAAATTATGGCTACGTACGTTAAATATTTGTTAAAAAAAACGCTTTAATTTCTCACATAACATTTATTTCTACTCCTTTCTCTAGGAAATCACTTCAAATTAGCCATCTCAAGAATTTTTTACTGGAAACTAAATAAATACCATTATTTTGACAAGTTAAAAACCCGATAACAAACATGAAGATATTAAAGGTTTTTTTCTCTTAAAATTCAGTTAAAAATCAAGAAAGTGGAAATTTGACGAACCAACTCAGATATATATTCTCAAGTAGTGTAGTAACATCCTAGTATGCCAAAGAATATGAATAAGTAACTTTTTTTTTTTTTAAGTAATCATGGGTTTTTTCGGAAAGGTAAATTGCCATTTTATTTGAAAATGGCCCTTTCATCACTTTTTTAGCAATGGCACGCCAATGGTAAGAAATCCAGGGAACGAGAAAATAACTCGGGGACAGGTTACTTGGCCATTATAATCCTGAAAAAACACATTTTCACTTTCTTCCACCATTATATTTTTATATTACTACCCATTAGTTGAGTCAGTTTCGCCCTATCAAGTAATAACTATTTACATAATTGTAAATACAAGTATTCCACGACAATGTGAATTGCCGTAGAATAGCCTAACAATGTTACCCTAAAATACTAAAATCCCAAATTAATTCAATTAATATCATCAATTCACAACAATAGTTTTAACGAAGTTTTCTTCATTGAATTTTAATGGGCGGGGGACACAAATTTGCCTGTAGTTTGAGAATCAGCCATATAATGCCGAATCATATGTATGTTTAGTTTTTCTGAAAACAGACTCAAATTGAAAACAAAATGGTGATTGTACCCTTTGCCTTCTTGGTCCCCTGAACTGTATAAACATTATTCATCATTATTGCCTTATATTAATATTATCATTAATAATATAAATATAAGATTGATAAGTATTACTTAAAAGTTTGACCTCATTATCTTAATGGACTTAATATGAAGTTATAAACTTGATATTAAGTCCATTAAGTTAATGGGGTTAAACTCAAGCGATGAGAGGAGTAACTAACTGCATTAGAATTTTGGTGCCTGGTCGTAACTCCGGCTTATTCAAAACTTTTTATTTCCGGGAAGGTTATTTTATTGAGACTGTTATAATCTCCTAACCAAGATGTCATAAACCAGCGTCATTAACAATTTATTGAGTGCGTCTCAACTTTAACGAGAAATCTATATTTGTAAGGAGGAAAAAAAAAAGTATGCTATAAAATAGTTTTAATGACAATAGCTGTACTCAGCTTGGATGTTGAGAGTTACGAGTTACTGTATTAGTTTTCCTAAACTTGTGGTTTTCTAGTTTTAGCTTCAATTGTGATTTACCAGCAAATGCTTGATTTCACTTCTTAAAACTGTCGTAAATTCGGATAAGTTCTCTAAAGCCCATTTCTCCCCTCCCCTCATAACTACTACGCCTTGAAAAGTAATTGAACTGTTCAAAGTTTTCTTATATGATTTAACAACGTATTAAAGTTTGTTAAGGAACTATGATATTTTCTTCCAGTTCTTCATCTACATGTCATATATCATAAAAGTTTTTTTGCATGGACCATGTTTTACCTGTTACCTTGTTGGTCAGAAGCGATACTTTTTTGAGGAACGCGAGGGCGTTACGAATAGTTTGATATTAGGAGAGTAAAAGCAGTTAAGAGCTCTCAACTCTTCTTATACGGTAAGAAGTAAAACGGTTAATGTTATAACAAACATTAAGCAGCTCTTTCACCTTAAAAATTTATCGCTAGATAAAATTTTACAAAAGAAAGTAAATCACTGGTAGCTGACTGGAAATCCATAGTTCGACATGACAACAATATGTGCTATCCTCTTCTTCCATTAAAAACAAAAATGGGATTTCAGATCCAGAGTATTTTTGGATATTCCGTACTTGGAGGCTGCATTTTGTATCAATATTTTCATATTTCTTATTGCTCTTTAGGCTTCTTGTAAATTTTTTTATTGCATAATTTTTTAGGGTCTTGTGTCGAGTGCTCTTTTAGAATTTTAGGTATTATTTTCCAATAAATTAATTAAAAAATGAACCAATGAAAAAAAAAATTAATATGTTGACCGGAAATACGATAAAACTTACAATTTACAGATTATTTAACAAAATACATATAATAACAAGGGGTCACCCGTGGTTTAGTGGTTAGCATAGGAACCTACTAAACCCAAGATCGCGGGTTCGCAGCCCGGCAGATGACCTTAGGATTTTTTAAAGGGAGTAAAAAATCCTTAGCTATGCCGTCCTTCGGAAGGGACGTAAAATGGGGGTCCCGAGCCTGTGCGATGTCAGGTACTCGTTAAAGATCCCTATCCTAATTATACCTGGATAGGCAAAATTTAGGACTCCCACCGTAGCGTCTTTCGATTAGCCATAGCTGCATAAAGTGACGTTAAACGAAATAAACAAACATATAATAACAAGAAACATTTAAGGAGATATCAATTAATGTGTATACATAGCTGAAAGTAATCTGATGGTCGTAGTTCATGAGGTACAAGAGAAAGTTTCACAAGACAAAAATTTTGAAAAAAAACTGATGGAAAGAAATGAAACCTAGCTGTACGAGTGTAGTTAGCGCCCAAAATTGTGCAATACAGCAGCACACTACAAATCCACACAAACACACTTATTTGCGACTGATCCAACACAGTGTTTCCACAAAAAACTATAATTTACCAGGTGTCCCAAAGTTACCCACCCAGTCCCAAAGGTACCCACCCAGTCCACCCAGTCCCAAAGGTACCCACCCAGTCCCAAAGGTTCCCACCCAGTCCCGAAGTTACCCACCCAGTCCCAAAGTTACCCACCCAGTCCCAAAGTTACCCTATCTTACGGTACTAAATTCTTATTATAATATCTTGACTAGGATACAGGTTCAAATTAGTGAGCTCCTTTTGACTCTGTTTCTCCTAATCTATTATATACGAGGGTGAATCAAATATAAACGGTAATTTTCAAAATTATATTTATTGAATAATATTATACAGAAACTATACCTTCAACATTTTCAATGTAGTCTCCTGCATTATCTACACACTTCTGCCACCGATTTGGAAGCTTGAATATTCCCTGTTCATAAAAAGACTGATAAAATTATTTATATACATATTGTCGAACTTCCATCGGTTTTCGAGATATACGTTATTCAAAATAGTTTTAGCAAAAAAATAATGTTTACCTCAATTTTTGTCAAACATTTGCTTCTCGTGCCTTCCATGATCATTTTTAAGAAAAAATGTCAAAGTCAAAGTTGTGAAACATTAAATTTACTTTAATTTCATATTAAAGTTTCTGCCACTTGAAACAAATGTTTGACAAAAAACTGAGGTGAATCGATTTTTAACAATTTACATCTTCACTGTTTTCGAGAAATAATCGAAAAAAAAACAAAAATGGAACCTTCTCCCCTCCCCCCCCACCGTAAGCTCACCCCCAGGGACGGAGACTTATACTCGTATTTGTCAAATACCACTCACTCATTTAACACGAAATCTCAGAAAAAACCACCGGACGGATTTGAATGAAATCTAGTATGTAGCTTCCTCTAGGGCCGTAGGTGCTCGCTAAGAAAATAATTTTCAAAATTCGGCCTGGATCGCGGCTAATTCCAGAAAATCGCGATTGCTCACTCATTAGAAATTCTTTGAAATAACATTACGAATCATAATGAACTTAATACATTGTTTCTTATTTGATGTTAGATGAAAGATAATTATTTTCTAAGTAGTTTGTCCTGTATCGGTACTACAAAGGGGTAAAATAACAGAACTCATATAATTTTTATTGGGTGTGAATAATAACAGATTTATTGACATTATGGTATATGGTGATAATCTAAGATAAAAAATAGGTTACATGCTTAAGCCACACACTTTGACCACAAATTAAGTTCCTTATAGTTGTAAACAAACAAAAATACGTACATACGTAAAAAAAACCTTACACTATGGTACTTTCTGTGAACTCGTGATGGCTGCAGATGTGTGTGAAAGTTTGAGTTGTTTCGCGACGAGAAGCTATCAGTCTGCTATGTAGAGGAAGTTGTGGGATGTAAAGACTTATGTTCTATGGTGATGACATGGAAAAGCCAGTTCGACGTACATATTCCTTACGAGCAACAATCTTACTTCACCAGTAGGTTCGTCCAGATAAATGTTCTGAACCTGGCCCTTCTCAAATCGGCTTTTCTCAACCAAGCCCAAGTTGTATTTCTCGAATCTTATTATTTATTTTATTTAAGTAATAATAATAATCAACGTTAAGCTTAACGTTTACTAATTTAAGTTGTCCTTTATCCTGATGATATTAAACCATAGCGGAGCATGGGTACTTTCAGCTAGTACGAAATAAAATTGAATTATGAAACCTCTGTTTTTAAGTGTAGGAGGCTTTTAAAAACGCTCTAACTCAGTTAGTTTTGCTCGATTCGAAAATTTTGACATCTTGTCAGAAATATAATGTAGAATATTTTTTGTTGTAAAACATTTGTCACTAGGACCTATCCATTAGTAGCTTTATTCGTTCGAATTAAAAAATATACGTCGAAACCTCTATTTTAAGTGTAGGGGCTCTTTTTGAGAAGCTTTAGCTCTGTTAGTGTAACTCGGATCGAAACTTTGCCGATAGTTCCCTAATTAAAAATTAAATGGAGAATATTTTGGTTATAAAACATTTGCAGCTAGGACCTTCCGTTTAGGAACTATTTGTGTCATCTAGTTGCAAAACCGGCCATCTCCAAAAAAACTTGAACACAGTTTTTACACAGAATAATAGCACCTTATTATTTTCTTTAGTTATGAAAATCTCTTCGTTAGGATGACTTTGAAGTGCCGTAGTGGAGGGGGTTTGAGGAGGGCATTACTGGGACTCTTCCAATCAAGATTGGTGTAGTCTCTTACAGGCTTGAACACCATTCCATTTTCCGAGAGAATGCCCTAAAACTCTGCTGAACGAGAGTCTCGATTTTCCTTAACTTCTTTTCAATTTGTACTAAAACCCGATCTAGAGGGGTTTGTTTCTTCTCCATGTTGCAGGGTCTCTTTGTCTCTTTCTTGCTTAATTAGCTGGAACTTCTTCTATAAATTTCTCCATAAAGATCGAAAAAGTGCACTGAACAATGAAGGAATAAACGTTAACTACAGGAAAAGCAGGAGCAGACTGATAGTTGCCTGATAAGAGGCCTTCTTGATCTGCAACAACAACGCGATCTAGCGGATGTGGAGGTGGCCGTTTTGAAACTCACTGACGGAAGGATTTGGCCGGTTTTGCTGCACACTGTGATTTTCAAGGATTTGACTGGTTTTTGTGAGGTTTATTGCTTCCAATAGGTGGAAAATGTATCTTAGGACTCAGAAAACAGAAAATACGTATTTATCAAAATTGAGGAGTTGGCCGGTTTTGCAACTAGACGACACATATCTAGGGTTTTTTTTTAAACACATGTTCCATGTTATACTTCCTTTATCCTACAGACTAAAGAGGGTCTTTATTTTTATGTTAGTGTTTCCAAAATTGAAAAAAAATGATATAAAATAGATTATTAATATAATTTTTATCGTGTCTCATCAGACATTAACTTATTGTAATCACATCTTAAAAAAAAAAAAAAAAAAAAAAAAAAAAAAAAAAAAAAAAAAAAAAAAAAAAAAAAAAAAAAAAAAAAAAAAAAAAAAAAAAAAAAAAAAAAAAAAAAAAAAAAAAAAAAAAAAAAAAAAAAAAAATATTCGGGAGTTAAAAGAACGAAGGCATAGAAGAGATTGGAAATGTGAATTGGTGTAATTTCGAATGGGAGATTATAATCTGTTGTTTTTGTTCTGCAAGTATGTTTTAACTGGCGATATGTCATGTTGTTAAGTTAGGTTAAATGTTCGTACTGTTCCACTAATCCCCGTTGAACAGATCCGCTACCTAGGACTCCATCTGGAAAAACGTCTTACTTGGAATCCACAAGACCAAACGACAAGAAGCTTTCCGTCGTTTTCGACTACTTCAACATTTACTTGACATACGTTCAACCTTCCACTTAATTACAAAAGACTCATTTACATAACAGTAATTAGACCAATTTGGACATACGGAGTTGAGCTTAGAGGCTCCAATAAGCCATCCAATTCGTCTCCTATCCAATCCTTACAATCCAAATCCTTAGAAAAATCCTAACGCTTCTTACTTCGTCACAAACACAACTTATCCACAAAGTTCTTAATATACCTTACGTTTTCTGTCATAGCCCATACCAGATATCAATCCTTTCATAGCAAACTCCACAACCATTCAAATCCATTAGTATCACAACTTGCTTCTCACTCTATTCCAGATAACCCTCCAGAAGATGGCCTCGGGACGTTCTCTAATACAGTACTTAATTATTCAGAACCTTTATACTGCTACCGATGGATAGTTGCTTTAAAAACAAGTGACGTGTCATTTTTAGCATTAACATTTCATATTTACTTGATCTATTATATTTGTATATGCAGTTTTAAATTTCAATAAATAACTATTTAAACAAGGAAAACAAAAAAAAAAAAAAAACACCATGTTACCATGTATATTATACCACATAGATATGTATATCTGCTTCCCTTGCTCATTTTCAAGTACCTAGTATTATACAAAATTAAAAAAAAAATATTGTATTACTCTGTTTTAAAACATTTTCTGTCATAAATTTTCAAAAAACATTCGAAGCATATTATTATATGCATATTACATGAAATTGAAACGTGGTATTAATTTCGAGGAGAGTAAATAAAGAGACGTTTTAACCAATATTTTATTTTTCGATGTTATTTCCTCTTAGCAGTTATTGAAAAATTATGATTGATTTCTTTTTTTGATTTTTTAATTAGTGTTGAATATCAAAGAGTGAAAATTCGTAAATGTCATGAATGAAATAAATTGATTCAATCCAATAACAGGGATAATTTTTAGCAATAATAAATTAATGAATGTTATATTGGAATTATAACGAAATAATGTTTGTTTTTCCTTATTTAAAAATAAATTTCCTGATTACTTTTTTTTCAATTCAAAATTTTAGTTTATTCTATATAAGTGGAATTCCATCTTTCCAGCATTCACAGGTTTGTAATAAAACGTTTTGTTAAATAAAAGTAATTGCCTCTATTAAAGTACTATTTTTTTTTCTATATATAAATTTATTGGAATTTACAACTGTACAAATATATTCATTATGTGTACAAATGAGCTGATAAAGATTACAATAACAAGTCAAAACTTTGAAAAGAACTATTCAATAGTAGCACTTCTATAAAATTCTACACTAGAAGGTCTCTTGGCCATCTTCTTTTCAGACGCCTCGGAGGATTATCGGGAATGGAGTGGAAAGCAAGTTGAGAAACTAATGGGTTTGAGTGGTTATGAAGCTTACTATGAAAGGATAGGTATCTGGTTTGGGCTAAATCAGCAACAAATGGAACATTAAGATCTTTATGGATAAGTTTATTGGTGACAAGTAAGGGGCATTTAGGATTTTTCGAAGATTTTGAATTGTAAGGATTGGATTTTGAGATGAATTGGATGGTTTAGTAGAGCCCCAAAGCTCAACTCCGCACGTCCAAACAGGTCTAATCACAGTTATGTAAGTAAGTCTTTGTGATGAATTGGCAGCTTCGATCGTTTGTCAAGTTTGTCAGAGCTTTAGTTTTAAGTATTATTTAAGTTTAATGCTTTAAATTAATTATAATTGTTGTAAGTTAAATTTTTCATACTTTTCGTTTTATTTTTTTCAAGTAAGCGCGTTATCAAAATGTTTCCTTATACATTCCAAGGAAGCCCCGATAGTTATATACATGGCGTTTCTTTTCTTTTCTTCCGTATGATTATATCCGCTTTTTCCTGTACATGTTATTTTTCTTTTCTCTCCACTATTTTCGTCTTCATTATTTGTAAAAGAAGCCTTACATTCTAAACACTCAAAGCAGTAATCGTGTTTGTTATGTTCTAAATAGGCTACAAGATTTAAATACGTTTAAGTCTTTGAGGTTTACAGTTTCTTCTGAATACCATTAACACATTTCATGTTATTTATTAAAGGAACAAAAAATACTTCTAGTATACAATTGGTATTATCAAAAGGTGTTGAAGATTTTGAACACAAATTCCTGACGGAAAAAATATTGTATGAGTGAAACTGTATTAACAGCTGTTGAATAAAACAAATGAATACTTAAATTTGGTGCTTGACGGTAACGGCCGTATGTATATATTATTTCAATTGCAATCAATATCCTATCTAATACTAGCATCCCCCCGTCGCGGCTTCGCCCGCCCTGATACTAAAGATAATTTCAACTAAAATTAAAGTTTTATTTGTTTATCGATAAGATTCTTGTATTTTAGCATGTGGTTGCGCATTATTTCTTCAATGATTTTTTTACGCATAGCATAATTATTAATCTAGTTATAATTGCACTGATTAGGTGGTTGAAGATTACGTAAAAACACCAGTAGACATAAAATTTTACTAATTTTAATGTATGAATTGGTAATGAAGATGGATAAGCGAACTATTAAGAAACTCTTGCGGAAAATTCAACCTGCATTATCAGGTGCTACGACAAAATGCCCGTGGATCATATTTTTTACACAAGATTATACACAAAAGCAAATGAGCGAACATTTTGATTTAGTAATAATTTTTATTCGGCAGAACACCTGTTTATTGATTTTACCTGGGTGTATGCTTGGATTTCGAACTATAACAAGTTTTATGACAGTTGTGCAAGACTCGGTCCTTTGCCTCTAAACATTGTACATTTAAATTGATAGTTATTGTAAATTTTACCATTGCTAAAAACCTTCCTAGAATTATAAAAATTATTAATTTTAGATGTCCGGTAAAGATAGGGTTCAGTTTACCATTTTTTTTGGGTTTTGTTCCTCTATTGTGGGACAACGCTATACACAATCGGTTCGAATTTTCAAGCTTCACTGGGATCCACATATCGCCACCACCATATTTAAAGTCTTTTTTACTATATTTCGTTGATAGTTCAATAAGTCAATTTTACTAATCAATGTCAAGCTCTTTTCTAACCTTCTCGCGTAGATCGAATGGCACTCGCCACGTAGCGGGCAATTTTCCAACTTCACTGTTGTGCACATATTATCTTTTTTTAATAAACATAAATTTACAATCGTAAGATTTTAATAGTGCTAAAACCTTCTTGGAACTATGAAAGATGAGGTAGTTAATATTTAGTACAGCTTGGTTCAGTAGTCTTCGCGGTTAGTGATATCACAAACGAAACAATGGCTACCTGTTATATCATAGTAGAACCATTAGAGCCGCCATAGAATTTAGGAATCGTATGGAGCTAACAGATAATTGTTACTTGCAGACAATATCAAATAATATTGCGCCTATTACCCTTCAGATCTAAGCATCCTAGTCTTTTTTTGTTGGATCAAACTGCA